>OVBL01000900.1:0-309967 GCA_900406555.1 Pseudoturritis turrita | reverse complement strand
TAACAAAAAAATTGTAAAATTTATCCGAACTACCCGAACATACCAAGCTAGAACCAAAATATCTATGGGTTAATTTATGTTTCGGGTATTTTGGGTACCCATTCGGTTCTCGGTTCGGTTCCGGTTCTCGGTTCGGTTCCGGTTCTTCGGTTCCAGGCATATAGGATCCATTCGGATATTTTGAAAAATTGGTTCGGGTTTGGTTCGGGTAATTTCGGTTCGGTTCCAGTTTGGTTCAACAGTTCCGGGTATTTTGCCCAGCCCTAATGAGAATGGCTGGTGGTCAAGTCATATTTTCACTAGGATGGTCAAGAACATCTCGGTTCAGATTGGAGATGTACATATGCCAACAGATTTCACAATCTGCCAAGTTAAGTCTTACGATGTTATCTTGGGAATGGACTGGTTTGGGAAGTTTACCTATACTGTCACCGAGGAAGGGTGCGATTTGAGAGAGGTGATGGAAATTTTTTGGAGTATCAAGGGGTCTGACCGACTTCAGGGAGTTTGATTGTCTCGGCAATTCAAGCAGAACGTTTGGCCTAAGCTCTGCATTTGGCTACGATTACAACTGCGGACATTGGGCCAAATGCAGAGCTTAAGGATATTCCAATAGTGCATGAGTTTGAGGACGTGTTTCAGACATTATTAGGGTTGCCTCCAGCTTGTTCAGATCCGTTCATGATTGAACTTGAGCCTGGTACAACTTTGATTTCTAAGGCATCTTACCGAATGGCACCAGCAGAGATGGCCGAGCTAAAGAAGCAGTTGACTGAGCTGATGGATAAGGGATTTGTGAGACCAAGCAGTTCACCGTAAGGTGCACCGGTGCTATTTGTAAAGAAGAAATATGGGAGTTTCAGACTTTGCATCGACTATCGTGGGCTGAACAGAGTAACGGTGAAGAACAAGTACCCTCTCCAAGGATAGATGAGTTGTTTGATCAACTCAGAGGTGCTACTTGGTTCTTTGAGAATTTAGCTTCGGGATATCATCAAATTCCGATAGAGGAGTTGGACGTTCGGAAAACAGCTTTTCGGATAAAGTATGGGCATTATGAGTTCGTTGTCATGCCCTTTGGGCTGACTAAAGCGCATTCTGCTTTCATGAAGCTCATGAATGGCGTAGTCAGGGACTACTTGGATGAGTTCGTGATCATCTTCATAGATGATATTGTGGTTTACTCGAAGAATCCGGAAGAGCACAAGGTTTATTTGAGGACAGTCTTGGGTAGACTGAGGGAACATAAAATGTTTGCTAAGCTCAGCATGTATAGCTTTTGGCAAAGGGTAATTGGATTATTGGGTCATCTGGTCTCGGATAACGGAGTGTCCGTTGACCAAGAAAATGTTAAGGCAATCACGGATTAGCCTAGACCTGAGAATGCAACCGAGATAATGAGTTTCCTGGGATTAGCTGTGTACTACCACAGGTTTGTTAAAGGTTTTGCGAGGATGGTGCATCCTATGACTCGACTGACTGGGAAAGATGTGCAGTTCGTGTGGACAACGAATTGTGAAGAGAGTTTCTCTAAGCTAAAGAAAATGCTTACGAGTACTCCAGTGTTGGCTTTACCGAAGTCGAATGAACCATATGTGATTTATACTGATGCATCGAGAAGAGGACTCGGATGCGTTCTGATGCAGCAAGGTAAGATTATTGCTTATGCATCGAGAAAGTTGAGGAAACATGAAGGAAATTATCCGACCCATGATTTGGAGATTGCAGCCGTGGTCTTTGCTTTGAAGATTTGGCGATCTTACCTTTACGGTGGGAAAGTTTAAGTTTTCACGGATCACAAGAGTTTGAATTATATCTTCACTCAACCAGAACTGAATCTAAGGCAAATAAGATGGATGGAATTGGTTGTTGATTATGGCCTGGATATTGTCTACCACCCGGGAAAGGAAAATCTGGTAGAGGATGCACTAAGCCGAAGGAGAGCTAGTGTATCTTCTGAGAAAGAAGTTGAGGAATGGTTAGCATGTTAAGGACATTGCGGTTGAATGTCTTGACAGAAGATATGGAACCATTAGGTTTGGGTGCAGCGGATCAAGCAAATTTGTTAAGTCGGATTCGTTTGGCTCAAGAAGAAGATGAAAATCTTATCAAGGTATCTCAGAATGATAAGACAGAATATCAGACTTCCAACAATGGGACAATTGTAGTGAATGGTCGAGTGTGTTCCCAACATTAAGGAATTGCGGGAAAAATTCTTAAGGAAGCACATCAGTCAAGATTTTCGGTTCATCCAGGGATGATTAAGATGTATCAAGACTTAAAGCGATACTACCATTGGATTGGAATGAAGCGGGATGTGGCTAAGTGGGTAGCTGGTTATTTGACTTGTCAGATGGTTAAGGCAGAAAATTAAGTGCCGAGTGGGTTATTGCAGATGTTACCCATGCCTGAATGGAAATTGGACATGATCACAATGGACTTTGTGATGGGACTGCCAAGATCATCGAACAAGAGAGTTGCAGCTTGGGTTATAGTAGATAGATTGACTAAATCTGCGCACTTCTTGCCAATGAAGAAGAATGATGGAGTAGCCAAACTGGTAGAGCTTTACATAGATCAGATCATGAAACTTCATGGAGTTCCGGTTAGTATAGTTTCAGATCGTGATCAACATTTTGCATCCCAGTTTTTGAAGGAACTTCAAAAGGAGTTTGGAACTAAGGTCCATATAAGTACTGCCTATGATCCGCAAATAGATGGCAATCAGAAAAGACAATTCGGACATTAGAAGACATGTTGAGAGTATGTGTTCTAGATTAGGGTGGCAATTGGGAAAGCTATCTACCTTTGGCTAAATTTGCTTACAACAACAGTTATCAAGCAAGCATTGGGATGTCTCCATATGAAGCGTTGTATGGTAGACCTTGCAAAATACCGCTGTGTTGGACACAAGTGGGAGAGCATAGTGTAATGGGACCAGATATAGTGGATCAAACCACTGAGAAAATGCTTTTCCTAAAGGTTAAGTTAAAGGAAGCTCAGGATCGACCAAAGAACTATGCGGATAAGTGGAGGAAGAAATTAGAATTCAGTGTGGTGACATGGTTTACTTGAAGACAATCACTTACAAAGGCAAATGTCGGACTTCTCTGAATGAGAAGTAAGTCCAAGGTACATGGGACCGTACCGGATTTTGGAAAGAGTTGGGGCAGTAGTTTAGAAGCTGGATCTGCCATCTGATATGGACTCGTGCTTGTTGCAGAAATGCATTATAGATCGAAAAATGTCATTTCCCAACCACCTCCAGATTTTCAAGAGATATGACCGTCGAAGGTAGACCTATTCGGATCATTGGTCGAAAGGAAGATATGGAAAGGAGAAAACGAGTTCAGAAAATCCAAGTCGTTTGGGATTGTAATGGAGAAGAAGAAATAACTTGGAAAGTGGAATCAAGGATGAAAGCAGATTTTCCTAAGTGATTTGAAAAGCTTAAGGAAGATCAGAATGCCGAGACGGATTCGAGGATGCATCCAATCTAAGTAGGGGAGAGTTGTAACGCCCGTGTTCGGGAAAACTGACTAAGGAATGATTTGATCGATCATTGGGTTAAGTTGGATCAAATAAATTGGGTAAGTTGGCTGTTGGGAATCCGAATGTGTAAAGGGTTGAAGTGATCGAGCTGGATGAGTGTAATCCAAGCTGGATCCGAACTGTTTGGCAGTTTTGGTCAAGGAAAAAGAAATGATTGAGTAAAACTGAGTTGGAAAGTTATTTATGGGTTGATTTCAGACCAAGCAGATTTTTCGGACTGATGTTGAATTTGGACAGTGTTGGGGTCAGTTTTCACTCCATCGAAATCAACTGCTGAAAATACTAAGTATGGAGGAAAAGCCTAGCCAAATGAGCGTAAAGCCTAGCCAAACCAAAGATGGAGGCGAGCCAAACGCGGCTCGGCGACAGAGACAAGCAGTGACAAGCCAGCGTTTGGCTCGGCATGAAGGAGTAGGCGACGAGCCAATGTTTGGCTAGGCATCAGGAGAGGAAGCAATGACGAGCCAAACATATGGCTCGGCGACAGGAAACAATGACGAGCCAACACGTTCGCAGACCAACAAACGATGAAGAGCTAACATGTTGGGAAACCAACAAACGGTGATGAGCCAACATGTTGGCGAACCAACTCTTGGCTAGGCATCATGAAGAAGTAACAAGCCAGCATGATTGGCTAGGCATTATGAAGCAGCGACGAGCCAAACATGTTGGCAAGCGAATGAACGACGACGAGCCAACATGTTGGCGAACCATAATTTAGTGACGAGCCAAACACGGTCACGAACCAACCTCTCTCTGGCTCGGCGATGAGGAGAGGCGACGAGCCAACCCTTCTTTGGCTCGGTATTGAGGAAAGGTGACGAGCTGACACTTCTCTGGCTCGGTGTTAAGGTGAGGATATGACGAGCCAACAACAACTCCTCCAGTTCGGCATTGGAAGAAGCAGGCGAGATAGGCGATGAGCCAGCTCACCGATGACCCAGTGAAACAACGAGCCCAATATCTTAACATGCCGAGGCAACGAGCCGCAAGAGTTTGGTGGGCCAAGTTAGCAAGACAGAGTAAGAAACCCACATCCGAACCAACCAGAGAAGAAAGAAAATCCCGAAAAAGAAGGGAGTTTTCCTTTCTCCTTTAGAAAAAAGACCTAGACGACTTATTTTTGCGTATAAATAGACATGTACCCCTTTTGAGAAAGAGATCCGAAAATCGACCTAGCAAAACACTTGTTATTCTTTGCAACAGCTTTCAAAACAGCTAAGATAATAAAAACCATCTTTGGATCTCTATTCTTGGTTTCTTTACATAGAAATTTGTCGAATCCCTAAATTCTCCTTACAAGTTTTGGTTGTACGAGTTTCGACTCCCACAATTTGGCGCCGTCTGTGGGGACGTCTCAAGCTTTCTGACACCTAAGAACCACCGAATACGATATCTGAAACAATGACTACCGACGGAGACCGAAGCGGTGAAGATGCGAGCAACGTTGGTGTAGATCTTCTTGGAACGTCCGAAACGCTGACAGAGTTGAAAAATATGATGACCACGTTGCTGAAGAAGGCTGAGGAGCAGGATAAGTGAATAGCTCGTTGACGGAGAGAATGGAGACACTGGCAACAGAGAGCCGAGCCAGAAACATACGATCCGGAGGAATAGGTTTGACTACGAACCCACCTGTTAGCGGAATAACCAGACGGCTCGGCTTAAATCCAACATCCCTGGATTTTTCAACATCACGTGACGCACCGAGGAGTTTGGGAGGATTGCCACCACCATATCCCATCAACGAGCACACACCCGTGGCAACCAGATCAAGTATCACCGAGCCACCTATACTGGTTTGTGGGAAGAGAAACCAGGGGTGGACGAGACCAACACACCAATGGTGGGTCGGCTGCAATAATCGTTCTTGACGAAGAGGGCACGTGGAAGGAGATCACAATACGGAGAATCCCGCTGACGAAGGGTTTGCACCAACACTGACTGGAGCCCGAGCCAGCGAAGGGACATAACTGAACCGAGCCAGGAGCTTAGCAGAAGAGGAAGAAAATCTCTTGTGGGTACGACAGGCACAATACACTGACGAGCCAAGAAAACGAGCCGAGCCCAGAGAGAAGAGTTGGACGAAATCCGAGCCTCATTGATTCGAGCCACTGCTGAGATGAAAGCCGTCCGATCCCAGGTGCACAAGGCAACCAGTAAAGTCCCGGAGATTGACCGCGTACTGGAGGAAGCACACAATACACCATTTACAGCCCGAATTACCAAGGCAAGGATCTCCGACCCCAGGAAAGATCAAAGTCCCAGTCTACGAGGGACAACCGACCCAAAAGAACACATAATGGCGTTTATCATAGCAATGGGTCGAGCCAATTTAAGAGAAAAGGAGAGAGATGCCGGTTTCTGCCTCATATTTGTGGAGCATCTAAAGGGTGCAGCCCTCCAATGGTTTTCAAGATTAGAGCGGAACTCCATTGATGATTTCCAGCAGCTGTCTGCCGCCTTCCTGAAGCATTACTCCATGTTTATGGATCGAGGAGCCTCTGATGCCGACCTATGGACATTGACTCAAGGCATACGGAGACATTACGAAGCTTCATGGGAAGATTCAAAGCAGTGATGTCAAAAGTTGAGGGCGTAAGTGACAAGGCTGTCGTGCTTGCTTTAAAAAGGGCTCTGTGGTACGAATCCGAATTCCGAAAAGAGATTGCTCTGAACACACCACTATCAATGCAAGACGCGCTACACCGAGCCTCCGACTTCATAGTCAACGAAGAAGAGATGAAGTCTTGTCTCAGAAATATGGAATAGCCAAAGCGACGAACCGTTCCTTTCAAACTCCGAACCAACCTCCTCAGAAGAAGAGGGTTCAAGGAAATGGATATGTGCACCACGAGAAACCCAATTTTGGAGGATCCCACAACTACCAGGTGGGAACAGGACGAGGCAAAACACCTTGGAAACACGTGGACACGAAGTCAAGATTCGTACGATGAAAAAGCCTACTGCGAGTATCATCACATGCACGGTCACTCAACTGCAAACTGCCGAACCCCGGGGATAAAGCTTGCAACGAAGCTAGTAGCTGGAGAACTCGGAAACGCTGTTAGCCTGAAGGATTTTGAGCGAGAAGGCGAAAAGGATCAGCCGAACCAGACAAATCAAAACGATGAATACTCCCAAGCGAGGAAGGCGAGATGACGAGGCGACACAGTCAGGTTCTCGAAGAAGAATAAATATGATAATGGAGGATCACAATACTGTTCGGACACGGTGTCATCAATCAAAGCATTCCAGCGGCGAGCCGACGCAAGTGTCAACTGGTTGGCACCTCCAAACTTCCCAACGATGTCATCTCGTTCGAAGAAAGGGAAATCAACGGCATTGACTGACCACATAATGACCCCCTCGTGATAGAATTAATCGTAGACAATTGCGACGTCACCCGAGTTCTGATAGACACAGGAAGCTCTGTAGATGTGATCTTCCGAGAAACTCTCAGAAGGATGAACATAGACCTATCCAATATCACAGCCGCGCCGAAACCTTTAACTGGATTCTCGAGAGAAACAACCATGACCCTTGGAATAATAAAACTTCCTATCCGAGCTAAAGAAGTAACCAGGATAGTGGAATTTTCGGTTGCAGATCATCCTGCGATTTACAATGTCATTATGGATACACCCTGGATAAACTCCATGCGAGCCGTACCATCGACCTATCACCTTTGCATCAAATTTCCGACCCCTGAGGAGTCAAAACGATTTGGGGAAACCAAAAAGAGTCCGGCATTTGTTTCCTAGCTGAGCATAAACTCAGGAATCCCGTCACATAAACCACCACCAAGAGAAAGAAGATGAAGACTGACAGAAAACCCGAGAGGGGGTTGGCAAAACTCTTATAGCAATTACAGATTGCGGAGGATCGTAAGGGGAAGAGCAAACCCACCTGCGATCCCGTTGTTTCAGTAAACATCGATGGCGATCACCCAGAACGCTGCGTTGAGATAGGGGCCGAGCTGAAAGATCCGATAAAGGGAGAGCTGATTTCTTTCCTTAAAAGAACGTAAACACCTTCGCATGGGAAGCAGAAGACATGCCTGGCATCAGCATCAATGTGACATGCCACGAGCTAAATGTGGACCCAACCTTTAAACCAGTCAAACAGAAAAGGAGAAAACTCGGACCAGAGAGAGCACAAGCAGTGAATGACGAGGTGGAAAGGTTACTACGCGTGGGATCAATAGTCGAAGCAAAATACCCTGACTGGCTCGCTAACCCAGTAGTGGTCAAGAAGAAGAATGGGAAGTAGCGTGTATGCGTGGACTTCACCGACCTGAACAAAGCCTGCCCAAAAGACAGCTTTCCACTACCACATATTGATCGATTGGTGGAAGTAACAGCAGGCAACAAACTCATTTTGTTTATGGATGCTTTCTCCGGATACAACCAAATCCTAATGAACCCAGACGATCAAGAGAAGACGGCGTTCATCACAGACCGCTGGATATATTGCTACAAAGTGATGCCGTTCGGTCTCAAAAATGCCGGAGCAACTTACCAGCGATTAGTGACCGAATGTTCGCTGGCCAACTGGAAAAGATGATGGAAGTATACATAGACGACATGCTGGTGAAGTCTTTAGAGGAGAAGGATCACGTAGCTCACCTAGAAGAATGTTTCAAGCAACTGAATCTACATAACATGAAGCTGAACCCGACCAAGTGCAGATTTGCGGTCACGTCCAGAGAGTTCCTTGGATATCTGGTCACCCACCATGGGATTGAAGCCAACCCGAAGCAGATTGATGCGCTCATACGCATGGTGTCACCAAAAACAAAGCGTGAAGTCCAGAGGCTAACAGGACGGGTCGCCGCGCTGAATCATTTCATCTCTCGGTCAACTGATAAGTGTATGCCTTTCTACGACACACTGCGTGGGAACAAGAAGTTTGAGTGGAAAGAAAAATGCGAGCAGGCGTTTCAACAACTGAAAGAATACCTAGCCAGCCCTCCAATACTTATGAAACCAAAAGGCGAGCCACTTTTTCTATACACGGCCGTTTCGGCAACAACAGTGAGTGGAGTACTCATCAGGGAAGAGCGCAGCGAGCAGAAGCCTATTTTCTATGTCAGCCAAACTCTCACCAACCCTGTAACCCGGTATCCACAGATGGAGAAGCTGGCATTGTCCATGATAATGTCCGCTCGAAAACTGAGACCATACTTCCAGTCACATTCAATTGTGGTTTTGACTACTTTCTCCCTGCAATCCATCCTCCATAGCCCTAGCCACTCTGGGAGATTGGCAAAGTGGGCAATAGAGCTGAGCGAATACGACATCGAGTATCGGAGTAGAACCTGCACGAAGTCTCAAGTCCTTGCAGACTTTCTGATAGAACTCCCAGAAGAAACGATAGAAGAGATGGCTTCGAGCCCAATATGGAAGCTCCACGCCAATGGATCATCATCAAAGCAAGGATCTGGAGTAGGAATACGGTTAACCTCTCCAACAGGTGAAATCCTCGAACAGTCATTCCGCTTGGGTTTTCGCGCATCCAATAATGAAGCTTTGATTGCTGGAATGAAGCTTGCTCTTGGACTTAAAATTTCGCACATCCAGGCCTATTGTGATTTACAGCTGGTGGTTAACCAAGTCAGCGGCGAGTATACAACAAGAGACGACCGAATGGAAGCTTATCTGAAGATCGTCAAAGAGATGGCCGCACAGTTCGAAGAGTTCACATTAACATGGATACCACGTGGGGAAAACACTTCGGCAGATGCGCTAGCAACAATCGCATCGACCTCCGATCCGGATTTGAAAAGGATAATCCAGTAGAATTCATCAAAAACCCAAGTATCAACCTCATGTTATTGGGGCAGGAAGGACTAAATCACCTCATGTTATTGGACGAGTTAAACTTGGTTAACGAACGAAGAGATCAAGCGTTGGTTCGGATTCAAAATTATCAACATGCAGCGGCTAAGTATTACAACGCCAAAGTCAAGAGTCGCAAGTTCAAAGAAGGTGATCTGGTTCTCGGCAAGGTTTTTCAGAACATAGCCGAAACAAATGCTGGAAAACTAGGAGCAAACTGGGAAGGATCCTACAAAATCACCAAAATAGTTCGACCAGGTGTGTACGAGCTCTCAAACATGTCTGATGTTCCGATACCAAGATCTTGGAACGCAATGCATCTAAAGAGGTATTACCACTAAATCACTTCGCATGAACTACGGGACGACTTGATCCCTGAAAAGGGTACGTAGAAAGTTCGTCTTCGGATGTGTTCAGTTGTCCCCCTCCTTAAAAAAAAAGGGGGGGGGGAGTGGGTACGTATACATGTATACTCCCATATCCCGCATCACTCTTGAAAGAGAATAACTTCAAACTCCTTCAAACACAAAACTCGGGTCACTTAGCCTACACGAATCAAAACTTTACATCCTTCACGGATATTCAATCACCTCGTCTATTGCTGGCCACAACAGACGGACAACCACATCTTTTACGGACTTTAACCACTATCTCTATACGGGATAGGGTTCTCAACACCCTCTTACGGGTAAGAAAGGGAGCTATATAAATTCTGATTGGGTATATCCTGGTCTAATATCCGAAAGGTATATCCTGGACGATATTCTTACAAGTTTATCTTCGAGAGGGACCCGTAAGTCGAAAGCTCGCAAGTCTTAAAACTCGAGATAAACCCTGAAACCCAGTAAACACCTCTTAGTACACTGGTCGTAAACATCTCTGAAATATGATACTAAACCTACCGGTTAGTATGAGATTTTAAATATATTTCATTGTCAAAAGAATGGGAATGTAAGTCGGAACACCGCGAACCCTAAACTGACAACAAAGCACTCAATACAAAGACAACCATACTTTTACTAAATAAAGATGGTTCGCAATATCACATCAGAGCACAAGTGAAAGATTACTTAAGCAAAAGCATAAGCAGAGAATCCAAAAAAAAAAAAAAAGGGGGGAATTACGCCTACGAACGGCAGTCATTACAAAAAGGGGTGGATAAAGCCATCGAGGCACTTGTCTTCAAAAAATACCGAACAAAAGAAAAGAGTTATAAGTTAAAGAAACATAGAGGAAAAGATCATTCGAGAGGATCCGGCTCGGAAGGCTTTTCTCAACAGCAAGATCAGCAACCGGGTGTACCGACATTCGAACCGGCAAAATCGGTGACTCCGGCTGTCGCTGCCGCATTATCCGTTGGTTCGGTTCCCAAGAGAGTGCCTGTAGAATCTGAAGAAACGGGTGAAAGCGTCAGATCTTTCTTCAGCTCGGCCTCAATCCTCTCAAACTCGTCGGTCGCATCGGCCAGATCAAGTCTCCACCCTGCCAATTTCGTCACCTCATAGTCGAGAGCAGGCGCGTCTTCTTTTTGTAAGATCTTGAGCAGCTGTAGGTTGCTGTCGACCTGGGTTAGATCGAGCTCCTTTTCTTTCATCGCCTTCAGCTCGTCAATGCTCTTCTCAATCTTGGCAAGCCACTCTTGGAACCTCTCCGATATCTCTTGCCTTGCAGCCTTCTGGGTCTTTTTAACATTGGCCTCGTGCAAGGCCTTCAGAGCATTAAGCTGACTCTTAAGGGATTCAATTTCGGCAGCCTTTTTTTGCTTGGAGCGGTCCAACCTCATAGCTAAATCGCCAGCCTTATTCAACTCATCCTTGAGATACGCCTTCTCCTTCTTAAGGGTTTCAATCCGAGCTGAGGCAGTTGCCAGTTCGTCAGCATGTTTTCCCTCCAACTCGGCAACCTTATCTTTAAAGAAGGATGCATCCTTACGGGCATCTTCGATCCGACGCCTGTCTTTTCGTATGTCGTGCTCGAAGGCGGCAACGATCTTGTTGATAGACGGGACGAACTGATCACAGGAAGAAACAGTCAGTACTTAGTCGCTTTTACTCAAAACAAAATAAGCAATCTCCAAATATACCTTGGTGCCTCGGAGCAACATATCAGCATATAGGTCGCCGTGAGAAAGCACATCAAGAGGTGGCAACTTATCTCCCGAACAACGAACCTATGAGAAGAGAGACGCTGAGGCTGCCTCGTCGTTACATATCGGCTCGGATCCGTCGTGTCTAAACGTCAGCACCGGCTCGTCAAGAATAGGATCGGCAGGCTTATGGCGTTTTCTTCTCTCCTTCTTCTCCTTAGCTTTTTCTTTATCAGCCTCATGACTTTTACTAGGAGTTTGCCTCTTGCTCCCATTGTGTTGAGATATGGCTGAAGCAAAAGGCCTGACAACCGGGAAAATAGCCGAAACCACTTCCTTAGGCTCGGCGTCGAAAACTGGAGGCTCGGGAAGAGGATTTTGCTTCACCTCAGCAACAGTATGACCAACCATCTCTGCAGTTGGCTCGGTATTTTGTTCAGATACGCTAGGCGCTTCGTCGGCTCGGTTGGTTGCTTCTTTTGCTTTCTTTTCTTTCAGTGCCTGCCTGTCACGGATCGTCGGTCTCTTTCCCATTGTTTGTTCTTGGGGGTTTTGAGATAGAGACTCAGATTCCGAGCTGTCTGATACTTCGACACCATCCAAGATGGCTCGCGCTTTTTCGATTCTCTTCAGGGAAAAATAGTTTCCCAATGGCACTTCCCTGCAGCAAGTGTGTCCCGAAGCGTAAGTGTATCTACTGGGAAATGTGGGAGAATCTGCCGCACTGAAAAAAAAAATAAAGCAAAGAAAGTGGTCAGCTCGCTTCGGAGTAAGAAAAAAGAAACACTATAGATCTCCTGAAAATCTACGGCTAGCCCACCAATAGTTCCCCATTCAGTTTTAGCATGACAGACACAATTGGCTTCTGCCGTAGCGTCGTTAAGGGGAACAAAGAAAAAGTAGCTCCCCCAATTGCTATCTTTGCTTCGAAAGCCTTCGATGATCTTTCTCTGCTTCTTGTTAGAGATATAGTAGGCTCGGGAGTTTTTGATCTTCCGGAATTCAAGGAACTGCCAAAAATGGGAAGCGCGAACGGTCACGTCACATTCATAACTCCGAACCAAAATCCCAACTAAGTGACACATCCCCCGAGGAGTGATTTGGCACGGCGCTAACCCATGTTTGGACAAGAAGCGGATGATCAATCCGGGAATTGGGAACCAAAGCAAGCTTTGGTAAAAGAAACTCTCGTAAAGAGCAAAACACCCAGACGGCAGAGTTTCGGCTCGGTCCGCAGAGGTAGGAACAATCAAATCGACATCTTCCGAAATATTGAATCGATGCCTCAACACTTCCAAGGATTCAGCTATGCACAGAGACGAACCGGGTGGATCAGGTCGCCTCTTAGGAATTTTCCTCTTAGGCTTTCGCCTCGTCGATGTACTAGCCTGGCAGCTCGCAAACAACCTCTCCAATCGTATCCTTTCTGCCTCGTCAATAAAGTATTATTTCGGCTCGGTTTAGAATTCTTCAAGAGCTCTCTTAATCAAAACTGCCTCGGCATTTGCCTCGGCGTCAAGATTTTTGTCAACCAGAGGTGGAACGACAAGTTGCAGCTGGCCCAATGGAGGACTAGGTTTAACCAGTTCGGTAACTTCTGGAGACAACACCATTTTGCGACCTAGCAGTGAAGCAGAATTGGCCGAACCAACTGAATCCTACAGCTCGGCAATATGAGACATCAGAACTCACGGCTCGGGAATATGCCATTTACTTAGCAGGAAATTAGAAAAAGTGTGGCTCGGAAGCACACTGCTACTTAGCAGAAATTAAAGAATTTTTGGCTCGGAGGAACGAAAGATCAGGGCAGTATCACGACCCAGATGAAGGTGGATCGGAAAAAGCAAGCGATCGACGGAAGAGTTTGAAGATGGATCAGAAAACGCAAGGAGTCGCCGAGCCACGCTTGAAGATGGGTCGGAAAATTCAAAGTGGCGGCGGCGGAAGAGAAGAATCGATAAAACCTAGCCGAAACTTGACAATAAAAAGAGAAGAGAGAGAAGATGAGAGAAGAGAGCTACCTGTTTTTTCGGAAATGTGGAGAAGTGAGCTATGAGGAGTGAGACAGGGATCTGAATATAAAGACGCATGGAAGCACAGCGCGTGATGCCACGCGGCCTCGGGAACATGCAAAAACATTTGCAGTTCCCAATAAAGTTATAATCATGATAAGAGATACTTCAAGCCAACATTACCGCCGAGCCAAAGATGAATCAAACTTATTGGGATGGTTCGGAGCATATCGGAAGAAGATGGCTCGGCGGAATAGCATTCTAAGCAATACGGCAAGACGACGAGCCAAATAGCTCGGTCATACGAGTGATAACTTGGCTCGGCAGCATGACAAAGGTGTCGGTTCGGCAAAATGACAACTTAAATTAATTACGAGCCAAAGTGGCTCGGCAATGCAAGTAACAGTGGTTCGGCAGCATGTCGAGGAGTTGGCTCGTCGACATGATACTCCAGCATTGGCTCGATAGTAAACACCTCGGCATGTACTGTAACACCCCCGATCATGGACTAACCGGAAGCGTCACTAATTCATACTTAGTCGTCCGATCCGAGGTTCCTGGAACGCATCCGAGTAAACCCTAGACCAAACTTCTACGTACAAATCCCTATCGAATATAACTCAAGGCTTGCCAACCCCAAATTATACTAGATAGTTAGTTTGCTCGGACTAGAACTAGGCATCATATGAAACCCGAATATTGCAAACACATTTTTATACATAATTATACATAGAATTTAAACGTGTTACAAAACATATATATGTCAAGTTTGGCCATGAGTCTAACACTCCAAAACAGCAATGTACATAATAGACATTATGCTTTACAAAAGGCAAGAAACACTACCACTGATTCTTCCTAATGCTCCTTCTTCCCAAACGGTCTACCCACTAACGGTTACCTGCAAAACAAGTAGAGTCATAAGCAACTAGTTTGCTTAGTGAGTCAAGGCTCTCCTAAACAAGCATATAATTCACCCAACCAAACCCAAAATAACAATCACACACAAACATGTATCATATTAACCATCATAGTATTAATTTACGTTCTTTATAATTATAAGTTTAACTTTCACATTTTTAATAAGGCCTCATGTGATTGACTACTTCTCAACCCTTAAAACCACTAGGCATCACCAGACCCGTAGCCACTAAGGCTAGACAAGCCGATGATCCTTCACCCGTTCCAATGGCCTTAATTGTTAAGGTATCACACCGGAAATTCTGCATCGTCATGCAGTACACGGCCATAGGCTGCAATCCCGTCTCTCCGTGTCTTCGTGTACTTAAACTAGTACTCACTATGACTAGTTAAGCCACAGAATCTAGGAAGAGTCTTACCACGTTTTTCATAAGTGTATAAAGTTTACCGAACACTTAAGTTGCTAATAAACTTATACCAATTTCAGTCTCATAAGTTTATAAAGTTTACCGAACACTTAAGTTGCTAATAAACTTATAAACGTATAGTATACTTTTATTCTTAACGGTATTGCCCAATTTTTAAAGAGTAATTATATTTCACAAGTTAGAGCTTTTAAGCCATCTAACGTGTGACTTAATTCAAGTGTACCAAAACCTCACAAAAATTATAATATAAACACGCAACAAACATCACCAAGACTCACCTTAAATTGGTGAACGATCCTGGTTCGGGTCACAGTTTCTACCCACGATTTTTGCTTAACACGGCTGGGATTTCTGTATAGAATAATTGGGCTGTTAATAGGATTCGATTATATGTTTTCTTCCAATGAACCTAGATTAGAATGGTCACGGGTCTTACCTAGACCGAACTGAATTTTCCACCGATTTTGTTGCCCTTTTCAAACCTAATCAAGACTAAACCAAGATTTTGGGAAGGTTCCAGTCATTTAGCACAAAACTAAGGTTAGATTTGGATCCAGAATGAAAAATCGAATTGGACTAGAAGGGTTTTGGATCCAAAACCTTACCCTAGTTTTTATCCACTACACCCGTTTATGGTTCACGACAGTCTGCCAGATGGTATGAATTGCTTGATCCGACTGGTACGGCTGGTATGAACGATACTAGATTAAGTGATTTAGGTTAAGAAATTCAACTGATGGTCGAACAGAGCAGGTCAGTGGGTGTATATATAGAATCCGTACCAAGCAGGTGAAGCAGGCAGGCAGGTAGGTGCAGCAGGCAGACAGGTGAAACAGGCAGGCAGGCAGGTCAGCCTTTCCTCCACCCATCTCTGCCCATGGTGTGACACCTGGCAGTGACTCATGCTTGACCCCTCTTTGACCCAGGCATGTGGGAAGCACGCTCAGACTCACGTTCCTCATACACAGACACACGCCAACACACGGATGGCACAAGCACACAGGCAGATGACTAAGCTTCTTATCCGCGGTTCAGGGCAAAACTGCCGGTTTTGATCTGGTTCGACCCAGAATCAGTTTCCTCGACCCAAACTGAATTTTCTTCGACCCAAACTCTCTTTAAGGGTTTAAACACATCCTCAAAATCACAGACTATTGGAATCTCTTCAAGCTTTGGTTTTTCTTCGGAGTCTTCTTCGACAACAGACAAGTTACTAAGTAGGCTTCACCTTCCGCAAGGGCCTTCTCAGCTCTCAAAGCTGTCACAAAAGATATTCCCGAACTCGGATTTATTCCATAGTACGCTATGGAAGGTTGTCCACTTTCATCAAAGGTGATTCTTCCTCTTCCACAGTCTAGGTGTGCTTGATAGGTTGCTAACCAGTCCATTCCTAAGATAACTTCGTACCGTTCTAAGGGAATGACTAAGAGATTGGCTAAATAGACATTTTTCCTCAACTAGAACCGGAACTCTCAAATAACAATTCTCGGCACTGAGAATTTGGTCTCCGGGTGTTAGGACGGCACACATACCTTTACCACTGTAAGGGTCCCCTCAAACCCCGCAACAACCTCAGGGGATACAAAACTATGTGTCGCGCCTGAGTCAAACAAGACGTGTGTGGGTACGCCACAGACACGTAATGTTGCTAGACAAACATTAAATTTTCCATTTATATTTCTTATATTTTATCACATAATCATCAAGCAACTCAATCATAAATTCAATTAATCATACGATGAGTTATAAACCCACATATACCTGAAATGGGACCTTTAGAAGGTCGTGAGGATTCAAGTTTATCTAAGGGATAGACTCTCCCTGCGATTGCTTGACGTTTAGGCGTTGGCTCCATCACTCCTTGTATAGCCAATGCTTGCACTGCCGGGGGTCGTGTAGATTGTACTGGCTGAATGGCATGAGTGGTTGGACATGAAGTCGCATAGTGCCCCTTCTCTCCACATGTGAAACATGTGATGTAGGCTGGCACAGGTCTCGTCTGTCCCATGTTAGGGCATGCACAGGAATAGTGTCCTGGACGTCCACATCTGTAGCACTTGGGCAGGGAATCCATCGTTGGTGTACCCCTACCAGCTCTGTTCCCATGTCCTCGTGCTAAATTCTGTCCTCTTCCTACATTTTGACCTCGTCCCGAACTATGACCTCTTCCAAAACCTTGTCCTTGCCCCAAGGTTTGACCCCTCTCAACGGGTTGGAACTCATGTGCTCCCAAAGGTTGTCTAGATGTTCGCGACTGCGGAATCTGCCGAGAGTAGAAATCTTGTTCCGCTCCTAGGCTATCTTCTACATTGACTGCTCTTTCTACGAGCTCAAACAGGGTACGAAAGTCCACTGCAAGTAAGCAGTTCATAATCTCTGGCCTCAATCCTCGTAAAAACTTCCTAATCACGGTTGCCTCGTCACTGGGTCCATAATGTGCATAACGTCTTAGATGAGTAAATTCAGCCTCATATTCTCGAACACTGCGCTCTCCTTGACTTAACTCTTGGAATTTCCTTTCCAATCGGTCATTCGCCTCCGGCGGAAAATACTTCCGTTCAAACTCTCTACGGAAGTCAGACCATGTAGGATCTATAGCTCAATAATGCATTTTCATACTATCCCACCAACTACTTGCATCCTTCATCAAGTAGTGTACTGTTACATCCGTCTTAAACCCTTCCGGACAACGGATTGCCTCGAAGTTCCGCTCGATATGTCGTATCCAAGCATCGGCCTCGAATGGATCCGTGCTTCCGAAGAATCGTCTAGTCCCCATATTCTTCATCATCATAACCATCTTAAGAAAATTTGGGGGAGATGGTGGTGGATTATGGTGAGAAACTCGGGGTGGTCGTTGTTCTTCGCTAAAACGATCAATCAAGCGTCGCACCGCATTCATCAATTGATCCTCTGTGGTCATTGGTTCATGTTGTGTTCCACTTGGACCCGCTCCTTGTGGATTATGACGTTCCTCATAGAATGGTCCTCGGCGCTCTCGCCCTCTCGGTTCTCGGTTCCGATCATCTCATCCATTTGATGGGCTTTCTGAAGATAACCATCCTTCATAACCCGATCGGCTCATCCCCTCCCTACTAACAATCTGTTGCCTTTGATCCTCCACTGATTCGGAATCGGACGACGGTGTTGGCAGCCTTCTGCCACGACGTGATCCTTCAGGTCCAGGATCACTGTCATCTCTCAACCCCAACTCTTAACGTATTATGAGGTGAGTTCTCATCTGTATATTCGGGAATCTCTTCTTCTGGGGGTTCTTCCGAGGGATCAGACTCAATAAAGACATCAGAATCATCTGACTCTGGAGGAGGGTGGCCGTAATACCATTCCGGGTATCGATAATTCGGTTCCCCTACTCTTGGAGGTGGTCACCACGGACGTCCTCTTAGCATTGGTCGGGGTGGACCAGCATGTATCCGCTGATGGCGGGGATGTATCCGTCTCGGTGGTGATACCATCTACATCAAAGATCAGGGTAAGTCCTAACCCAACTTAATTAAAATCGAAGGAACATAACCAGTTTATCCTACTTGCCCTTTGCGACCATTTTACTCGATAAATCATTTGAAAACCAAGTTCCATTAAAGCATCGTTAAAACCATGCTCTGATACCACCTTTTGTAACACCCCCGATCATGGACTAACCAGAAGCGTCACTAATTCATACTTAGTCGTCCGATCCGAGGTTCCTGGAACGCATCCAAGTAAACCCTAAACCAAACTTCTACGTACAAATCCCTATCGAATATAACTCAAGGCTTGCCAACCCCAAATTATACTAGATAGTTAGTTTGCTCGGACTAGAACTAGGCATAATATGAAACCCGAATATTGCAAACACATTTTTATACATAATTATACATAGGATTTAAACGTGTTACAAAACATATATATGTCAAGTTTGGCCATGAGTCTAACACTCCAAAACAGTAATGTACATAATAGACATTATCCTTTACAAAAGGTAAGAAACACTACTACTGATTCTTCCTAATGCTCCTTCTTCCCAAACGGTCTACCCACTAACGGTTACCTGCAAAACAAGTAGAGTCATAAGCAACTAGTTTGCTTAGTGAGTCAAGGCTCCCCTAAACAAGCATATAATTCACCCAACCAAACTCAAAATAACAATCACACACAAACATGTATCATATTAACCATCATAGTAATAATTTACGTTCTTTATAATTATAAGTTTAACTTTCACATTTTTAATAAGGCCTCATGTGATTGACTACTTCCCAACCCTTAAAACCACTAGGCATCACCAGACCCGTAGCCACTAAGGCTAGACAAGCCGATGATCTTTCACCCGTTCCAATGGCCATAATTGTTAAGGTATCACACCGGAAATTCTGCATCGTCATGCAGTACACGGCCATAGACTGCAATCCCGTCTCTCCGTGTCTTCGTGTACTTAAACTAGTACTCACTATGACTAGTTAAGGCACAGAATCTAGGGAAGAGTCTTACCACATTTTTCGTAAGTGAATAAAGTTTACCGAACACTTAAGTTGCTAATAAACTTATACCAATTTCAGTCTCATAAGTTTATAAAGTTTACCGAACACTTAAGTTCCTAATAAACTTATAAACGTATAGTATGCTTTTCATTCTTAACATTTTCAGTCTTATTAGTTTATAAAGTTTACCGAACACTTAAGTTGCTAGTAAGCTTATAAACGTATAGTATAACTTTTATTCTTAACGGTATTGCCCAATTTTTAAAGAGTAATTATATTGCACAAGTTAGAGCTTTTAAGCCATCTAACGTGTGACTTAATTCAAGTGTACCAAAACCTCACAAAAATTATAATATAAACACGCAACAAACATCACCAAGACTCACCTTAAATTGGTGAACGATCCTGGTTCGGGTCACAGTTTCTACCCACGGTTTTTGCTTAACACGGCTGCAATTTCTGTATAGAATAATTGGGCTGTTAATAGGATTCGATTATATGTTTTCTTCCAATGACCTGGATTAGAATGGTCACGGGTCTTACCTAGACCGAACTGATTTTTCCACCGATTTTTGTTGCCCTTTTTTCAAACCAAATCAAGACTGAAACCAAGATTTTTGGGACGGTTCCAGTCATTTAACACAAAAACTAAGGTTAGATTTAGGTCCAGAATGAAAAATCGAATTAGACTAGAAGGGTTTTGGATCCAAAACCTTACCCTAATTTTCATCCACTACACCCGTTTATGGTTCACGACAGTCTGCCGAATGGTATGAACTGCTTGATCCGACTGGTACGGCTGGTATGAATGATGCTAGATTAAGTGATTTAGGTTAAGAAATTCAACTGATGGTCGAACAGAGCAGGTCAGTGGGTGTATATATAGAATTCGTACCAAGCAGGTGAAGCAGGCAGGCAGGTAGGTGCAGCAGGCAGGTCAGCCTTTCCTCCACCCATCACTGCCCATGGTGTGACACCTGGCAGTGACTCATGCTTGACCCCTCTTTGACCCAGGCACAAGCACGCTCAGACTCATGTTCCTCATACACAGACACACGCCAACACACGGATGGCACAAGCACACAGGCAGGTGACTAAGCTGCTTATCCGCGGTTCACGGCAAAACTGCCGGTTTTGATCTGGTTAGACCCAAAATCATTTTCCTCGAACCAAACTGAATTTTCTTCGACCCAAACTCTCTTTATACATCCTTTTTATCATTTCCATGATTTACTAAGTGGTTGAAATATTCTGGTCATTCTTTTCCGTCCCATCAGGTTGTTAAAGCTCTCCGAAATCTCGACCAAATTATACCAACTGGTTAATCCCTTGACCCAACTAACCATGGTAACGTCCCATATGCTTCCTATGTCTTTCCTTGATGACATTTTGAGAAATTATTCTTAGTCTTAAAACGGGTCACTACACCCACTCCCCCCCCCCTTTTTAAGGAGGGGGCAGCTGAACCCATCCGATGATGAGCTGCCTACGTACCCTTCGCAGGGATCAAGCCGCCCCGTAGTTCATGTAAAGTATCTTATGGATAGTATTTCTTCAGATGCATTGCATTCCACGATCTTCGTATTGGAACGTCAGTCATGTTGGCGAGTTCGTACACTCCGGGTCGGACCACTTTCGTGATTTTGTAAGGTCCTTCCCAGTTTGCTCCGAGTTTGCAGGCGTTCCGCTCCGCTGTATTCTGGAAAACTTTCCGTCGGACCAGGTCTCCTTCGTAGAACTGTCGATTTCGTACGTGAGAGTTGTAGTATTTTGCTGATGTGTTCAGGTAATTCTGAATTCGGATCAAGGCTTGATCATGTCTTTCGTTGATCAAGTCCAACTCATCAAGCATCAACAAGCGAATGGAGTTTCGTTGGTTGTTCGTCGTGGTGTTGTTCTTGAGACCATAATACTCCTTCCAGTTCGTCGGTCCACCGTCCTTTCTTTTCGTCAAGATGCTTTTTGAGACCATCGAGAATTGTCTTGTTTACCGCTTCTGCCTGGCCGTTTCCTTGTGGATATCTCGGGGTGGACTTGCTTAGTCGGATCTTTCACTTCTCGCAGAAAGCTTCAAACCTTGTGGAGATGAACTACGAGCCATTATCGGTGACAATTTCGTATGGGACTCTATGTCGGCATATGATGTTCCTCCATATGAAACTTTCGACTTGTGTGTCCTTGATGCTGGCATACGAATCTGCCTCTACCCACTTTGAAAAATAGTCCGTCAAGACCAGTAAGAATCGTTTCTGCTTCGAAGGATACAAAGGTCCAACAATGTCCATGGACCATCGCATAAATGGATAAGGTGATGGTATCGAGGAAAGCATCTCGGTTGGCTGATGAATCATTGGTGCGTGACGCTGACATTTCTCGCATCTGGATGAGTACTTCTCGCAATCTTGTATCATGGTCGACCAGTAATAGCCTCGTCGTTTGATTTTTATTGCCAAGGCTCGTCCTCCCGAGTGATTACCACATGAACCGATATGGACTTTCTCCATGATTGTTCTTGCCTCCTTTTCTTCAACGCATGCGAGTAATGGCCCTGAGAACCTCTATTTGAAAACATTCCCATCGAGCAAGATGTAACGAGCCGCTTTTGCCCGAAGCTTTCGAGCCGCCCATTTGTCAGAAGGTAAGATACCATCGCAGATGTATATGTGGATGTCGTCAAGCCACCCTTTGTCGCAACCGTATTTCATTTCCGTACACGGTTCATCCGTCTCAACAACTTCAGTTTTGTGACGTGTGTCGACGTTGGAAGGGAGGGGAGTTAAATCCTCATCCATAGCCGTTGGTTCTTCTGCAGTATTTGTAGGATTTTCATCCTCGTTGACTGCGTCTATTTCCATTTGAGGTTTGGGTCCTTTGTCTGGTGTGTACGTCTCATCTTGGACCATTGAATCGTCGGTTATGGCTTCTTGTTCTTCGGCGACGTCCGATGCACAGACTTTCTCGCTCGCTTTCCCGGTAGCTTGAGAATGCGTAACTACACTCACTGTTTCTGAAAGAGTGATACTCGGGTGTTAGATGAATTCCACCGGGATAATTCGCTTCAAGTCTGGATCATAAGTGGATGCGAGAGCGGCCTGTGCATCAGCCGAAGTGTTTTCGCCTCGTGGAATACGTGTGAGCGTGAATTCTTTAAACCGCGCAGCCAGGTCTTTAATGACTTTTAGATATGGTTCCATACGATCATCTTTAGCTGCGTATTCCCCACTGAATTGGTTCGCGACTAACTGTGAATCGCAGAAAGCGCGAATGCAGTCAATCTTGAGTCCTTGTGCAAGCTTTATTCCGGCGATGAGGGCTTCATACTCTGCTTCATTATTGGAGACACGAAAGCCTAGGCGAAAAGATTGTTCGAGTATCTCGCCCATCGGTGATGTCAAACGTATCCCAACTCCTGAGCCATTTTTGGATGACGAACCGTCAACGTGGAGTTGCCAAGTCGAACTCGAGTTTCCTTCAGCGAGGCTCTCCTCTGGAAGTTCGATCAAAAAGTCGGCTAGC
The DNA here is from genome assembly GCA_900406555.1 of Pseudoturritis turrita. Classification (NCBI taxonomy): domain Eukaryota; kingdom Viridiplantae; phylum Streptophyta; class Magnoliopsida; order Brassicales; family Brassicaceae; genus Pseudoturritis; species Pseudoturritis turrita. The sequence continues at coordinate 287,131 of OVBL01000900.1, read as the reverse complement.
ACCTGCGATTTTGCCCAAGTCCATCCGCGATACTCCATATCGTATTCGCTGAGCTCGATTGCCCACTTGGCCAATCTCCCGGATTGACTTGGGCTATGCAAAACGGACCGTAGAGGGAAAGTACTAAGGACCACAATGGAGTGTTATTGGAAGTACGGCCTTAGTTTTCTGGCAGACATGACAACCGATAAAGCCAACTTCTCCATTTGCGGGTATCTTGTCTCCGTATCGGTGAGAGTCTTGCTGATGTAAAAAATTGGTTTTTGCTCTCCACGTTCGTCTCGAATGAGCACTCCACTTACTGAAATGGCAGAGATTGCGGTGTACAGGAAGAATGGCTCTCCCTCGACTGGTTTTGCAAGCACCGGGGGACTGGCAAGGTACTCTTTCAACTGTTGGAAGGCTTCCTCGCACTTCTTCGTCCATTCGAATTTCTTGTTTCCTCGTAAAGTGTCGTAGAACGGTAAGCATTTATCGGTGGATCGCGATAAATCTGTTGAGTGCAGCCACCCTTCCAGTCAGTCTCTGCACTTCACGTTTTGATTTTGGGGAAGCCATCTGGTTAAGCGTGTCAATCCGCTTGGGGTTTGCTTCGATGCCTCGATCAGTAACCAAGAAACTCTCCGGACATGACTGCGAATCTACACTTTGTCGGGTTGAGCTTCATGTTGTGCGAGTTGAGTTGTTTGAAACATTCCTCCAAATGTAATACATGATCCGTTGCCTCTAGCGATTTCACCAGCATGTCATCTATGTAAACTTCCATCGTCTTTCCGAGTTGACTAGCAAACATTCTTTTCACCAGACGCTGATACGTAGCTCCAGCATTTTTAAGGCCGAAAGGCATCACCTTGTAGCAATATATTCTGCGATCCATAATGAAGGCTGTCTTCTCACGATCGTCGGGATTCATCAGAATCTGATTGTATCCAGAAAATGCATCCATGAAAGATAGGAGCTTGTTGCCTGCCGTTGCTGCGACCAGTCGATCAATGTGTGGTAGAGGGAAGCTGTCTTTTGGGCATGCCTTGTTTAAGTCGGTGAATTCTACACACACCCGCCATTTTCCATTTTTCTTTTTGACTACAACAGGATTCGTCAGCCAATCCGGGTACTTAACTTCCATTATCGAACCGACTCGTAAGAGTCTTTCGACTTCGTCGTTCACTGCTTTTGCTCTGTCGGGCTCCAACTTCCTTTGTTTCTGCTTTACTGGTTTGAAGGTTGGGTCTACATTCAACTCATGACTGGTTACGCTGATATCAATTCCGGGCATATCCTCTGCTGCCCACACGAAAGTGTCCACGTTTTCTTTTAAGAACGAAACCAGCTCTTCCTTGATTTTTTCGTTGAGGCCGAATCCAATCTCTACGCATCGTTCCGGGTGTTCATCGTCGATACAAACTGATATTACAGGGTCGCAGGTCAGTTCGGCCGTTTCTTCTTCGCGATCCTCCATAATCTATAATTGCTATAAGAGTTTGGAGATCTCTTTCACTGGCTCTCTGTCCGTCTTTAACTTCTTGCATTCTGACTTGGCTATCGAATCGGTGACAGGGTTCCTGAGTTTTTTTGCGGCTAGAAAGCATACGCGGGACTCCTTCTGACTTCCCATAATCTTTTTGACTCCGCTCGGTGTTGGAAATTTTACGCAGAGATGGTAGGTCGAGGCTACGGCGCGCATTGAGTTTAACCAAGGTGTTCCGATGATGACGTTGTAGATCGCTGGGTGATCGGCTACCGAAAACTCGACGAGCTTGATGACTCCCCCAGCTTGTACGGGTAGTTTGATCGTCCCGATTGTCATCGTCGTTTCTCCGGAGAAACCAGTCAACGGTTTTGAGGTAGCCACTATGTCGGACAGATCGATGTCCATTCTTTTGAGAGTGTCTTTGAAGATTATGTCCACTGTGCTGCCCGTATCAACCAACACCCGGGCTACGTCATAGCCACTGATGATCAATTCGATCACGAGAGGATCGTCATGCGGTTTGTCAATTCCGGCTATTTTTCTTTCCTTGAAGGAGATTACATCGTTAGGAAACTTGGAAGGTGCGGACCAGTTGATGCTGACATCGGCTAGCCATTGAAAAGCTTTAATCGATGAGACGGTATCCGAGCAATAGTGAGATCCACCCATTATCATGTTAATCCGTCTTCTTGGTCCAGATTGTGGGGCTTCGTCATTTTGCCTCCCTCGTTTAGGAAGATCTTCATTCGTCTGCTCGGGGCGGTTTCCGTTGGTATCCATGTCAAAGTATTTGAGGCTAATATCACCTTTGAGTTTGCCAGCTGCCAGTTTTGCAACGAGTTTTAGGCCCAGAATACGGCAATTTGCAGTTGAATGTCCGAAGATATGGTTATGTTCGCAATAAGCCGTTTCGTCGTAAGTCCCTTGGCCCCTGGTCCACGTGCTACTCCATGTTCATCTTCCTCGGCCTTGGCCTCCTCCTTGGCCGTATCCTGACGAGTCAACTTGGTAGTTATGGGATCCTCTGAATCCTCCTTCGTGTTGGATGTATCCAGAACCTTGGTTGCCCTTTCTGTTGTTCGGTGGGTTCGAAACAGAGGGAGGATAGTTCGTGGACTTCGCCTTGCCATGCTTATGGGCTAAGATCTTCACTTCTTCTTCGTTGGAGGCAAAGTCTGTTGCTCGATGCAATGTATCCTGGATCGTAGTTGGAGCGTTTAGTGCAATCTCCTTCCAAAAATCTGAGTCGAACCACAGGGCTTTCTTTAATGCTTGCAACGCGGCTTCGTCACTTATCCCTTCTACTTTCAATAGTACCAACTTGAACCGTTCGATGAAAGTTTGCAACGTCTCGTTTTGTCCTTGCCCCATGGTCCATAGATCCACGTTGGATGTTCGGCGTTCCATAAATATAGCGTAATGTTTGAGGAACGCTGATGACGGCTGATTGAAATTGTCGATCAAGTTCCTTCCCAGCCTAGAGAACCATTGGAGAGCTGGTCCTTTAAGGTGCTCGACGAACAAAAGACATTGACCGGCGTCTTCTTCGCCTTCTCTAAAGTTTCCTCGTCCCATTGCTATTGCGAAGGCGGTCAAGTGCTCCTTTGGCCAAACAGCTTCGTATAGAATTGACTTCGGCCAAACAGCTCCGTATAGAAATGACTTTGGCCAAACTGCTTCGGCCAGACAACTTCATATGAAAATGACTTCGGCCAGACAGCTTCTTATGGAAATGACTTCAGCCAGACAGCTTCTTATCGTGCCTAAGTGGATTCGTATCACGGCCGAAATGAGCTCGTATCGTGGCTGAAGTGAGCTTGTATCGTGCCTAAGTGGATTCGTATCACGGCCGAAGTGAGCTTGTATCGTAGCCGAAGTGGAGCTGCGGCCGAAGTTGAGCTGCGGCTGAAGTGGAGCTGCGGCCGAAGTGGAGCTACAGCCAAAGTGGAGCTGCGGCCGAAGTGGAGCTCGCCGAAGTGGAGGCCTTGCCGAAGTGGAGGCGTATCGCTGGCCGAAGTGACCTTGCCGAAGTGGAGCTGCGGCCGAAGTGTAGCTGCGGCCGAAGTGGAGCTCGCCGAAGTGGAGGCGTTGCCGAAGTGGAGGCATATCGCTGGCCGAAGTGGACTTCTCCGTGCCGAAGGGGCCTTCTCGAAGTGGAGCTAGGGCCGAAGTGGAGCTGTGGCTGAAGTGGAGGTCGCCGAAGTGGAGGCGTATTACTGGCCGACGTGACCTTGCCGAAGTGGAGCTGCGGCCAAAGTGGAGGCGTTGCCGAAGTAGAGGCGTATCGCTGGCCGAAGTGACCTTGCCGAAGTGGAGCTGCGGCCGAAGTGGAGCTGCGGCCGAAGTGGACTCGTATCATGGCCGAAACGAGCTCGTATCATGGCTAAGTGAATTCGTATCACGGCCGAAGTGATCTCGTATCGTGCCAAAGTGGATTCGTATCATGGCCGAAGTGAGCCCGTATCATGCCTAAATGGATCCGTGTAGTCACGACTTAGCCCACGATTTTGGCCTTGTCCGATTCTTCGTATTTCCATACTTAGCCATTTTCCCATTCATCACACCTGAGTGGGTTTTGACCCCAACAGTTATAGTGGCTCAGTGGATTTGAAATGAAGTTATATGATTGGTAGGTCTTGGGTTCGAGTCACAGGTTTTCATATTTTTCCGATTTTATATATATAAGTCAATGTATAACAATTACGAATGGTTACATTAGTTCAGTGGATTTGCTCTATGGATACTTAGAGTTCTTGGCTTCGATGCACAGGTATGACTATTTTCACCAATTTTTACAAGCAGTCACAAAAGCGTCATTAAATACGCACTAATTTGCGACTACTTTGTGACGATGTTATAAATTTGTGACTGATTTGCGACTACTTTGTGATGATGTTATAAATTTTTCACTGATTTGCGACTACTTTGTGACACGTTTATAAATTTTTTGGAAAAACAACTAAATAGAATTGAAAAATATTAGCCAAACCTACCATCCTAGATTTTAATTAATTGTTACACTTAATATAGTATATAAGACTGCAAACTTTTAACTTCCAATGTGATGACAATGATTTGAATCTTTCAAGATATAATACATGTGTTTTCAATCTTAAGTTTGTTAAAGTATAAATTTTTTTGTAATTTACTTTAAATCTATTAGTTAAGACTTTATAATGAAGCAAAACACTTAAGAAATATAAAAAACTGATAGTTTAAGTATTTATATGATATTTTTTGTTCTAAATGTTTAGGGTTTAGGGTATACATGCATGACTTATAAAAAGAGTCACAAAATAGTTGCAATTTGCGACTACTTTGCCACTGTTTGTGTATTTGCGACTATTTTGTGACCACCTTGATTTATTTATAATTTCGTAATATGGTTGGGTTTGAATAATTTTGGGTTGAATATGAAAACATTTGGGCTTTTGGGCGCGTTTTTCTCCCCCCTTAAATTTTTTTTGCGACTACTTTCTTACCACTTTCCGACTCTCACGTAAAACAAGTAGACGAAATCATATTCCCAAATTATTTTTGCAAACCCTAGTTTTTTCCTTCATTCTCTCGACACAACGGCGATTCAACCTTGAATCCGTCGTCTGTACCATTTCTCTTCCGATTCTCATCTGCTTATTCCGTTTTCCATCATTCTATCTGATTCTCTGTTATCGTCTCTCTCTCTATCAATTTCCTTCTGTCTCTTCGTCTCCAAATCCTTCACCGATGGCTGGAAAAACCAGCAAATCTTCTAGAGGTCGTGGTGGTAGATCTACCGGCGGTGGTAGATCAAATGGCGGAGGGGGTCAAACCAGCAACCTAGACGTTACGCCCCTAGTCGGAAGTGTTCAAGCTCATGGCATCACTGTGACACCCTCAGGCGGTGTTCCGAGAGCCAAAAACGGTACTGGAGCACACTGTAGCATACGGGAGAGAATCGACGGCGGAGTGGTTACTCCAAGAGCCGGAGGTGGTAGATCCAACGGTGGATCCTCTTCTCACTCCTCCAACTCGTCGTCTCAGGCCACAATCTCCATTTCGGGGAGGTCTATTCCGTCCCAGTTTCCACCATCCACTCAACCATGCACGTCTCAGATTCCCCGCCAACCACCTCCGCCTTATCGGATTCCACAGCCACAACCACCACCTATCAGATTCCACAGCAACAACCTCCGCCATATCCGAATCCCCAGCAACACGTCCAGGAGGTTCACATTCCCGATTATGAACAAGAACATGAGGTGGACCAAGCAATGGATTCTCACGAGCAACAAGACCAAGACTTCCAGCAGATGTTAGATGATCTGCTGGCTCTTCCTGGGCGGGACAACTTACCTCTCTTGACTGAGCATCCGATTCCCGGCGTAAAGAGCACATGGTATGTTTGGTCTTTCTTTTAGTTGTACTTAGTCATTTTACATATGCATATGTGAAAGTTTTTTTCGTTGGGTTTTACATATGCTTGATTTACTTGTCTAGAAGTTGCTTAAATGTATATGTTTTCATGATGCTTAATTGCATGATTGTTTCTGTTTCAATATGGTTGTATCTGTTTTACAATCTTTGTATCTGTTTGTATATGTTACAAGTAAACGGTTTTAACTTGTAATCAGAGTCAGACGGTTTTAATGTGGTTGAAACTAGTTGTTGACATTGTAGCTAAATTGATGTTGCATAAATCATTAAGTAGTCTACACTGATTCTTCTTAAGGCTTAGAAATTGATTCTTCTTAAGATGTTTCCTGTTTTAAATGGAAGGTTAAAGACTAAATGAGTTAAACTTACCCTCTGTTTATATTCTTGTAATAGGTTTACCCGGGACGGCGGAAAACTGACGCGTGTGATTGCTGGAATCTTTCGTCGGAAGTTTAATGGGCCTTACTTTAGCTGGAAGGTTACGCCTATCCACATCCAAGAAAGATATTTCAGAACATTTGCAGTAATGGTTTTGCTTTTAATTGTCAAATATTTCAATTGTAATGCCTCACTATCATCTTACTTACTAATCTTCTAATGTGTAGTGAAAGTACAATTGGGATCTCGGTATCACTGAGCTTGTGAAGGCATAATTCTTGAAAATTTCCAAGAAGCGGATGAAGGGAATAGTGAGTCAGGCGAAGCACAGTGGTGAAAGACCTCCTTGGATTGGACCCACGCTTTGGGAAGAAATGTGGAAGCATTGGAACACACCTGATGCAATGGAGAGGAGCTATACTGCTTCACAGTCCCGTAACTCTGATCGTGGTGGTCTAGGAGTCACAAGTACGTTTCCAGGCAAAAATCTTACTTGCACATTCAACAAGAAATGGTAAAACCTTTATCCTTCCTTCCAAAAAAAATCTTACTTGCACATCTTATTAATATTTGTTTTGTATCATTGTAGGAGGAGGAATTAGGGCATCATGTTTCTTTTGGAGAAGTGTTTCTGAGGACACATACAAGGACGGATGGGAGTTTTGTCGATTACAAAGCCAAACAAGTTGCTGAGGCTTACGAGAAGACCCTAGCTGATGTCATGGATCAAAAGGCTGCCGAAGGTCCAGAAACATCTGTCAACTCGTCTGAACATTCTACTCAAAGGAACATCACCATTGAAGAAAAGAATGCCATCTTTCTTAAGGTAATGTCCTATCCACCTTCTGGTTTCGTAGCATAGGATTTATAATGTTTTGCTGTCTTGTTTCTTATCATATGGTTGAGTCTTCTCTTGTCTGAATCTAGTTTCATCTTCTGTTTCTGTTTCTCATAAATGGGTCAACTATGACCTTGAATAATATTTCCTACTTGGGTTTGGTGAGCATGAATTGTTAGAATAGGTTGAAAAACTTAGCTGGAAAAATTTGATTCTTAGTGTATGGACTGTAAATGGCTCGATTGAGTATTATGAATATATTGTTCTTCTTTTTGCTTTTTGTTGTGAATCATTCATTTTTTTGGTTATGAATCTTTATGAGTATCATTCATTCTGATATGTATACTTGGTTTATAGTTGTCAATCATTCTGTTATATATTGGTTATTAATCATTCATTCTTAAGCATTGTATATGTTTTGATGGACAATCATTCTGTCTTTTTGTTGTTTTAGTGTACTCAACAGATCAGAAGGGGAATCCATTTGGACTTGGACAACTTTGTGACCTTATCAACACATGTAAAAAGGAAAGAAAGCTATTCAAGCTCTGGTACGTCATCCCTTTTGGAGATCCAGGAACAACTTGTGACAGCTCGTCGTAAGATAGCTGAACATGAAGAGGAGAATGCTCGATGTGATGAGGAGCAACGGCAAAATCAATCTCGCATCTCTGAAATGGAGAAGCTGATCACGTACCTTAAGACCACTGATCCTCACTTTGCAGCTTTCATGAGTCAACCACCACCAGTCTTGGAAACTTCCCCAGCCATCGACCCAACTGTTACACCACACACCGCACAACCTACTCCACCAGGCAGCACACCGGTCATACCACATTAGTCCATCTCATCCCTTCTTTTAAACATTTATTTCTTATGTGTTTGAACTTATGTTTATTTTTTTTGTCACAGTGTTTGAATTTCTTTTATCCTTTGTAATTTATGCTTAAGATTTTGAATACTATCTTATGGTGAAAGACAAAGTTTATGTTATCTATTACTTTTTTTACTTTATGAATCTTCTTAATTTGCTTTTATCTTCTAAAATTCGAAATAAATATATATAACAGTTATATATTTTTTTTTTGTTTCAGAAAGTTGCAAAAATGTTGCAAATTTGTGACTGATTTGCGACCCTAACAATGAGGAACACCGACAAAAGGGTGGCAATTTAGTCGTTAATACGTGACGATATTGTGACGACTTTGTGACTACCAATGCTCATTAGCCTCTATCATAATAGTCTTAAAAATGTCGCAAATATATGAATACAAATATCGTCACAGAGTTGTCTGTAAACCACGACTCATAAATTTGGTCATATAGTAGTCGCAAAGTTCAGATCGTCCCTTATTAGTCGTTAATACACGACTACATATGTTAGTGTGAAAGTAGTCGTAAATTTACGACGAAAAAAAACAGTCACAACGTAGTCCCCAATATGCGACTACTTTGCAATTGTTTTATTTTGCGACGAACAATATGCGACTATTTTTTGTAGTCCATAAGTAGTCGCAAATTGCAACTTAGCGACTACTTTGTGACGCTTTTGGGAGTCACTCAACGCCTGTTTTCTTGTAGTGTTATGTGATCTTCCAGACCAAGCCAGCCTTCTAATCTCCGGTCCAGAATGCTTCCGATATCCCCTTTAGATAGTAATGATCTGACCCAGTTGCTTATGTGACTGTACTCTGGTGTTCTTGAATGTGTAAATATGAATACCATCTTGAGGCAACAGTAACAAGTATCACATACCGAGTTGTGAGCTTTAATGCTCTAAGCAAAGCAACAACCAGTGCTCCAAGCTGCAAAAATGATTCAAGCAGAGTAACATGAGTTTAAAACTTTATGATACGGCATGATGTTTGACTGAGTTCCTAGTAATTCCGTCCTAATAACCTTCAAAGCCAGTTTATTCGAGAAGCATAAAGAAGAAAGAGATTGAGCTCAGAAAGAAAATGAGCCTAAGCTACCTTGGATTTTAGCCAAAGGCCTTCGTCAAATTCACCTGGGTTTGATCCATATGGAACAAAAGCTGCAACTTTAGAGGATTAACTGATCAAAAGTATACAACTTTATCTCTTCATCAAACGATTTCATCTTGAAATAATCAGGAGTCAATACTCTAATTCCACATTCTCCACCAATTAAACGCTTCCATGTTGTTTCAACGCCTTGTCCAAGTGGAGTAATCATGCCTAGACCTACAAGAACATAAGTTTAATCAGAGGAGTTACAAGTTCAAAGCATATGTGACGACAATGGAAAAACTGATGGAGGAGAAGACCAGTGACAACAACACGATGATGTGAAGACTCTTTGTAGCACTTAACGTGTTTGGATCCTCTTGGATACGAAAGTAAACGCCTGCAAGATCCACATACCATTTGCACCATTTCTGCAACCACCCAAAACAAAACAAAATTGCAGAAAATCACCAATTATTCGCGAAATCGAAATTGGGTTCCCTCTAAAAGCCTACAAAATCTACTCAAAATCGTTAATTTCATCAGACTATACCAAGAAATGGATCAAATCAATAAACCCTAAATACAGTACACAGACTAGTGGAATAATCAATGACTAACCGGGATTCACGGCGGTGATAGTAGTGGTGGGGTTTACGGGCGGTGGTGACGGTGGCGAGCGGAGGAGGAAATGGAAGAACTGCATATTCCCATCCCGGAGGAGGACCTTCTTCTTCTTCTCCTCCTCGAGTGTGAGGGTTTCCGATCGAGTTTCAGATCGAGTTTCAGAGAGAAATAAGAGAGAAAAAGATAGCCAAAAAGTTTGTGAGGTTTCCGATCGTTCAGATCGAGTTTCAATTTTTTTTTTTCTTTTTCTTTTGTTACTTAGTACAATTTTGGAGCCATTTTTTTTAGTTTTCCGGTTACACCTACGATGACGTTCTCAGTGTCATCTATGCTATCATAGAACCAAAAACTAAGCGCCACTACGAAATATTTTGGCGTCCATCCTATCATAGCATTTGCCTTTTCGAAAACGCTATGTAAAATTTCTCATAACTCAACTATAGCAGAAACATTAAAAACGCTATACTGTACTGCTATAAATACCCACATTTCCTGTAGTGATTAAAAATAAATAAAAATAAAAATTCTCTATGTGTTTAATTAAGTAGTGGGCTCCTTTAAAATCAATACCAAAAGAAAAGGAATTTCATGAGAGGAGTGTTGGGTGCATTACATCAAAAGAAAAGAGCTAAAAACTAAAAAGAGTCCCCTTAGTAGCTAGAAATTGGGTTGGTTTATGCATTAAAAGGAAAACAGTTTAGGGATGAGATATTCAAGAAAAAAAAATTCAAGAGAGAATGCTAAGTCTTGGGAATAATTTAGAATAAAGATTAGGGATGGGTAGATTGATGAAAGAGAATTTTTGTATGCGTCAATTGTTCTATTCTCTATTGTTTTTGCACACTGACTTGTATTTTATTTTGAGAGAAACCCCAAACACATCTAACCACCTTTTTCAAAACTAAAACCGGTTTTTCTACCAAACCGATTGATCATAATTTCATTTTCCATAGCAAGACTTTACTTTTATTGTCATGAATTTGGATGGTAAAGAGTTGAAAACATGATAACTTGTAAATACTTAGAGTCTAGCTTTAGAGTTAAGTTGTGCAGAGTTTGAGAAATTTCACAAAAGAATTTTGCGACATGTACATTTGATTTTGGAAATTGAAATAAAAGCTTTATGTTTCTCTTTTGGATATGAGTCCCCGCCATCATCGAAAACCTTATTACTACTTTTGATTGTTTTCTTGCGGACAAGCAAAATGCAAGTTCGGGGGGAGTGGTGTTTTATGTGTCCATATTTTCATGGTTTTAAGCCTCACTTTTAACCAATTCTTTATGACTTTGCCTTGCATTTTTCATACATTCATCGCATTTAGGCTAGTTTTCGCATTTAGAGTCATAGAGCATGCATGTGTCTTTTTGGTCTATTTGAGTCTTCATCTAGGTACTTGGAGCATGCTTTGGACAAAGGATACCAAAAGGAGCAAGAGGGAAGCAAGGAGGAAGCATACAAGCGACGAATGGAGAACGAACGAGACGCCATCCGTCGAGCAACTCACAGGCTGGTGGCTTATCCGTCGAGCCACTCACCGGCCGGCCACCTACAAAGGAAGAAGAGAAGAGAATCTGTCGAGCCACTCACCGGCTGGAGGATGGCCATGCGGAACAAAAGCCCATTTCCACCATTCTCAAGCCCACAACTTCAAGACCCAAACCACTCAAGCCCATGGAACTTACCCTAGTTTCCCTATCTCATTTCTCTATAAATACTACCCTTATTTAGCCAAACAACAAGAAGTTTCTCTATTTTCTTAGTCCATTGGTCTTTAGAGATACCCTTGGGATCTCATGTAAAATCCAATATGATATGGGGAAAGCTTTTACTTTCTATGCAATCTTAATTATGTCTTTACTTTTATCCTCTTAATTTAATTCTTTACTTTATGCATTTACATTAAAGTCTTTACCTTTATGCATTTACGTATATCTTTAATTTCATCACTTGATTTTTCTTCCACCATGTTCATGAGTGAGTAGATCTCACTTGTGGTGATTGGGTTAGGAAGATGTTGGTATTTTTTGGCAGATTAATGTTGAGATTCCTTTCTTTAGATGTAGTGCTAGTCCAAAGTTCTCCTTGGAAGTTTTGGACATGATCTTGTATCAAAACTCTATAGAGAAGGATCTCTTGTTTTAAAAAGCCTAGATCTTTATTTTGTCTCATCACTTAGAGAGTTCTTAATGAAAGATTAAGACTTGATCACTCTAGATCTAGATATTAAGTTTTCCTCTCACATAGTAAGTTTGGGGAGATGCTTGAAAAACTCTTTTGTGAGCTTGGGTCACATAGCCATTTAGTCGATGTTCTATGAATCTTTGTGGCTTTGATGGACTTGGTTATAAAGCTAGCTTAGTCATTGGGATGGAATGCCTAACCGCGGATCTTGAATGTGACTATGCTAAGGCGCTTTTACCATTAGCGTGGACTAGTCTATAAAATGGTCCATCATCTTGAGAAGTTCTTTCATGAGTATCTAGCCTAGAAAATCAACCACTTTCATCACCATCTATATATCCTAACCCATGAACCACAATCTACCATCATTTGCAAAACAAAATATTTCAAAATCATTTCTTTACATAAAGTTTTCATCTTTAGTACTCCCTTCAATGATCTATTTTCATTAAAACCCAAAAACTCTCTTTGATTTCATCTAGCTTAAATCCACTTCTTAGTCTTGATTGCCTTTGTCTCTCCTTACTTTGGGTTTGACCCCTACATACCGCTATTGTTGTCTTATACTTGGGGCATCTCTACTAGTGATAGGGCTTATAAATTTAAAGCTTGTCACTTGCACAAAAGATTGATCCTTACTTTCTAGTAAACAGAGTTAGAAGAACGATTGAACTTGATTATTTGCATATTTACCTATGTTATTGACTACGATAGTTGACTAATAGGATGGTTTAGACATATATGATTATCGCCACGAGAGTGGGTTAATCTTATCACAGTGATTTGAGTTCTAGAACGAATGAAAAACGATGTCAATTGCCTCTAGAGTTAATCCTGAATAATTCAAACTATGAATTCCTGAGAAATCCTTGAAACCCCAACGTTTTAATCTTATTGCTTTCATCGCTTTTAATTTACTACTTTTATTTAATTGCATTCAAAACCCCACAAAAATATGTTTTACTTAGTTTTATTCTTATTTTTGGATTACCATTGTGCCATCAAAGTCTATGTGGAATCAATTCCTAAAGTACTACAATTAATTTGATGTGCACTTACAACTTAGGATTGTTAGATTTAGGCTAAAACCTGACAAGCATCAAGTTTTTGATGTTGTTGCCAGAGACTTTTGCAGTGCCATTAGTTTTTCATTGAGAATATAGTCTAAGTTTTTCTTTTTCTTTTCTATTTAATTCAAGTTTTTTTTTCTCTTTTTTGTGTTTCAGGTTCTTTGCTTAGAACGATGGAGTTTGATGTCTATGGAGATTCTAGCATACTTTCTATCAAGGAGATTATAGCTCTAGAATGGTCATATTTGCCTTACATATCACCAATGAATTTCGACATACATGGCCACCCATCAACACCGACTCTTGGTTGTGATAGCAATTGTATTAGTGTTCCTCAGCACTTCTAAGGGTCTAAATGGTTTTTTTAAGTTTTTATCTTTTTTTTATTATCCACCCACAATCGCCTGCTACCGCAAACGCTAAAGGGAAGGACCTTTTGATTTTGAGGGATCTGGAGTGGCACGAAACAGTAGAAAGTAGTTTTCATGATTATTGTTAAATGCTAACAATCGCTACCACTCGCAAACGGTGCATTTGTGAGTGTTAGCGAGAGAACCAATCAACCCTTAAGAAGACCAATTCGATGATCCACCTTCGATGGAAATAAGTTTTGGAGAATTACTTTTACACGTATGGAACCAGGAACTGGAATACTGGAAAACAACTGGTAAAAAATCTCAAGCTAGTATAGATGAGAAGGATGATGAATTCAAAAAGATGTTAACACTTGACAAGTTTTAGCACGAGCAAAGACGTCTTAGGATTAATATGGAGCGCAATCAAGTTGGTGTTAACGATATTAATCATGACATGGACATCACCTTTGATTCCCGTGATTGTAAGAATTAAGAACCAAGGAAGGATATTGAGGAACTCATTGCTAGTGTCGACTCTCTAGACATCCAAGAAGCTCATATCTCAAAAATCAAAAATCCACTAGATGAAACCAATGAAAAACAGGAAGTGTCTCATAACATTATTAGTTTGTTTTCTAACAAAGAATTTCGTTTTGATTGCTATAATGCAGAATCTGAAGCTAGCTTTGAACAATACGTCTAGAGACAAAGGCAATGAGTTGTTTCATAAGGCAAGACATAAAGGACCAGAGATGGAACATGAGCTCAAGGAACAAGTTTTGCATGATAAAGCTTCTGATCCATCAAAAGAAAAGAAACTGTTCCATAAAGTGAGACACAAAAGACCAGCAATTGATCGTGAACCTCTTTGAAAAAGATGCGAGAAACCATAGACAAAATATATGCTGGAAAAACATGTTTCAGACGGTGAAAAATATGAATCTATTTGGATTTTCGATGATGATTCTTACCCTACAACAAGAGGGGAACGCAAGAAAGATTTCAGAATCGATGCAAAGTCTCCAAATCCTCATAAAAGACTGGTGATTTATCATTCAATTATAAGACACATTGGAGAAGGTGAAGCCATTGGGGTTCTAGATGAAGATCCTAACTTTAAATAAAGAGGAGAGCGTAAAAAGAAATTCGCCATTGATACAAAATCTTATGATGCAGCGGCAAGCACCACCAAAGAATCTAAGAAAATATCAATTTCCTTAGATGATTCTCATCTCCACTATAAAAATGGCATCCAAGTCGAGTTAAATGACTTTAAATAGAAGCGCATAATGGGAGGCAACCCATTGCAAAACTGTAGAAACGCAATCGATCGATCCACCCGGTGATTGATCGATCGTGGTGTCGATTAATCGCACATACGCAGAAAACCAGAGACATATAGATCATCACCGATCGATCGATTGGGCATTCACTGATCGATCGATCGCCATACATGTATAAATTTTTGATTTTTCTGACCAAAACAAAATTGTGTACCCATTGGAACGCAGTCTCTACGATCTTCGAGGTACCATTGTTGTGTGAATCGAAACTCGCACAACTAAACTTGGTTAGGAAAAATTAGGGATTCGAAACTTCTATGAATAGAAACACAAGAGCAGAGATCCAAAGATGGTTTTTTATTAAGTTGTTTCGTAAGCCTTTTGATACAAGATAAGTATAGAGAGAATAACAAGTGTTTAGCTAGGTAAAATTGCGGATCCTTTTTCTGAATGGCTTTCTTCTGTTTATATAGGAGTTTCAGCCGACTCTTCCAGAAGATATTCTTATATATTCACTTTCCTTATTCATCTTTATCTTTTTGTCTCTCCCGCCAATGCCCTGAATACCTAGATCGAACTTGTTTGTCTTAGTTTGATCCTTTGGTTCGACCCATGGGCCTTGTTGCTATCACTTTGGCCCATCCGAGATCTTGACTCGTTGCCGTACTCACCAAAAGATTTGGGCTCATCGTCCCAGCCCATTTAAATATTTGGGCTCGTCGCCTTCCGCCGGCTTGTTAGATGTCTGGCTCATCGCCGCTCGGGCTCGTCGCCTTTCGCAGGCTCATCGGATGTCTGGCTTGTCGCCTCTCCGGCTCGTCGCCTTCCACCGGCTCGTCGCCTGTCTGGCTTGTCGCCTCTCCGGCTCATCACCTGTCTGAATGATTGGGCTCGGCCCGCTAAAGCTTTCGCTGGGTTTGGCTAGGCCCAAAAGCTTTACTTAGCCATTTTCAGCCGTTTATCTTGGTGAGGTAAACCTGACCCCAAAAGTTAGCCCCCAACTCGTCAGACTCAGTGATGATGATGACGAGGTAAAAGTAATCATCTCCGAGATCAACATTCGAGGCCTTCTTTCGTGAGTCATCGAGCCACTTTGGTTAGGGTGCTGCCGAGCCATTTGTTCATCGTGTTGCCGAGCCATCCCGACGATTGCACTACCGAGCCAATTTGGCGTACTGCCGAGCTGTTTGGCTCGTCACTTTGTCAAGCTGCTTTAGTGATTATGATGTCGAGTCGTTTGGCTCGTCACATCACCGAGTTGTTTAGGTTTCCGAGCCATTCTTGATTTGGCATGTTGCCGAGCCGTCGTGGCGATCGCATTGCCGAGTCGTTTGGCTAAGTTGATCTATTTTTGGCTCGGTGACTAAGTGTTGGCTCGGTAACCAAGTATTTCCTTAATCACGAATCATAACTTTATTACAAATCGCAAACATTTAGTCGGTTCCCGAGGTCATGTGATGCCACGCCCCATGCTTTAATTGACTATATATACCGAATCTTGTTCCACTTCTCCTCATAATTCACTTCTCCAAATCTTCGAAAAAACAGGTAGCTTTCTTCTCTCTCTTCTTTTCTCCTTTTTTATGTTTAAGTTTTGGTTAGGTTACTTTCGTTTTCTCTACTTCCGCCGCCGAATCTTTGAGTTTTCCGATCCACCTTCAAACGTGGTTCGGCGGCTCCTTAATTTATCCGACCCATCTTCAAACTCCTCCAGCGATTCCTCTTGTTTTCTGATCCATCTTCAAACTCCTCCGGTAAGCTATCGAATTTCTCGATCTATCTTCATCTGGATTGCGGCATCGCCCAAATCTTTCAATGTTTCTTCGATTTTTTTATAAGTGTTTAGCGTATCTCTGAGCCAAAATTCCCAATGTCGTGCACCGCCGAGCTGGACGATTTTGTTGGTTCGGCTAACTCTGCTTCGCTACTGGGTCATAATATGGTGCTCTCTCCGCAGGTTACCGAGCCAGTCGAGCCTGATTCTCCGCTGGGTCGGATTCCCATCGAGGTCCCATCTTTGGTTGACGATTCATTCGATGCTGAGGCAAACTTGATACAAAGGGCTCTTGAAAAAGTCAAAGCCGAGCCAGAGGAATACAGTCTCCACCAGGCTAAAAAGAGCCGGTTGGAGAGGCTATTTGCGAGCCAACAAGAGAGTATGTCGGCGAGCCGAAAACATAAAAAGAAAAAAGCTCCAAAGAAACAAGCCAGCCCACCTGGTTCATCTTTGTCTACCGCGAAGTCCCTGGAAGAGTTGAGGCATCGATTTAGGATTTCAGAAGACATTGATTTGACAGTTCCTGTGCCAACAGATCGATCCGAGGCTCCACCGCCAGGGCACTTTACCATTTACGAGAGTTTATGTTATCATAACTTGCTGTGGTTTCCGATCCCCGAATTGATCATCCATTTTCTGAAAATGCATGGGTTGGCGCCGAGCCAAATTCCACCTCGGGGAATGCGTCACCTGGTTGGAATCTTAGTCCGGAGCTACGAATGCTACGTGAATGTTCGTGTTTCGCACCTTATGCAATTCCTTGAGTTCCGGAGGATTCCAAACTCCAAACCTATTATATTTCCAACAAAAAACAGAGAAAGAAAATCGAAGGCTTCCGAAGCAAATACAATGACTGGGGAGTCACTTTTTCTTTGTTCCCATTAACGATGCCACGGTTGAAGCCAAATGCGTCTGTCATGTCAAGGCAAAATGGGAACCTATTGGTGGGCGAGCCGTAGATTTCTTAGGATATTTGCCGAGGTTTATCTTGCAGCAAAATGACCAATTCTTTTTGTCTTCTGTTTTGCAACTCGGCATATTCTTCCACACTTTCTAGCAGACACGCTTTCACACAGGAATACGCTCGCCGCGGGAAAGTGCCACTGGGAAAACCACTTTTCCGTAAAGAGAGTCTAGAGACCCTAAACCATTCTTGTTGGAGCCGTAGTATCTGACAGCTCAGAATCCGGATCTTCATCTCAGGATCTTCACGAGGCTACTATGGGAAAGAGACCCACAATTCAGGATAAACAGGCGTTGAAGGAAAAGAAGGCGGAAGAAGCCGCTCGCCGAGCCACCGAGGTTCCTAACGTGGTTGAGCAAATTATCGAGGCAACCACTGAGGTAATTGGGTAAGCTGATGCCGATATGAGGCAAAAACCTCCTTCTTCTGAGCCTCCAGTTCATGACGCCAAGGCGAGGGAAGTGGTTTCTGCTCTTGTTTCCGTTGCCAGGCCCTCTGTTTCGGTTCTGTCTTAACACTTTCGCCGGTTTCTTCTTATTCAGTGGACTCTCTTCTTGAAACCGAGCCAGCGGATAATTCTGCAGCGAAGGCTGGAGTCACTAGCTTTTGGGCTCAAATGTTAGCACGCCTGGAGTTGCTGATCTTGCCAAAGAGAAAGCTTCCGAGCCAGATCCCCCAAAATGATTTACATGTAATGTTCGCTTCCTTTTTTTGTTTTTGGCTTTGATTTGAACCTTTATTTCGATATTTTGAACACAACGCATGGACGACTTTATCCACTTTTGTTTTGAATGATTTTTGGCTTTTGTTAGACATGTTTGTTTTGATATAAAAAAGTAAGTGATTCATACGAAGATGATGGACCAGCGTTTTAAAAAATGTTTGGATACTGGGTTTAGACCAAACATATTTAGATATCTTATATCAGACGATATACGTCTAGTACTATTTTTCTTAGATGATGTGACCAACGATTGGTTGCTGGGTTTAGGTGAAATATTTTTAGTTATCTCACTCTAACGATATACGTTTAGTGTTATGTTTCTGAGATGTCGCGACCAGCGATTGGTTGCTGGATTTAGATGAAACATATTTACCTATCTAACACTAACGATATACGTTTAATGTTATGTTTCTGAGATGTCGCGACCAGCGATTGGTTGCTGTGTTTAGATGTGTACTTCGGTTTACGCATATGCTTTCAATCGACATACACGCTCCAATAGTAGACATTACGTAAAGGATGTAATAGTTAAGATCCGTAAAGGATGTAATAGTTAAGATCCGTAAAGAATGTAGTAGTTCGTTGTTGTGCCCAACAACAACGAGAATGATCGAGATGTTTGTCTTGATGAGACTCGGTGTTTGGTAAGAGAATGAATGCGTCAAATATATTTGTCGCATTCATCAAATATATATTTCGATTAAACTTAAAGTCTATGAAATCTTATGTTACAAAGATGGGAGTCTACGAGTAATACATACCCACTCCCCCCCCCTCTTTTTTAAGGAGGGGGCAGCTAAACCTATCCTCAGACAAGTTGTCTACGTACCCCTTTCGGGGATCAAGCCGTCTCGTAGTTCATATGAAGTATCTTAGTGATAGTACTTATTTGGGTGCATTGCATTCCAAGATCTTGGTACTGGAACGTCAGACATATTGCCGAGTTCGTATACTCCGGGGCGGACTATCTTAGTGACTTTGTAAGGTCCTTTCCAGTTTGCTCCTTGCTTGCCGGCGTTTCTTTCAACTGTACTATGGAAGACTTTTCGGAGAACCAAATCGCCTTCACTGAGTTTCCGGCTTCGAATGTTGGAGTTGTAGTATTTAGCTATTTCCTTTTGATAGTTTTGAATCCGGACGAGTGCTTGATCTCGTCGTTCATTTATCAAGTCCAGTTCATCGAGTACCATGAGATGATTCAATCATTCCTGCCCTGAAAGAAGTATGCGGCAAACTCCATGAAATCCACTTCGGGTGGAATTATGCATTCCGTGCCATAGACAAGGGCGAATGGTATTTCTCCGGTGGTTCGTCGCAGAGTCGTCCGATGGGACCATAATACTCCCTCAAGTTCATCGGCCGAGCGTCCCTTTTTGCGTCAAAGAGTTTCTTCCGGCCATCGAGGATAGTCTTATTTGCTGATTTGGCTTGGCTGTTCCCTTGCGGATAATGTGGCGTGGACTTGCTACGTCGTATCTTCCATTTTTCGCAGAAAGCTTCGAATCTTGTTGAGATAAACTGCGAGCCATTATCGGTGACGATCTCATATGTAAATCCATGTCGGCATATGATATTTTTCCACACGAAATGCTCAACTTGGGCCCCTTTATGCTAGCGTAAGAATCTGCTTTGACCCAATTGGAGAAGTAATTCGTTAGGACCAGCAGGAATCTCTTCTGCTTAGACCTATGTAGAGGGCTAACAATATCCATTGACCAGCGCATGAAAGGGTAGGGTGCCAAGATTGATGACAGCAGTTCGGTTGGTTGGTGAATTGTTGAGGCATGCCGTTGACACTTTTTGCACTTGGCAGAGAATTTCTCGCAGTCTTTCACCATAGTTGGCCAGTAGGATCTGCTGTGGACTTTTTCCATGATTTTGCTGGCTTCTACTCCTTCTACGCAGACCATTAAAGGTCCTGGGAATCTCCATTTGAAAACCTCTCCGTCAAGTAAGATGTATCGCGTGGCCTGTGCTCTCAGTTTTCGAGCTGCCCATTTGTCGGGTGGTACCTCATAGTCCATGATGTATACGGGGATTGCTCCCATCCATTCTTTGTCGCATCCATACTCTTCTTCTGTTGATCTTGAGTCTTCCTCCATCTCCACTACTTCATTTTCGGCTGGCGGGGCCTCGACTTCTTCATCCATGTGGGTTGCATCATCGCCTTTCAGAAGGTCCTGCTCTATTGCCCTTTTTCCAGTGGTTACGGTGTTAGAAAGAGTGATACTTGGTCGTTCGATGAACTCCACGGGGATAACTCTTTTCAGATTCGGGTCGGAGGTGGATGCGAGAGCCACCAATGCGTCTGCCGAAGTGTTTTCTCCGCGAGGTATTCACGTTAGCGTAAATTCCTTGAACTTTGCGGCCAGCTCTTAGACGACCTTGAGGTAGGCTTCCATCCGCTCGTCCCTTGCTGTGTATTTACCGCTGACTTGGTTGACGACCAATTGTGAATTGCAGAATGCATAAATATTTTGGATTTTGAGTCCGTGAGCGAGCTTCATTACTGCGATCAAGGCTTCATATTCAGCTTTGTTGTTGGATGCGCGGAAAGGAAACTAGAACGATTGTTCCAGAACTTCGCCTGTTAGAGAGATTAATCGTATCCATAATCCGGAGACTTGTTTTGATGATGGTCCGTCGGCATGGAGCATCCACATGGAACTCGGGGTCGGTTCTTCCATGCCTTCGTCTGGATTTCGATCAAGAAATCTGCCAACACTTGGGATTTTCCGCATGTCCTACTCCGATATTCGATGTCGTATTCACTCAACTCTATTTCCCATTTTTCCAATCTCCCATACTGGTTGGGGCTGTGCAAGATGGACCGCAAAGGAAAAGTAGTTAAAACCACAATCGAATGCGACTGGAAATATGGTCGCAGCTTCCAAGCGGACATTATTACGGACAGTGCCAACTTCTCCATCTGCGGGTATTGGGTCTCGGCATCGGTGAGAGTCTGACTGATGTAGACAATGGGCCTCTGCTCATTACGCTCCTCTCGAATGAGCACTCCAGTAACCACCGTCGCAGAGACTGCTGTGTATAGGAACAAAAGTTTGCCTTCGACGGGTTTTGCAAGTACCGGAGGGCTGGCTAGGTAACTTTTCAGCTGCCGGAAAGCCTCTTCGCAGTTCTTGGTCCATTCGAACTTCTTGTTGCCTTGCAAAGTATTGTAGAAAGGCAAGCATTTATCGGTTCATCGAGAGACGAACCGATTCAGCGTTGCGACTCGTCTTGTGAGTCGTTGGACTTCACGCTTCATTTTTGGTGAAAAACCATTTGTTTGAGTGCATTTACCTGCTTTGGATTGACCTCGATACGACGGTAAGTGACCAAATACCCGAGGAATTCTCTAGACGTCACTGCCAATCTACACTTGGTTGGGTTGAGCTTCATGTTATGAAGATTTAGTTGTTCGAAACACTCCTTTAGGTGGGTTATGTGATCCTTCTCTTCCAGCGATTTCACCAACATATCTTCTATGTATACTTCCATCATCCTTATGAGTTGCTCGGCGAACATTATGTTCATTAAACGCTGGTAAGTTGCTCCGGCATTTTTGAGGCCGAAAGGCATCACTTTGTAGCTGTATATTCCGCGGTCTTTGATGAACTCAGTCTTTTCTCGATCATCGTGATTCATCAGGATCTGGTTGTATCCGGAAAAAGCATCCATAAATGAGAGGAGTTTGTTGCCCGCAGTGGCTTTTACTAATCGATCAATGTGTGGAAGCGGGAAGCTATCCTTCGGGCATACCTTGTTGAGGTCGGTGAAATCTATGCACACGCCCCATTTTCCGTTCTTCTTCTTTACCACCACAGGATTAGCGAGCCAATCCGGATATGTTACTTCGACTATCGATCCGACGCGTAGTAGCCATTCCACCTCGTCATTCACTGCTTGGGCTCTCTCTGGTTCAAGTTTTCTCCTTTTCTGCTTTACTGGTTTGAAGGTTGGATCCATGCTTAGCTCATGGTACATCACATCGATGTTGATACTAGGCATGTCTTCTGCTACCCATGCAAAAGTATTCACGTTCTTCTTTAGAAAGGAAATCAGTTCTCTTTTAGTCCTTTTGTCGAGGTTGTCTCTTATTTTCACACAGCATTCCGGAGAGTCATCGTCTATACAAACTGAGACTATGGGGTCGCAGGTTGGCTCAGTCTTCTCCTCACGATCCTCCGTGATCTGTAATTGCTATAAGAGTTTTGTCAACTCCTTTTCGGGCTCCGTGTCAGCTTTCATCTTCTTTTGCTTGGTCTTTGCACTCAGCTCTGTGACAGGATTTCTGAGTTAGTGTTCAGCTAGGAAATAAATGCGAGACTCGTTTTGGTTTCCCCAAATCATCTTGATTCCATAGGGGGTTGGGAACTTGATGCAGATGTGATAAGTTGACGGCACGGCTCGCATGGAATTTATCCAGGGAGTTCCTATGACCACGTTATAGATTGTCGGATGATCTGCGACTGGAAACTTCACTATCTTGGTTACTTCTCCAGCACAGACAGGCAGCCTGATTGTCCCAAGGATCATTGTCGTCTCCCCCGAGAATCCGGTCAATGGCTTTGGAGTTTCTATGACTGCGGATAGGTCGATGCTCATTTTTCTTAGAGTCTCTCGGAAAGTTACGTCTACGGAGCTTCCGGTGTCTATCAGAACTCAGGCAACGTTGCAATCATTCACAATCAATTCGATCACAAGAGGGTCGTTATGTGGTCGGTCAATGCCGGTAGTTTCTTTTTCTTCGAACGAAATTACGTTATTGGGAAGCTTGGATGGCTCTGACAAGTTGATGCTAGCATCGGCTCTCCGCTGGAATGCTTGGATTGAAGACACCGTGTCCGAACAGTACTGGGATCCTCCCATTATCATGTTTATCCTTCTCCGAGAACCTGATTGTGTCGCCTCATCATCTTGCCTTCCTCGCTTGGGGAGATCACCATTTTGGTTCAACTAGTTAGGTTGATCCTTTTCTTCTTCTCGTTCGAAATCATTTAGGCTAACGGTGTCGCTGAGCTCTCCAGCTACTAGTTTTGCCGCGAGGTTTTTTCCCAGGATTCGGCAGTTCGCAGTTGAATGCCCGTATATGTGATGGTATTCGCAATAAGCCTTTTCGTCATAAGAACTCGAATTTCTTGTCCATGTGTTCCATGGGGTTTGCCCTCGACCTGCTCCTACTTGATAATTATGGGCGCCTCCAAAACTGGGTCCCCCGTGGTATACGTATCCGGTTCCTTGATTACTCTTCCTGTGATGTGGCTGGTTTGAAGCTTGGGAGAAGCGGCTCGTTATTTTCGCCACTTCATATTTCTGAGATAATACCTTCATTTCTTCCTCGTTGACAATGAACTATGAGGCTTGGTGTAGCGCGTCCTAGGTCGATGATGGCGCATTCAAAGCAATTTTTTTGGTAATGTGATTCGTACCACATCGACTTCTTTAATGCGAGCACGGCAGCCTTGTCGCTTACGCCTTTGACCTTTAACATCACCGCCTTGAATCTTCCCATGAAGTTTCGTAGCGTCTCTGTAGGCCCTTGATTCACTGTCCAGAGGTCGGTGTCGGAAGCTCTTCGATCCATAAACATGGAGTAATATTTCAGGAAAGCGGCAGACAGCTGCTGAAAATCGTCAATGGAGTTCTGCTCGAGTCTGGAGAACCATTGGAGGGTTGCGCCTTTAAGATGCTCCACGAACATTAGGCAGAAACCATCATCTTTTTCCTTCTCCCTAAAATTGGCTTAGCCCATCACTCTGATGAAAGCCGTTATATGCTCCTTTGGATCGGTGGTCCCGTAAATCGGAACTTTGATCTTCTCGGGGGTCAGAGACCCTTGCCTTGGTGATCTGGGCTGTAAACGGCGTGTTATGTGCCTCTTCTAGTACACGGTCGATCTCCGGGACTTTACTAGTTGCCTTGTGTACCTGGGATCAGACGACTCTCACTTCTGCAGTGGCACGATCCAAGGAGGCTCGGATGGCATCTAGTTCTTCTCTCTGGGCTCGGCTCATTAATCTTGGTTCATCATCGTATTGTGCCTGCTGGACCCAGAGGAGATTTTCCACTTCTTCGATAGGTTCCTGGCTCGTTCTGGGTCGGTGTTGCTTCCATTGGTTCGGGTTCTTACAGTCGCCAAGGCGAGCTCTCCGTCAGCTGGATGCTCCGTGTTGTGTTCTCCCCCTTTCTGATCCTCTTCTTCAAGCACAATTGCTGGGATCGACCCATCGCCGGTTTGCTGATTACATCCGTTGCCCGCTACTTGTATTCCTAGGGTTGATCGAATTGGGTTCGTCACATTTGGTCCAGTCATCATGGTAGGCTTCTCGTCAGGTCGGTACAGTGGCGGCAATCCTCCTAGGGTCCTCGGCGAATCATGAGGTGTTGAAAAGTCAAGAGTCGTCGGGTTGAGGTTGAGTCTTCTCGCAGCTCTTCCTATCGGATTCATCGTCGAACACAGGTTTCCGGTGCGCGGGTTTCGGGCTCGGCTCTCTGTTGTCAGCGTCTCCAATCTCTTCGTTATCGAGCTGTTCATCTTGTCTTGCTCCTTCGCCTTCTTGAGAAACACAGCCAGTATGTTCTTTACTTCGGTGAGGGACGCTGAGACAACTTCCATGTTAGTCGGCGGGAGATCTCCATTGTTCGTCCTTGCTCCAGGAAGATCGGCGCTGGTGTTGCTTGCATCTTCGCCGCTCCTCTCTCCGTCGGTAGTTGTCTCTTCAGATCTCGTGTTCGATGGTTCTTAAGAGTCAGAAAGTTTATAGAATCCCCACAGACGGCGCCAAATTGTGGGAGTTGAAACTCGCACAACTAAATTTGGTTAGGAAAAATTAGGGATTCGAAACTTCTATGAACAGAAACACAAGAACAGAGATCCAAATATGGTTTTTTATTAAGCTGTTTCGTAAGCCTTTTGATACAAAAAAAGTGTAGAGAGAATAACAAGTGTTTAGTTAGGTAAAATTGTGGATCTTTTTTCCGAATGGCTTTCATCTGTTTATATGGGAGTTTCAGCCGACTCTTCCAGAAGATATTCTTATATATTCACTTTCCTTGTTCATCTTTATCCTTTTTCTCCGCCGCCAATGCGCCGAATACCTAGATCAAACTTGTTTGTCTTAGTTCGATCCTTTGGTTCGGCCCATGGGCCTTGTTGTTCTCACTTCGGCCCATCCAAAATCTTGGCTCGTTGCCTCGCTCACCAAAAGATTTGGGCTCATCATCTCGCCCCATTTAAATATTTATGATCGTCACCTTGTTGCCTCCGTCTCGTCGCCTTCAGCCGTCTCGTCGCCTCTCCGGCTCGTCGCCTTCCGCCGGCTCGTTAGCTGTCAGGTTCGTCGCCTCTCCGGCTCGTCTCCTTCTACCGGTTCGTGGCCTGTCTGGTTCGTCGCCTCTCTGGCTCGTTGCCTTCCGTCAGCTAAAGCTTTCGCTGGGTTTGGCTAGGCCCAAAAGCTTTACTTAGCCATGTTCAGCCGTTAATCTTGGTAAGGTGAAACCTGACCCCAACAATTGTCTATCCATTCTTTTCAATATTCTTCAATAGATTATGACTTTTTCTGATTTAATTTCACACTGGGATGGTGTGGTTAATTTCACACTGGGATGGTGTGGTTTAAGTCTAGGGGAAGGTTCCTCGGGTATCTGATGATGTTTGCTTTCTTTTGGTTTGTTTTTGGATTTTATCGAATAATTTAAAAAACATTTTGGGACGAATTTTTTTATTGAGTCAGATTTAGTAGGGAATTATGATCTTTTCTAGGAACATATTCTTTGATTTTGAGATTCAGTGACCATTGTAGCAGGGTTATGCAAGACGGACAATTCAGAAACCCCAAGACTGGACACCCCCAGAAAATTTTAGTTTGCATCAATTTTGATGAATCTGACTTTGACTCTATTATATTGACTTCTAACTTGGCTTAATTTTTCTCTTTAAAGGTGTTAGATCAGGGAAACGAATCAAACATTCATGACTTCTTATTCTCGTTACCACTCTCTATTGATCCTGAATTGCCAACTCATTTTTAGTTTGTACCCCACCTTAAAATCCCTACCTCTTTTCAGACCTCATGCATTCTTGTCTTCATTGTTATATGTGCAGATATGTGCATGTTCGATACAGTTTTCTAGTCACTGCATATGGACGGATTGAGGATACTTGGTGGAGTACATGGATTGTAATTCAAGAGCTTGATTCTTTCCTGGGATTTGCAAATATCATGGTAATTTCCGTGCCGTTGAGAATCCATGTGCAAATATCGTGATCAATTTCCCCTTTTTCAAAAAAAAAAACTTGAAAAAAGGAAAGGAAATTGATCAATATAGGAGTCTCAAGGCCAATAAAAATCCTAGGGAAAGACATGGATCGATTGAGAGAGGGATATAGTGATTTGCAGTGATTCCCAGTGAGTTCTGGAGAAAAATCTAAGTCTGGGGGAGTTAGGCATCTGATGATTGGAAAACTGTAGACATTAACAGGTTTGTTCTCTCTTGTGGTTTTGCATAATATCTTGCATCCTCCTGAGCTGGTAACCCTAAACACTTTAACTCCTAGCACCGTCTACCCTGAATGAAATCTTTATTGAGAAAGCTCACGCAAATCTTAATGAATGTAGAGAGTCAAATGATGTGCACTTGAGGTTTTTACAGGCTTGGGATTCAGAGTATGGACAAGGCTTGCGAAGGTCATGGTGGGAATACGATGAGAATGTCTTGAACTACCTTTGTTGCATGTGGATTATAGGTCAAGGAATCAAATATATGGTCTCAAGGATATGTGAGTTCTCGCAATTTTCAAATCTCTTTTCTATACTTGGGCTGATGTTTGTTTAAGGACAGAAAAAAGCTTAAGTGGGGAGTTGATATACCTTAGATTTTACCGGTTTTTATTATGTTTTTAATAGGTTTTTAATAAAGAAACAATTTGATTTTGGTATTTTATGGCTTCTTTTAGTGTTTTTGTGGTTCTTAGAATCCTTACAGGAATTTGGAGCAATTTGGACCCAAAAAGGTGCAAAAGAAGCAATTTTAAGGTTGGACAGTTTCTGAGCATCAAAGGTTTCGCGTCAAATGCATTCTAACCATTGTATCAAGCTCAAATTCTACCACAAGATAGATGGGATGTTAGCTTTGATTCCCATATTAGATCATGCAAATCGAACGGTGCGATCTCAAGATATGCTAGATTTACTGAAGACTGGTCGATTTAGACTCGAAGAGAAGCAAGCAGAGGAGTTGAAGAGTGATCGATCCATCACCACCTCAGCAATCGATTGATCACCCATCCACAACTTTGGTTGTGCTTTATTTTAAGTAGCAATCAATCGATCACTCCCTCAGCGATCGATCGAATGCCCTCCTAACATAAAAAAATATTCTTTTTCGATGTTATTTCCAAATTTTTCAAGAAATATACCCTAGGGTCCAACCCTACACTATAAAAAGACATCAGCAACCACGAAATTATCAAGCTTTTTAACATTCTTCAAAGTTCTTCATCTTTACCAAAGTTTTTTGTTTCTTTTATTGTTGTTCGGTAAGGGAGAAGATCTCACCTCTTTGTATCTCCATAGAAGAGTTTTCTGAAGCTTTGCTATTGCTCTTAATGATTATGAGTTTATCTATTGCTTTTGCTTTGATGTACTATTGTTGCGAATAGGAAATTTTCAGGGGGAATTTCATGGTTCAATAGATAGGGTTTAATAATTAAAACTGTGATCTTGATAAGTCAGAGTAGTTCATCATCTAGATCTGATCATATTGCATGTTCCTTTACTGATCATCTAGGAATTGATTTTACAATGATTTCGGCTTGCACACTACTTGAGTTATTGTTTTGATATGGTGTTTGATGGATCTAGCGCTTTAACCTGGGAGAGTTGAGTTGCTGAGTTAGATAACAATTGAACTTGATTAGAATTGCATGTTTATCTGTGCTATTGACTGCGAGAGTTGATTAATAGGATAGTTTAGACATAGATGATTATCACCACGAAAGTGGGTTAATCTTATCACAGTAATTTGAATTCTAGAACGAAAGAAAAACGATGTTAATTTCCTCTAAGAGTTAACCCTGAATCATTCGAACTATAGAGCCCTGAGAAATCCCTGAAAAGCCAACATTTTAATCTTATTGCTTCATCGCTTTTAATTTACTTGCATACAAAACCCCACAAAAATCTGCTTTATTTAGCTTTATTCTTATTTTTGGATTACTATTGTGCATTCAAAGTCTCCATGGAATTGATTACTAAAGTACTACAATTGCACTTGCAGCTTAGGATTGTTAGATTTAAAGTAAAACCTGACAAGTATCACGCTGCTTTGAAGCGAGGAAGTAGAGATGCAAAAAATAGAGTCGTCGTCGTCATCCAAAGAGTTCTAACTCACTCCAGGAGCCGCTCATCTTCCTTCAATCATTTTTAATCACCAAATATCATATTGGGCCTCATATCCCTTCTTAATTGTGTCCAAAACTCAACCATCAGTTTTCCTCTTTTAAATATTGATTCCCAAGCCAGTCGAGTCGATAGATCCCCATTTCAGCACCGGAGAATCTCCGGAAAGACAAACCCATTTTTGTCCTCCTATCTACCGCGATAACCGTGTTTTATTACAGAAGAGTGACAAACGCTTACCGACAACCTAGCATCATTAATGTTCCCCCTACGACGAACAAATTTCAACCGCTTAGTAAATCCCGAAAATTCATCTCGAGCATATATATAAAATTGTTTTTTTTTTGTCTGTGCTAATATTTTTTTATATGTTTTTGAAAAATAATTATTTATTTTTTAATATTGACCTCTTTTAGTATTCAATTTTGAGCCGTTACAGCTCCTATCCGCCCTCATTAGTCTGACTTTGATTCTACGGACATTAATTTTTATATTTAGCAAAAAAAAAAAATCTTTTATCTTTTTTTAGGTAAGTAGACTTTAATAGTTAGCAAAAACTAAATTTTTAAATTAATTTTCACTTTTTGTAATAAAGAGTTATGATCAGTTTAAATTTTTTGAAAACTTTCGATGTTGCCAAACTAGTTTTCTTTGTTAATTTTGGACCGATTTGTGATGTTTATTGTGGAAAATATCAAATCTATGTTCAAAATAACCATAAACTTTTAACTTTTATTAATCCAAATTTAAACAATTTTAGAGCTAATAAAAAATCCAAGGGATAGATACGCTTTTTAAAGAATTTGCTTGACCTCGAAAATAATTATTATTCTTTATGTGATGGCCATTGGTTATGTAGCAATGTTTCTTTTTAAAGTTTGTAGCGTCGGGAAATGCGACGGTAGACCACCAGAGATTTGATATACATAATACGAATAGTGTGTTTTAACCAAAACAGTTTTATGACTAATCTTCTAAATATCTGGCTAAACTAAGTTTTTGTTATGGATTGCACACATAAATATATATTGGCTAAACGATAGTGCCAATAAATGATTAGTGAAAATCGGTTGCCAACTTGCCACAAATTAGCAACTTGCAGATTTTGTGGCCATTTTGTCACTAAGTTATTTATGGAACAATCATGGCTAATTTGTTATGATATTGCCACAAAATGAGAGTAGATAAATCAGGTATCATAATTGCTACAGAAAAAATAAAACCAATGTAGGCCACGAACTAACCACGAAATAATGGTGGTTATTTGATCACGTAGTTAGGCAAAAACATGCGGTTGCGATAAATGTTTATCTACACAATATAGTGTTGGAGTAGCGGTGACCGTTACTTTGAAAATCATATATATAATTAGAGAGTTCTCTTTTCATCTAAGGTGTCCACATAATTTTTTTAAAGCCTCTACATTATCTTTTTAAAGTCTTCACATCATAAAAATAATTAATTACATTAAACCTAAAATTTAATGATTCAATTAATTTTAACATTTTTTATGTATTGCCTTCTATTAATTTCTACACAAAAAAATTTAAATTTAATAAAAACAAAATTAAAAAAATACAAAACGAGAAAAAATTGAATAGAGATTAAAATAATTAAAATAGAAATTTTGAATACCAGAACATATGTGTAATTATATAAATTATTCTAATTTTAATTGAATGTATCGATTAACAATTTTGTGAGAATTGAAACAAAATCTAATGTCAAGTGTAAAGAAAGTAATAATAAATAATTTATTTTTAACCAAATATTATATTTAAAATTGACCATACTAAAATGTTAAAATGATTTATAAGATTTAAAATGTAAATAGATTTAATTGATATAGTAAAAATCAATAAATGAAGTGTAGTATACCGTTAAAGAGAAATTTTAAAAGATAGTTAACTATAAGGATGATGATAGGTTAAATAGAAAATGACAAAACGATTCTATTATTAACAAGAAAAAAATGTATTTTTCTCTTTTTAGAGTGTCCACATCCTTAAAATAAAATATTAAAATCAAAGTTAATGACTCAATAAATTCACACACTATTATATTATTATCTATCATTAAAAAACAATAATTCACAAAGATCACTAAAATGTAAAAAATCCGATATAATAAAAATATAGGACAAAAAAATATAAGAGAAAATAATATAAATAAAAATTGGATGAATATAAAATTAGATAGTTATGTCATCACATATAGTTAATGTGTAAATATTCGTAGATGACTAGAAATAGAAAAACAAAACGCATCACGATAAAAATATATAAATGGAACAACAATTATTTTGCATTAGTTACATACTATATAGGATAAAGAAAGTACAAGTTTATTTTTAAAAGTAATAAAAAAATTTAAAAGGTTTTTACTCTAAATAAAAAACATTTATCTTCCAATGAAAAAATGTATTAAAAATTTGAGAATGTATTTGAGCTTTAAATAACATGTATTATTTGAAAAATAGTGATGTGTTTACATATTCGCGTAAGCAATATTTCTAAAATATAAACATCTCAAAATTTTAAATATTGTGTATAATAATATTTGAAATTAAAAATATCAAAAGTGATATATAAGATTTTATCTTTAAATACTTAAGATTAATGAAAATATATAATAAAAACTGAAATGGAAATATGGTAGTTTTAAAAGAATTATTAAAAATATAATTTTCGTTTTTTTCAAATAAATAAATTATCCTCGATAATATATATATTGTATATGCTTAATAAAATAATTTTTTATTTTTATAAATATTTTTTTATTTTAAAAAAATCAAATGAATATATTTATATTCAACGATCAGTCATTTAGCAAATAGCAAAGGCAAATGATTTCACCAACAGATTCATTCTTTTATTATAAAAAAAAACGCGAAACATTACTTTTATAAAAAAGAAATTTTTTTTTTTGATAAATTAAATAATGTAATAAACCTTAGTGGTGGGTCTAATTATTTGGTCCTTTGCCCTCTCTGCCTCTGGCTACTAATAATGGAATCACGAATTTGAGTGGGACATGCATGTGGGCGGATCACTGCTCTGAACGGCCACTGATTCGACGAACTCAGGCGGCTTTCTAGAATCCCCAAACAAAACCCTAATCCTGAATCTCGTGTTCAGCCGAACAATCTGATTTTGAAATTTCTCAACAAATATGGTTACTCTCTCTCTCTCTCTCGACAGAGATTTGGTTTTGGTTTCTGGGTTGATGCTCGCATCTTCGTGTCGTTGATTCTCACACATTTGGAATTTTACTCCGGGATCCGAAACTGGAACCTTTTTCATCACTTAGCTTAGGTTGTTTCCCGTGAATCCGATTCACAGAATGTTTTTTTTGTTTTTTTTTTTCAGGCGACTGTTTGCGAGATTTGTGGCGACCTAGGTTTCGTAGAAGCACTCGTATATTGCGACTCTTGCAATATTGCTACTGTGCACCGGTGAGTTCGGTTCTTGATTTTCCCCGTGGTTGATTGGATTGTGTTTTTTCATGCCTACACCTGAGAGACACGAATTTCGTTTGGCTTCTCTGTGTTATTATTTGCTTAGATTTCCTTGTGTTTTTGTGTCCTCTTTCCTCTTCTCTGCAGTTATTGTTTGGACATAACGCCGGTTCCTATTCACGACTACGTAGTTTGGTTATGTGTGAACTGCGTCGGGAGTGACAGTGGCTCTGAGTCTGGTGGTGAAGAACTTAATTGATGCGGGAGCAGATGTGCAAGCCAGGAAAAAAAAAAAAAAAGAGAGGCAAAACGGATTGGCTGTCACATTGTTGTTTCTGGTCTAGTAACCGGTTTGCTATTGGTCTGCTGAATATTTATCTGCCATTGCTCTACCAATTGTCTGCTGAATATTTTATCTGCCATTGGTTTGCTATCTTCTGTTGGAGTATTTATCTGCTGATAATCTGCTAAAAACAACACATGAAAAATTATTTTCGTCCACAGTCAACACAACATTTATTTCAGTTTGTTCTCTCTCTTTTATGCATATTAGAGTTTTAATTTATTTCTTCTATATCTTCTGCTTGTAGAGTAGCTTTTATGAACGTTTTTATTGTACTTTTTTCTATATATTGAGGCTTATATTGATCAATGAAAATCATAAAACGAGTTTAAGAAATTGGAGTGTCTTTGCGACCCCTTGGATCTCTTTAGATCTTTTTCCTTTATCCTATAATTTTGGGAGAGTCATTGGTGGTGGTTTTGAGCGTCTTTATCACTTCATCGCGGCAACTTTATCCAGGTGTGGTGCTAGCTCAGCGGGTTTCTTTATCAGCTCCGGTGCTTCGGCTTTACGAGTTGTGGTGATCCCGTATCTTCCTATCTATCCGGTTACGTTCAGATTGTGTTCAGACTGGTTTCGGGAACCTTCGCAACTCAAAACACGCATTAATTAGGTGTCAAAGCTATCCTGTTACAGTCTCATCTCATTTCATTCCTTACGCTTTCTGCTACACGCATCAAAGTGGTATCAGAGCCAGGTTGCTGGAGTGAAAGGTTATCATTTATCCTCTGTTTATATTGTTACTATGGATGCTCTTAGAGGATTGACTCTCGATCAAGCATACGCTGAGCGTATTGGCAGAGAGATGGCGAATTTAAGGCAGCAGATGCAAGAGATGCTTCGGGCCTTCAACGGCATGAATATGCAAGAGCGGCCAAGGAGACGAAGGGTTGTGGAAGATATTTCGTCTTCTGATGGAGGTGGAGGTTCTTCTCATGGTTCTGATTATGATGATGGTATTCAGATGGAATGTGGGAAAAGGAGAAGAGACAACCATCCACAGCAGCAGCTTTATAACTTGGGAGAGTCATTGGTGGTGGTTTTGAGCGTCTTTATCACTTGATGGCGGCAACTTTATCCAGGTGTGGTGCTAGCTCAGTGGGTTTCTTTATCAGCTCTGGTGCTTCGGCTTTACGAGTTGTGGTGATCCCGTATCTTCCTATCTATCCGGTTACATTCAGATTGTGTTCAGACTGGTTTCAGGAACCTTGGCAACTCAAAACACGCATTAATTAAGTGTCAAAGCTGTCCTGTTACAGTCTCATCTCATTTCATTCCTTACGCTTCCTGCTACACGCATCAAAGTGGTATCAGAGCTAGGTTGCTGGAGTGAAAGGTTATCATTTATCCTCTGTTTATTGTTATCATGGATGCTCCTAGAGGATTGACTCTCGACCAAGCATACGCTAAGCATATTGGCAGAGAGATGGCGGATTTAAGGCAGCAGATGCAAGAGATGGTTCAGGCCTTCAACGACATGAATATGCAAGAGCAGCCAAGGAGACGAAGGGTTGTGGAAGATATTTCGTCTTCTGATGGAGGTGGAGGTTCTTCTCATGGTTCTAATTATGATGATGGCATTCAGATGGAACATGGGAGAAGGAGAAGAAACAACCGTCCACAGCAGCAGCAGCATCGCCGTGAAGAAGACTTCAAAGTGGATTTCCCTGATTTTGAAGGTAATCTGAATCCAGATGACTTTCTTGATTGGTTGAGATCTATGGAGAGGGCGTTTGAATATAACACATATGACGATGAGAAGAAGTTTAAGGTTGCTACCTTGAGGTTTAAAGGTTATGCTAGCCTTTGGTGGGATACTCTTAAGTTTCAGCGTGTTAGAGAAGGCAAGACTCGTATCAGGTTTACACACTTACAGCAAGAGAAGCGTATTGTTGAGGAGTATACAAGGGAGTTTGATCTTTTACAGTTAAGGTGTGATTTTCAAGAGCCAGAAGAAAGGACCATTGTGCGATTTGTGCATGGTTTGAATGAAGAGATTGCATCTAAGGTGGAGCTGCAACCTTTCTGGACTCGTGATGATGTTAAGAAGCTTGCTATCAAGGTGGAGAAGCAGATTAAGACGGGAAAGAAACCATACACCAGATCATATAATTCTGGTTCTTCTTTTAATCCAAAGGTGACTATTAACGGTGAAGCTAGCAGCAGTAGTAAGAAGGTGGATTCAAAGGCTACAGCAGCACCTACAGACCTTAATATGAAGAAGAAGGGTTTTAAGTGTCAAGGTTTTGGGCATTTCCAGGCTGAGTGTCCTAATCGAAGAGTTATGACAATTCAAGAAATTCAGGAGATTGAAGAAGAGATGAAGCATGAATCTCTTGATTTGGCAGCGGTAGATCAGAAAGTTCAAGATGAAGACGAAGAGGTCGTTGAACAACCTGATCATGGAGAATTGTTGGTGATTCAAAGGGCTTTGCATTCTGTTCCTATTATAAAAGAAGCACAACGAGAAAATATATTCCAGTCTCGTTGCACAGTTCAAGGGAAAGTTTGTAATCTGATAATTGACAGTGGGAGTTGTGCAAATGTGGCGTCTAATATTCTAGTGAAAAAACTGAGTTTACAGACAAAGCATAAGCAGCCATACAAGCTGAAGTGGTTGAATGACAGCAAACTGCAGGTATCAAAACAAGTTCTGGTTTTATTTTCTATTTGAAAGAACTATGAAGATAAGGTACTATGTGATATTATTCCAATGGATGCTTGTCCTCTGTTACTTGGGAGGTCTTGGGAGTTTGATTGGAGAGCTATGCATGATGGGTACAAGAACACTTATCCTTTTTACAAGGATAAGAAGCATATCACGTTGGCGCCATTGGTACCTACTATGTTTGACAAAACAGAACGAGAAAAGAGCTGTAGGAAAAGTTTTTTCTTGGGAAAATCACGGGTTGTGAGGAAAGCTTGACGCGGGAAAGGAGGTTTTTGCACTTCTGGTGGTTGAGAAAAATGACAAAACAGAAGTGATGAGTACACATCCAATTATGCAGCAGTTAATAAAAGAATGCAGCGGTGTATTTTCTGAAGATTTACCACCTGGTTTACCTCCTATTAGAGGTATTGAGCACCAAATTGATTTGTTGCCTGGTGCACCTTTACCAAACCATCCAGCTTATAGATGTAACCCAGAGGAAGCTAAGGAATTGCAGAGACAAGTTCAGGAGCTGATTGCTAGAGGTTATGTGAGGGAAAGCATGAGCCCTTGTTCTGTTCCAGCTCTGCTTGTTCCAAAGAAGGATGGCTCAATGAGGATGTGTGTGGATAGTCGAGCTATCAACAAGATAAGCATCAAGTATCGTTATCCTATTCCAAGATTGGATGATATGCTGGATGAGCATAATGGATCAAAGATGTTTTCGAAAATTGATTTAAGAAGTGGTTATCACCAAATCAGAATGAAGGAAGGAGATGAATGGAAGACTGCATTCAAGATAAAGAATGGACTGTTTGAATGGTTAGTCATGCCATTTGGTTTATCTAATGCACCTAGCACCTTCATGAGGCTGATGAATCAGGTACTACGTAACTTTATTGGGAAGTTTGTGGTAGTTTACATTGATGGTGTATAGCAAAAACGAAGAAGATTATTCACAGCACATACGCGAGGTTTTTGAGGTATTACGCAGAAACCAACTCTATGCTAAGCCTGAGAAGTGTTCATTGTTTGGTTGTAGTGTTGTGTTTTTGGGGCATGTTGTTTCTGGTGATGGAATTTTAGTAGATGAAAGCAAAGTGGAAGCAATGAAGAGTTGGCCAGTTCCAACTACACAATCTGATGTGAGAAGCTTTCATGGCCTTCTTTTTATATAAGGTTTGTGTAGAATTTTAGTACTATCATGGCTCCAATAACTGAGTGTTTGAAGAAGGATAAATTTGATTGGAGCATGGCTGCACAAAGGGCATCTGAAGTGGTGAAGCAGAAACTATGTGAAGCATCTGTTTTGGCACTTTCAGATTTTAATCAGGTGTTTGAGGTGGAATGTGATACTAGTGGAGTTGGGATATGAGCTGTTCTTGTCTAGGTACAACATCTTATTGCTTATTTTAGTGAAAAGCTTACGGGAGGTAGAAGGAACTACTCAACGTATGATAAGGAGTTTTATGCAATTGTGATAGCTCTTGGTCATTGGAAATATTACTTGACACCAGGACAGTTTGTTCTCCATTCTGATCATGAGGCGTTGAAGTACATCAATAACCAGCACAAGCTCAATAGTAGACATGCTAAATGGGTGGAGTTTCTTTAATCTTTCTCATTTGTATCAAAGTACAAAGCTGGAAAGGTGAATGTGGTGACAGATGCACTCTCAAGGAGGTATGTTTTGATCTCTATTCTTGATTCTCGGATTATGGAGTTTGAGATGATGAAGAAACTATATGATGGAGATATGGACTTCACACAAGTCTATAATGAGTGCAAGAAGGGAGTTTCAAATCAGTACCAGTTGCAAGATGGGTTTCTTTTCAAAGGAAACAAGATGTGTGTTCCTAAGAGTTTTATAAGGGAGTTGTTGATTTGTGAGGCACATGGTGGAGGCTTATCTAGTTATTTTGGAATTAATAGGACGTTGGACATGCTGCAGGAGCTTTTCTTTTGGTCGAAGATGGCAAAGGATGTTCATACTATTGTGGAGAGGTGTGCAACTTGTCAAATGATGAAAAGTCATTTCCAACCTGGACTTTACACTCATTTGCCTGTTCCTGAACAGCCTTGGGATGATGTGAGCATGGATTTCATTGTTGGATTGCCAAGAACTCGAGGGGAAAAGATTCTATCATGGTAGTGGTTGATCGTTTCGGTAAGATGGCACATTTTATATCTTGCCACAAGATGGATGATGCAAGTCAGGTTGCTGATTTGTATTTCAAAGAGGTTGTGCGTCTTCATGGAGTTCCAAAGACCATTGTTTCTGATCGTGATTCAAAGTTTCTGAGTTATTTTTGGAAGACTTTTTGGAGATTACTTGGTACTAAGCTACTATTTAGTACTTCTTGTCATCCACAAACTGATGGACAAACTGAGGTAACCAACATAACTTTGACTACACTTTTGAGGAGTTTGATATGGGATTTGAAAGTTGGCTCAGGCGGAGTTTGCTTACAATCATTCAGCTAGTTACACTACAAAACGTTCACCTTTTAAGGTAGTGTATGGTCTGAATCCTCTTACTCTTATTGATCTGATTCCGTTGCCTTGTGAGTTCAAAGCAAATTATGAAGCAGCAGAACGTGTTAATACTATGAAGAAGCTGCACGAGAATATTCAGACTGAGATTCAGAAGGCGAATGAGAAGTATAAGAAGAAAGCCAATAAGAATCACCGTGCTAATTCATTTAAACCAAGAGATCTGGTCTGGTTGCATTTGAGAAAAGAAAGGTTTCCAGGCAAATGCAAGTCAAAAGCTCATGCCGAGATCAGAAGGTCCTTATAAGGTACTTGAAAAGTTTGGTTAAAATGCTTATAAACTTAAACTTCCAGGTGATTATGGAGTTTCAGCTACTTTCAATGTGGGAGATCTTTCTCCATACTTTGAGGATAAAGAGTTGCAAGATTTGAGGACAAATCCTTTTGAACCCGGCGGGAATGATGCGGGAGCAGATGTGCAAGCCAAGAAAACAACCTAAGGAAAAAAAGAAGCAAAACATATTGGCTGTCACATTGTTGTTTCTGGTCCATTAACCATCAGTTTGCTATTGGTCTGCCATTGGTCTGCTGAATATATATCTGCCATTGCTCTGCCAATTGTTGTGGGAGTATAAATCCACGCCAATTGAATTCGTCGAGTCTTTTAGAGAGATCTGAAACTTCTGAATAAAAACCACCCAAAAAACACGAACAGAGATCCAAAGATGGTATTTTATTAAGCTGCTTATAAAGCTTTTTGTATGAGAGCAAAAGTACAGGGTTTTGCTAGGTAAATTGCGGATCCCCTTTTCTGAGGGTTTACATGAGTATATATACAAGTTTAAGTCGGCTAAGTTAATGTCTAAAGAGATCAGGAAGATTTCCTAATTTCTCGGGATTTCCTTTTAGCAAAGCTTGCCACTGTCATGGACTTTGATTCATGGGCTTTAACCTTGTCATATCTCTTTTGTGGGCGTGAATCCGTGGGCTCGTTGTCTCGGCCCAAATTTCATGTTATCGAACCTTGGCTTGAGTGACACCATGGTTCACGGTTCGGGTGACACCATGGTTCACGGTTCGGGTGACACCATGGTTCACGGCTCGGGTGACACCATGGTTCACGGCTTGGGTGACATCTTGGTTCACTGTGCCGCACTATGGGTCGTGACCCCGATCCACCTGCTTTGTCACGGTTCGGGGTACACGACCCTGCTTCTTCACCATGGGTCGTGACCCCCCAATCCACCTGTTTTATCATGGATCGGGGTACACGACCCAGCTCCTTCACCATGGGTCGTGACCCCCGATCCACCTGCTTTGTCACGGATTGGGGTACACGACCCAGCTTCTTCACCGTGGGTCGTGATCCCCGATCCACCTGCTTCGTCACGGATCGGGGTACACGACCCAACTTCTTCACCGTGGGTCGTGACCCCCGATCCACCGGCTTTGTCATGGATCGGGGTACACGGCCCAGCTTCTTCACCATGGGTCGTGACCCCCCAATCCACCTGTTTTATCACAGATTGGGGTACATGACCCAACTTTTTCACCGTGGATCGTGACACCCGATCC
The DNA here is from genome assembly GCA_900406555.1 of Pseudoturritis turrita. Lineage (NCBI taxonomy): Eukaryota > Viridiplantae > Streptophyta > Magnoliopsida > Brassicales > Brassicaceae > Pseudoturritis > Pseudoturritis turrita. The sequence continues at coordinate 248,157 of OVBL01000900.1, read as the reverse complement.
ACCTGCTTTGTCACGGTTCGGGGTACACGACCCAGCTTCTTCACCGTGGGTCGTGACCCCCCTATCCACCTGTTTTATCACGGATCGGGGTACACGACCCAGCTCCTTCACCGTGGGTCGTGACCCCCGATCCACCTGCTTTATCACGGATCGGAGTACACGACCCAGCTTCTTCACCGTGGGTCATGATCCCCGATCCACCTGCTTCGTCACGGATCGGGGTACACGACCCAACTTCTTCATCGTGGGTCGTGACCCCCGATCCACCGGCTTTGTCACGGATCGGGGTACACGGCCCAGCTTCTTCACCGTGGGTCGTGACCCCCGATCCACCTGTTTTATCACAGATCGGGCTACATGACCCAGCTTTTTCACCGTGGATCGTGACATCCGATCCACCTGCTTTGTCACGGTTCGGTGTACACGACCCAGCTTCTTCACCGTGGGTCATGACCCCCGATCCACCTGCTTTATCACGGATCGAGGCACACGACCCAGCTTCTTCACCGTAGGTCGTGACCCCCGATCAACTGGCTCTGTCACGGATCGGGGTACACGACCCAGCTTCTTTACCGTCGGTCGTGACCCCCCGATCCACCTGCTTCGTCACGGATCGGGGTACACGACCCAACTTCTTCACCGTTGATCGTGACCCCCGATCCACCTGCTTTGTCATGGTTCGGGGTACACGACCCAACTCTTCACCGTGGGTCGTGACCCCCGATCCACCTGCTTTGTCACGGATCGGGGTACACGACCCGGCTTCTTCACCGTGGGTCGTGACCCCCCGATCCACCTGTTTTATCACGGATCGGGGTACACGACCCAGCTCCTTCAACGTGGGTCGTGACCCCCGATCCACCTGCTTTGTCACGGATCGGGGTACACGACCCAGCTTCTTCACCGTGGGTCGTGACCCCCGATCCACCTGGTTCGTCATGGATCGGGGTACACGACCCAACTTCTTCACCGTGGGTCATGACCCCGATCCACCGGCTTTATCACGGATCGGGTACACGGGCCAGCTTCTTCACTGTGGGTCGTAACCCCCGATCCACCTGTTTTGTCACGGATCGGGGTACATGACCCAGCTTCTTCACCGTGGATCGTGACCCCGATCCACCTGCTTTGTCACGGTTTGGGGTACACGACCCAGCTTCTTCACCGTGGGTCGTGACCCCCGATCCACCTGCTTTATCACGGATCGGGGTACACGACCCAGCTTCTTCACCGTGGGTCGTGACCCCGATCCACCGGCTTTATCATGCATCGGGGTACACGACCCAGCTTCTTTACCGTGGGTCGTGACCCCCGATCCACCTGCTTCGTCATGGATCAGCGTACACAACCCAGCTTCTGCACCGTGGATCGTGACCCCCGATCCACCGGCTTTGTCACGGATCGGGGTACACGACCCATCTTCATCACCGTGGGTCATGACCCCGATCCACCTGTTTTGTCACGGATCGGGGTACGCGACCCAACTTCTTCACCATTGATCGTGACCCCCGATCCACCTGCTTTGTCATGGTTTGGGGTACATGACCCAGCTCTTCACCGTGGGTCATGACCCCGATCCACCTGCTTTGTCACGGATCGGGGTACACGACCCAGCTTCTTCACCATGGGTCGTGACCCCTGATCCACCTGCTTCGTCACGGATCGGGGTACATGACCCAACTTCTTCACCGTGGGTCGTGACCCCCGATCCACCGGCTTTGTCACTGATCGGGGTACACGACCCAGCCTTCCTCACGGTTAGGGGCAACCGATTCAACTCCTTCACGGTTAGGGATCCCGATCCAACTCCTCCTTCATAGTTGGGATCCCGATCCAACTCCTTCACGGTTAGGGATCCCGATCTACGGTTAGGGATCCATCTGCTAGTGCTTTTTCATACTTAGCCATTTTTCAATCGTTGATTCTCAAGAGGTGGAATCTGACCCCAACAGTTAGCCCCCCAGCTTGGCAGTATCAGTGACGTTACTGCCGGGCTGTAAGTGGTCGAGTCTGAGATCAATGATTCTCCTGGTTTACCCGAACTGTCTTCTTGATGGCGATCCTGAAGCGTGACATGCGGACAATCCCGAACCATCTCTTTGGGGTATTGCCATGTTACATAAACTCAGCTCGGGGATTCATTGCCCTTATACCTTTATCTGGGAGTGCAAGCATTTTTGCTGATTCCCGAGGCGAATGACGTCACCATTTGCCTATATAATTCGCGATACTTCTCATTTCTTCACTACTTCACTTCTCCGAAAAACTCTTCAAAGCAGGTAACCTCTCTCTTCTTTTTCTCTCTAAATTTTTTTTTGCTTAGGTTATTTTTATGTCGAAACTCCGTTGTTCTTCCTTCGCCACCGATCCGCTTGAATTTCCCGATCCATCTTCAACTGGCTCCACCACTGTCTTCGAGTTTTCCGGAATTTTGCTTGGAGATTTGGATTGACTCGCTCTTCTTAAAGGATCTTCAACTTGTTCTTCAATTTCTTAAAGGCTTTGATCTGTTTTGATAGGCTGCTGAGAGCTCCGATCCGTCTTCTGAATCTTAGAAACTCTATATTCTCTTTCGCGAGCTGTTAGGGATCCCGATTTGTTCGTATCTCCTAAAGACCCCGATCCATCTTCAAATTCAAAAGGATGTCTCAGTCTTCTGTTTCTGCGTCTCCCGATCCGTATACTCGCTTGTTTGGCATTTCAGGACAGTCTTCGCTTCCCGAACCATCTTTTTCTCCTGATCCATTTCTCGCCCAAAGCTGTAGTCGGGAAGATTCTTCTGGCGCACATCTGGATGATCCGAGTGGTTCGGGGGTAGGACCCTCTCTCCTTGGCAGAAAAATGGTGCTCTCTGAATCCTCGGGAGTTGGCAGAAAAATGGTGCTCTCTGAATCCTCGGGAGTTGGCAGCAATTCCGGGAATCCTTTAAGATTTGAAGTGCCTCAACTTCACGATTCTCCATTCGACGAGGCGGCGAACCCTTTTACTGATGTAATGGATCCCGATCGTCAAATCCCAAGGAAGAAGAAAACCAAGAAGCGACCCGATCCACCTGGTTCACCCCTTTCAACCCTGGATTCGTTATCAGCCCTTAGGCATAGGTTTGGCGTTTCGGAGGAAGTCGAGTTTGTTCTTCCTTCGCCATCAGACCGAGCTAGCAATCCTCCCCCTAACCATTTCACTCTCTACGAAAGCTTCTACCGCTGCTTGTTGTGGTTCCCGATCCCTGAAATTATTCTACAGTTTCTTTGGAAGTATAACTTGGCTATTTCTCAAATCAATGTTCGGGGAATCAGGCATATGATTGGTATTCTGATCAGGAGTTATGAGTGTGATGTAGAAGTTGCCATCGAACACCTGACACACTTGCTGGAGTTCAGACGTCGTAACAAGAGAGAGCTGAAGTATTATGTGTCAGGCAAAGCCAGGAGAAATGTTATAAGAGGTTTCCCGTCGAAAGATGACAGTTGGGTCAGAGGTGACTTCAATTTGTCAAGTCTGGCTGGGGAGAAATTAGTAGCCGATCCGTTGCTCGACTTGGGCCACGGCTCGAATTTTCATTATTTAGCAATTTTCCTTGTTAGGGTTTTCTGACCTTGCATAAATATTTTTGTTTTTGTAGTTCGTCATCTTCGTCTTTCAGTGCTTCCTGATCTGTCTGAGGTTCACGAAGCGCTTTCAGCTCGCAAGTGTAACTGGTCCAGAGATTTCAACCTTCGACGAGTGGAGAGAGCTCGAGCCCTTTCTGAAGGACAATCAGTTGAGCAATTATCTCCTTCTTATTCTTCGAGAAATACCATGGGAAGACCTACCTTCAGAGATCGAGCTGCTGCGAAAGCCAAGGCAGAGGCAGAAGCTAAGGAGATAGCAAAGCAGGCCAAGGCGTTAAATCAATCTCGTCCCCCGATCCCTCAATCTGCCCCCGCCATTGTCCCCGAACTGACTCCTGCTAAAAATCTTTCCGAACTGACTCCTTCCTCTTTGGCTCCTGGAGGAGTCATCGTGGGGCTTCGTCCAGCTGATTCTCAAATACTGCCGCATAAAGATAAGGGCAAAGGGAAGGCTAAGGAGAAGAAAGCCACGAGCAAAAAAATGCCAGTCAGTAGATGACAAGGGAGAAGCCTCGAAGCGACTGCGACGTACTGAATTTTCTCGAGCTATCCCCGAAGCAATCCCTCTCTCTGCCGCTCTGATAAACGCTGAAGGGGCTTACAATGATGCCTCAGCGTATGCGGCTATCTTCTCAAAGATCACCTGTCCAGGTGATCGTTTTCCGCCATCTGACACTCTGCTTAGGGACAAGGCCTATAGCAAGATGTCGCTTCGGGGCGTCAAGGTATGTGATGTTTATTTGTTTCGTTTTCGTTACCTGATCCATTTAAGCTTATTTAACAGTATTTCCTGTTGTTGTGCAGTTCATATCCCATCTTAACAGGATGGTAATGGGATACGAATCTGATGCCCTTAGGGATCGCGAGAAGCTCGAAGATGCTAGGCGGAAAGCCATTGAGCTGGATGGGAAGCTCAAAGAAACCGAGGCAAACCAGGCTGCTGAACAGGAAAGAGCCGTCAAGCGGATCAAGGACCTTGAAACTGATGCATAAGAGTAGAAAGCACATCAAAGAAGCCGACGAGCGGATCATGCGGCTGGAGTCAGGCAAAGTGAGGCGGGATGCTCATATAGCTAGCTTGACAAGGCAGCTAGAAGCTGCGAACGAGCTTCTTGAGAGTAAGGTCGAGCAAGCTGTTCTAGAGGCCAAACGCGAGACCATGATGATGCTCGAAGGCAAAGTTTCCCGAACCGAAAAGCTTCTTGGCCAGATTGATGGTGAGCCAAAGGAGAACATGCTTGACCTTACCCAGATTGAAGGCAATCTCCAATTCATTGGACTGCTCCAAGGCGATGAACCGCCCTCTCTCGATGCCGAGGCAAGGAGTCTAGCTGAGCAGAAGGAGGATTTGGTGAAAGCTCACGAGGCATTCGCTCAGCTCATGGCAGAAATGAGAGGAATCCTTAGATTATCTCCAGTCCGTTCAAATATACTAAAGGAGCTTAACGATGGCGAACCCATGGAAACTGCCGCTGCAAGCGTTGGGATCAAGGATTTTTCCAGCTCTAACAAGGGAACGCCTGGTTTGACTGAGCTTAGTCCAGTGGAGATTGCTGAGGAGACAGTCCTCGAACCACCTTCTGCGAAAGCTCTTGTGTCGCTCTAGAGGAAAAAATCGCAGAGTTTGCTGAGGCGTTGCTTGAGGAGGACAAAACGCCGGGAAGTGATACAGCTGAGCGAACGATGGAGCCAGAGCAGAGGGTGCTCACGACCCCTGAGATAACAGAGGATTATGATCCTCTGTTCTTTGTCTAGTTTTAAATCTCTTTTTCATTTTGTTAACGCATGGACGTCTTTATCCAAGTAGTTTCATGAACTTAATATCTTCTTTTTATTACTTGGTTTTATAAGAGAGTGCCTTGTGTTTTGATAAAAACATGTTTGCAAGGACATATTAAGTATGCTTATCCCGTTTGATGACGAGTCCGAATGATAAGATGTAGCTATTTTTAGATGAATGGTTCTAGGTCCAAATTTGCATAGTAGTTATGTTTGAGATGACCAATTCGGCATACAGATATGTTACCGTAAACTTCCCTGCTCCGAAGTTGATCATAAGTTTGCATAGTTTAGTTCTTGAACATTCCGGTTTACGGGTTCATTACCATAAATGTACTCGCTCCGATAATGAACATATGCTTGTATAGTTTAGGATGAACATTTCGGTTTACGGACACGTTACCGTAAACATATCCGCTTCGACAATGAACAAAGTATTTGTATAGCGCGCTTTTATTCCTGAGACGGATGTGATAGTGTAGATCCAAGATGGATACAAGATTTCATTACTGTGGCCCGCAGTAATGGAGATGTGGCGTAATGCCCATTGTAGCTTGATTTGCTCGAATATGTCTGTTTTGTTAAGACTTAGTGATCCTTGAAGGATGTTTAGATGAAAACTGTGTTTAAAAGCAAAGCTTTGATAGATCGTAGAATCTGTTACAAATATGGGAGTATATGAGTATGCGTATACGTACCCACTCCCCCCCCCTTTGAAAGGAGGGGGGCAACTGAACCTGTCCGAAGACGAGCTGCCTACGTACCCTTTGCAGGGATCAATTCGCCCCATAGTTCATGTAAAGTAGCTTAGTGATAATACTTTTTGAGATGCATTGCGTTCCATGATCTCGGGACTGGAACATCTGTCATGTTGGCAAGTTTGTAAACTCCAGGTTTGACTACTTCGGTGATCTTGTAGGGTCCTCCCCAATTTTCTCCTAGTTTGCCGGCATTCGTTTCCGCGGTATTCTGAAAAACCTTCCGCAAGACTAAATCTCCTTCGTAGAATCTTCGTTCTCGAACATTGGAATTGTAGTATTTTGCGGCCGCGTTCTGATAGTTCTGGATCCTGATCAAGGCTTGGTCTCTTCTTTCGTTGATCAAGTCCAGTTCGTCAAACATCAATAGGTGATTGAGCCCTTCTTGTTCTGGTAATAGTCTCCGATGAATTCCTGGGAAATGTATCTCCGGTGGGATGACACACTCTATTCCGTATACGAGGGCGAATGGGGTTTCTCCCGTTGCTCGTCTTGGGGTGGTGCGGTGAGACCAAAGTACTCCCTCTAGTTCTTTAGTCCAACGTCCCTTTTTCTCATCAAGGCGCTTCTTCAGACCGTCGAGGATTGTTTTGTTGATTGCTTCGGCCTTTCCGTTTCCTTGTGGGTATCTTCGAGTAGACTTGCTGAGTCTGATTTTCCATTTCTCGCAGAAACCTTCAAAACGATTTGAGATGAACTGCGAGCCATTATCTGTCACGATCTCGAATGGTACTCCATGTCGGCATATGATATTTTTCCAGACAAAGGCTTCCACTTGTGCATCTTTAATGTTAGCATAGGAGTCGGCTTCGACCCATTTTGAGAAATAGTCTGTCAAAACCAGAAGGAAACGTTTCTGTTTTGATGGATGCAGTGGCCCGACAATTTCCATAGACCATTGCATGAACGGATATGGTGATGAGATTGATGAGAGCACTTCCGTTGGTTGGTGAATCATTGGCGCATGGCGCTGACATTTCTCACATTTGGCTGAAAACACCTTGCAATCTTTGATCATTGTTGGCCAATAAAAACCGTGGCGTTTGACTTTTATTGCTAGGGCTCTTCCTCCAGAGTGATTGCCACACGAACCGTTGTGAACTTCCTCCATAATCCTCCTTGCGTCCTTTCCTTCCACGCAGTTTAGCAATGGTCCCGAGAATCTCCATTTGAAGACGTTTCCATCGAGTAAAACGTAACGTGCTGCCTGGGCTCGAAGCTTACGAGCTGCCCACTTTTCAGTTGGTAAGATTCCGTCATATATGTATCCTCGGATTGGGCCGAGCCATTCCTTGTCACAGCCATACTCTGCTTCATCGTTGATTTTATTTGCTTCTTCGTCTGGTTCGATGACATGGCCATTGCTGCTTTCGATGGTCGGTGACTCTTCAAGATCGTCTTCCTCCATTGGGGCTGTTTCCGGCTCGGCGGACGGTAGATTTGCCAATTCCTTCTGCATTTCATCTATCTCCTCTGGCCTAGTTGTGACTTCTGTTGCTTGTTTAGCTGCTTGAGAATGGGTTATGACATTGACTGCGTCGGTCGGATTGATGCTTGGGTGCTGGATGAATTCTACCGGGATGATTCTCTTTAAATCTGGATCAGAAGTTGATGCAAGGGCTGCAAGTGCGTCAGCCGAAGTATTCTCTCCTCGTGGGATGCGTGTAAGGATGAATTCTTTGAATTGCGCAGCCAATTCTTTGACGATCTTCAAGTGAGCTTCCATTCGATCATCCTTTGCTGCATATTCGCCGCTGAACTGATTTACGACTAGTTGGGAGTCGCAAAATGTATGGAGTTGCTCGATTTTTAGGCCACTAGCAAGTTGGATGCGGGGAACCAAGGCGGAAAGATTGTTCTAGTAGTTCGCCGGTCGGAGAAGTTAGTCGTATCCATTTTTGGAGGATGAGCCATCGACGTGGAGTTTCCAGAGCTGGCTTTGCATTTCGTCGTCAATGACTTCTTCAGGTAGTTCGTTAAGAAAATCAGCCAGGACTTGGGATTTTGCGCACGTTCGTCCGCGATACTCAATGTCATATTCGCTCAATTCTATTGCCCAGTTTGCTAGCCTCCCTAACTGACTCGGGTTGTGCAGAATGGACCTTATCGGGAAGGTGCTCAGGACGACGATTGAGTGAGACTGGAAGTATGGCCTTAGCTTTCTTGCCGACATAACTATGGATAGTGCCAATTTCTCCATCTGCGAGTACCTTGTCTCAGCGTCTGTAAGGGTTTTGCTTACGTAAAAGATTGGCTTCTGCTCCCCACGCTCGTCTCGAATCAACACGCTGCTTACTCTGTGGCGAAAACTGCGGTGTACAGAAAAAGTGGTTCTCCTGCTTCTGGTTTTGTGAGAACTGGAGGGGTAGCCAGGTAGCTCTTTAGTTGTTGAAAAGCTTCCTCGAATTTTTCCGTCCACTCGAATTTCTTGTTCGCTCGCAACATATCATAGAAGGGCAGGCATTTATCGGTGAATCATGAGATGAATCAGTTAAGTGTAGCTACCCTCCCGATAAGTCTTTGCACTTCCCTTTTTGTCTTTGGTGAAGTCATATTGATGAGCGCATCAATTTTCTTAGGATTAGTCTCAATGCCGCGGTGAGTTACTAGGTAACCAAGGAATTCTCCCGAGGTGACTGCGAATCTGCACTTGGTCGGGTTTAACTTCATGTTGTGAAATTCAGCTGCGAGAAGCATTTCTTAACTTCTTGTTCACTCGCAACATATCATAGAAGGGCAGGCATTTGTCGGTGGATCGTGAGATGAATCAGTTAAGTGCAGCTACCCTCCCGATAAGTCTTTGCACTTCCCTTTTTGTCTTTGGTGAAGTCATATTGATGAGCGCATCAATTTTCTTAGGATTAGTCTCAATGCCGCGGTGAGTTACTAGGTAACCAAGGAATTCTCCCGAGGTGACTGCGAATCTGCACTAGGTCGGGTTTAACTTCATGTTGTGAAATTCAGCTGCGAGAAGCATTTCTTGAGATGAGTGACGTGATCCTGTTCTTTCAGCGACTTCACCAGCATGTCATCTATGTAAACCTCCATTATCTTTCAGAGTTGATCAGCGAACATTTTGTTCACCAGACGCTGGTACGTTGCTCCGGCGTTTTTCAGGCCGAATGGCATCACTTTGTAGCAATAAATTCCATGATCCGTTATGAAAACTGTCTTCTCGCGATCGTCGGGGTTCATCAAGATCTGGTTGTAACCTGAGAAGGCATCCATGAAAGATAGGAGTGCGTTCCCTGCCGTTGTTTCGACTAAGCGATCGATCTGTGGAATGGGGAAGCTGTCTTTTGGACAAGCTTTGTTCAGATCGGTGAAATCCATGCATACACGACATTTTTCGTTCTTCTTCTTGACCATCACTGGGTTAGCCAACCAGTCCGGGTACTTCACTTCAGTTATCGATCCGACGCGCAGGAGTCTCTCTACCTCGTCGTTGACTACTTTAGCTTTGTCTGGCCCAAGCTTTCTCCTTTTCTGTTTCACCGATTTGAATGTTGGGTCAACGTTCAGTTCGTGGCTTGTTATGCTGATATCGATGCCGGACATGTCTTTTACTTCCCATGCGAACGTGTGGATATTTTTCCTTAAAAATGCAACGAGTTCATCTCTGATCTCTTCATCCAATGTTGCTCCAATCTCCACGCATCGCTCTGGATGTTTATTGTCGATGCAAACTGATGTGACGGGGTCGCAAGTTGGTTTAGACACTTCTTCTTCGTGATCCTCCAAAATTTGTAATTGCTAAAACAGTTTGGAAAGTTCTTTCACCGGTTCTCTATCGGTCTTCATCTTCTTGCGCTTTGAGTTTACCGTCGGATCGGTCACTGGGTTTCTGAGCTTGTGTGCGGCGAGGAAGCAGACACGAGACTCTTTTTGGTTTCCTCGAATCGTTTTCACTCCGTTTGGTGTAGGGAACTTGAGGCAGAGGTGGTAGGTTGAAACAGCGGCGCGCATGGAATTTAACCAGGGGGTGCCCATGATGACGTTGTAGATTGCCAGGTGATATTCGATGATTTTTGTCACTTCGCCAGCTTGGACAGGCAGTTTGATTGTCCCAGTAGTCATGGTGGTTTCTCCAGAGAATCCAGTCAATGGTTTAGGGGTAGACATCACTTCGGACAGGTCCACATTCATCCTTCTGAGAGTCTCGAGGAATATTACGTCCACGGTGCTTCCGGTGTCTACTAATACGCGTGCTACATCACAGTCGTTGATAATTAATTCGATTACTAGAGGATATCACGTCATGTGGCCTATCGATTCCGATCGTCTCTATTTCCTCGAATGATATCATGTCGTTCGGAAACTTTGACGGTTTAGACCAGTTGACGCTGACGTCTGTCCTTTGCTGGAATGCCTTGATTGACGAGACGGTATCCGAGCAATAGTGAGATCCTCCCATTATCATGCTTATCCTTCTTCTTGATCCAGAGGGTGGTGCTTCGTCATCCCTTCTATCGCGCTTGGTGTGATCTTCTTTTGTCAGGTCGGGTCTATTTGCGTTTCCATCCATCTCGAAATCCTTGAGGCTGATGTTCCCTCCAAGTTCGCCGGCTGCTAATTTTTTAGCAAGTTTTAAGCCTAAGATTCGGCAGTTTGCGGTGGAATGCCCATAGATGTGATGATGCTCGCAATAGGCTGTTTCATCGTAAAAACTATTGCTTTTGGTCCAAGTGCTCCATGAATTTCTTCCGCGGCCTCGGCCTCTACCCCGACCGTAGCCGGGACATCGATTTGATAGTTATGGACTCCTCGGAAACCACCCTCATGCTGTACATATCCGGAACTTTGACTATTCCTCTTTGTGTTAGAAGGGGTTGAGACTTGGGGGGAGTGGTTCACTGCCTTTGCCTTCCTATCCTTCTCGGTTAGGATCTTCATCTCCTCTTCTTCGGTGATGAAGTCTGCGGCTCGATGCATTGCATCATGTATCGTTGTGGGGGCATTCAGCGCAATTTCCTTGCAAAAAACGGAGTTGAACCAGAGTGCTCGCTTCAGGGCCAATAAGGCTGCTTTATCGCTCAGGCCTTCCACTTTGGACATGACGGTTTTGAATCTTCCGATGAAGCTCCGGAGTGTTTCATTCTACCCTTGAGCCAGGGTCCACAGATCGGCATCGGATATCCCGGAATCCATGAATATGGAGTAATGCTTTAAGAACGCCGCGGATAGTTGGTTGTAGCTGTCGATGGAGTTCCGCTCGAGCCTGGAAAATCACTGAAGCGCTGGTCCTTTGAGATGCTCCACGAAGAGAAGGCATTGCCCGGCATCTCTTTCATTTTCTTTGAAGTTAGAGCGTCTCATGGCTATAGCGAAAGCCGTTAGATGCTCTTTTGGATCGGTCTTTCCTTCGTAGATCGGGACTTTCATCTTTCCAGGGTCTGGGATTCCTGTGCTAGTAATCCGTGCTGTGAACGGGGTGTTCTGCGCTTCCTCCAACACACGATCTATCTCTGGCACCTTGCTAGTTGCTTTGTGCATCATGGATCGGACAGCTTTTATGTCGGCAACTGCTCGGTCCATATCTGCTCGCATCATGGCCATCTCTTCTTTCTGGGCTTGGATTCCTGCTCTGCGCTCTTCGTTGACCCGTGCTTTCTCGGCCCAGATTATGTTCTCCTCCTCCTCGGTTAGCTCTTGATCTCCTTCCTGGATGGCCTCGCATCTTTCAGTTCGTGTCTGGCCAACTGCTAAGGGTTCGGGGTTATCGTGGCTCTCCATGTTTTGCTCCATTCGATTCTCCTCCTCCATATTGATGATTGGGGTAGGCTCCTCTTCGATCGGTGTGTCGTTTGCTCATTGCATTTCAGAAGCTAGGTCTGCTGAACTTTGATGGAGTGGCGGCAATCTTCCACGGGTTCTCGGCAGGTTGAGTTGGGTTGAGAAATCCAGGGCTGTTGGATTGAGGCGCTTCCGGTTCGTCTTGCTGGATCCAGACCTGATCCCACGCCTCGGGTTCGACTTGCCATTGCCAGGGCCTTCAGCTCGCCCGTCATCGTGATGTTCAGCTTATCTTGCTCCTCCGCCTTCTTGAGCAGTATCTTCAGCATTGCCTTCATCTCCGTGAGTGTTGTTGAAGTCTCCCCAGCATCCTTGGATTGGTTCGTCTGATCCTCCACACCGGCGTTCCTAACATCAGTAGCGTCCTGCTCTCCGTCGTTGGCCATCGTCCTTCGGATCGGTTTCGCGGTGGTTTTTTGGTGTAAGATAATTTCAAGCCCCCTCCTTCTAGCGCCAAATTGTGGGAGTATAAATCCACGCCAATTGAATTCGTCGAGTCTTTTAGAGAGATCTGAAACTTCTGAATAAAAACCACCCAAAAAACACGAACAGGGATCCAAAGATGGTATTTTAATAAGCTGCTTAGAAAGCTTTTTGTATGAGAGCAAAAATACATGGTTTTGCTAGGTAAATTGCGGATCCCCTTTTCTGAGGGTTTACATGAGTATATATACAAGTTTAAGTCGGCTAAGTTAATGTCTAAAGAGATAAGAGAGATTTTCTAATTTCTCGGGATTTCCTTTTAGCAAAGCTTGCCACTGTCATGGACTTTGACTCATGGGCTTTAACCTTGTCATATCTCTTTTGTGGGCTTGAATCCGTGGGCTCGTTGTCTCGGCCCAAATTTCCTGTTATCGAACCTTGGCTTGAGTGACACCATGGTTCACGGTTCGGGTGACACCATGGTTCACGGTTCGGGTGACACCATGGTTCACGGCTCGGGTGACACCATGGTTCACGGCTCGGGTGACACCATGGTTCACGGCTCGGGTGACACCATGGTTCACTGTTCGGGTGACATCATGGTTCACGGTGCCGTACTATGGGTCGTGACTTCCGATCCACCTGCTTTGTACCGGTTCGGGGTACACGACCCAGCTTCTTCACCGTGAGTCGTGACCCCCGATCCACCTGTTTTGTCACAGATCAGGGTACACGACCCAGCTCCTTCACCGTGGGTCGTGACCCCCTCCCGATCCACCTGCTTTGTCACGGATCGGGGTACACGACCCAGCATCTTCACCGTGAGTCGTGACCCCCAATCCACCTGCTTCATCACGGATCAGGTACACGACCCAGCTTCTTCACCGTGGGTCGTGACCCCCGATCCATCGGCTTTGTCATGGATCGCGGTACACGACCCAGCTTCTTCACCGTGGGTCGTGACCCCCGATCCACCTGTTTTGGCACGGATCGGGGTATACGACCCAGCTTCTTCACCGTGGATCGTGACCACCGATCCACCTGCTTTGTCATGGTTCGGGGTACACGACCCAGCTTCTTCACCGTGGATCGTGACCCCCAATCCACCTACTTTGTCACGGATCGGGGTACACGACCCAGCTTCTTCACCGTGGATCGTGACCCCCCCGATCCACCGGCTTTGTCACGGATCGGGGTAGACGACCTATCTTCTTCATCGTGGGTCGTGACCCCCCGATCCACCTGCTTCGTCACGGATCGGGGTACATGACCCAACTTCTTCACTGTGGGCCGTGACCCCTGATCCACCATCTTTGTCACAGATCGGGGTACACACCCAACTTCTTCACTGTGGATCGTGACCCCCGATCCACCTCTTTTGTCACGGATCGGCGTACACGACCCAACCTTCCTCACGGTTAGGGGGAACCGATCCAACTCCTTCACGGTTAGGGATCCCGATCCAACTCCTCCTTCACAGTTGGGATCCCGATCCAACTCCTTCACGGTTAGGGATCCCGATCCACGGTTAGGGATCCAGCTGCTAGTGCTTTTTCATACTTAGCCATTTTTCAATCGTTGATTCTCAAGAGGTGAAATCTGACCCCAACAATTGTCTGCTGAATATTTTATCTGCCATTGGTCTGCCATCTTCTGTTGGAGTATTTATCAGCTGATAATCTACCAAAAACAACACATGAAGAGTTATTTTCGTCCACAGTCAACACAACATTTATTTTAGTCTGTTTCTCTCTCTTTCATGCAGATTAGAGTTTGAATTTATTTCTTCTATGTCCTCTGCATGTAGAGTAGCTTTTATGAACGTTTTTATTATATTTTCTCTATATATTGAGGCTCATATTGATCAATGAAAATCAGAAAACGAGTTTAAGAAATTGGAGTGTCTTTGTGAGCCCTTGGATCTCTTTAGATATATTTCCTTTATTCTTTGATTTTGGGAGAGTCATTGGCGGTGGTTTTGAACGTCTTTATCACTTGGTGGTAGCAACTTTATCCAGGTGTGGTGCTAGCTCAGCGGGTTTCTTTATCAGCTCCGGTACTTCGACTTTACGAGTTATGGTGATCCCGTATCTTCCTATCTTTCCGGTAACGTTCAGATTGTGTTCAGACTGGTTTCAGGAACCTTCGCAGCCCAAAACACGCGTTAATTCGGTGTCAAAGCTGTCATGTTAGAGTCTCATCTTATTTCATTCCTTACGCTTCCTGCTACACGCATCATTAATCAACCTGCTAACTGTACACTTATCTGGAAGAAGAGTGAGAAAAACAACATCAATCATGGGCTCCAGGATAATGTTGGGAATGTCCTAAAATCATTTGTACTTTACTTTAGTTAAGTTGTATTTTCGAGATTTGACAATTAGGTGGTTATAATATTTTGCTAGAGACCGCTTATAATCTATGGACCTAAAATTCTATTGCTAATATTATACGAACCTACGGGATCACACACCTAAACAAACCGGATAAATGAAATTGGGTTAAAGATTTAATATATATATATGGATATATATATATATATATATATATATATGGATATATATAATTATATATACACTCACGTACATGTGATAAAAGCCAAGTCAAATCCAATTTCGAATTGGGTTTATATTAGGCCCACTAAGACGTTGAAAATCAACGTCATCAAACCTAATTGGAATTTGGATTTTGTAAGCTTGTATATATATATATATGTGATATTGCGGCAGCTAATTATGAGAATGAAAATCGCTTACATAATTATTCGTTTATGAAAGAATAATTGGCGTGAGGAAACCCTAAAAGAAGAAGAGTTCGTTATATTATTTTGAGATTAGATCTCTACGATACTAGCATCTCGTTTGATCCAGTTTGTGTGCGTGTTGATACCGGCAGAGGCACGACATTTGGAGTGCTAAATAATCTCAGAAAATTTTGGTTTCTCTTTCCGCTGCAGAATATCCAGATATATTCAAAATCCTAAGATCTAGATTTGATTCAGTATTTGCACGAATCCTAACAATTAAATTCGTAATTAGTATTTATAAATTCTAACTAGAGCTAACGAGCGTAATATTGAGTTTGGTCTAATTTAATATATACATGTGTGAGATATATAATATTTCTGATTTCATGAGCATGTTCAAATTTTTAAAATTTGTTTTATTTTGTTGAGCATGTTCGATGATCTGTTATAGATATTTAGTATATTAAGAATATAGATATGTTGCATCGTTCGTTTGATATGTCGATATGTTGCGGCTCGTGATTGATCAGAAAAAAAGTCAACATAATCTTGTTATAAGTGTTTGTCTTATCCTAATTTGATTGGGATTTACTTCAAATTATATAGAATTCTAGTTGAATTCATTCACGTTATGTTTATTTAGTATTAATACTAATTAAAATACGTGTATTGTTTTATTTATTTTAAATTTTTATATTTGATATAAAATTTAAATAAAACATTTAAATTAGAGAATATTTGTTCTTCAATTGATATCAAGTATTTTGATGTCTCTCCAATCTTATCAACTGTCAAAACTTGAATGATTGTGTGGCTGGTTTGCCAAAGCAGCGGTCTGCAATTATTTGAGAGTGAGACAGATGGTAACGGTTACCATATGAAACGAGAATAATTTGCTTGACTAGGCTATCAAAATGGTTTTGGGCTTAGAGACATAGGGTTGGATTAGACATAAGATGTCATCCACAACCAAGAATTATATTGGATATAATTAGTAAAGGCGTTGCTTACCTAAATAGCTAGATATTGAGGGGTTGAGCCAAACCTCACTTGGATTCTAGTGAAATATGGATCTTGGATCACTACACTCATATTGAGGAAAATTTGTTTTGAGTATAGTGTGAGTTTCTCAATTGTTGAGAATGCTCAAATCTTGAACATCATATTAATTTTTGCTTTTCTTTCTTGACAGTTATGTCAAACCCTCAAAGTTCCTATTAATTGCGATTTGTTCTTGAGAATGACAAATTGAATAAATCAAACCTCCTTAATTACTTGGAAGATCTAGAAGAGAAGAAGACATTTGAGGTTTCTTCTCGGGATATTTATGTTATAGAAGTAAATGTTACTACTTCTGGTTCTACTCCTTTGGTATTGGATACCGGTTGTGGAGTTCACATTTGTGGAAATGTGCAAGGTCTGAAGAATAGTAGAACTTTGGAGGAAGGACAAGTGGACCTACGTGTGGCTAATGGAGCAAAAGTTATTGCATTGGCTGTGGGAACATATCTATTGTCTTTACCTTCAGGCATCATTTTAGAACTAAATAATTGTTACTATGTCCCTACTATAAACAAGAATATCATCTCCATTCCGTGTTTGGACATTGAAGGTTTCCAATTTTCGATCAAGAACAAGTGTTGTTCATTTGATCGTGATGATATATTTTATGGTAGCGTTCCATTAGAGAATGGGCTTTATGTTATAAACCAAAGCATGCCCGTCTATAACATTCATACCAAGAGGTTTAAGCCTAATGACTTAAATCCAACTTTTTCTCTGGCATTGTCGTTTGTGCCATATAAACGAGAAACGCATTCAAAAGCTTCATAATCATGGACTCTTGAGCTCATTTGATTATGAATCATATGAGACATGTGAATCTTGTTTGTTGGGGAAAATGACTAAGGCTCCATTTATTGGACACGGTGAAAGGTCTAACGACTGGTTAGGTCTTTTACATACAGATGTATGTGGGCCAATGAGCTTAAGTTCTAGAGGAAACTACCAGTACTTCATTACATTTACTGATGACTTCAGTAGATTTGGTTATGTTTACCTAATGAAACATGAATCTGAATCCTTTGAAAAGTTCAAGGAGTTTCAGAATGAAGTACAAAATCAACTTGGCAAAACAATAAAAGTTCTTCGATCAGATCGTGGGGGAGAATATTTGAGCCAAGTTTTCTGTGAACATCTCAGAGAGTGTGATTGTTTCACAGCTCACTCCTCCAGAAACACCACAAGGAATGGTGTGTCTGAAAGGAGAAATTGAACTTTATTGGATATGGTTCGATCAATGATGAGTCACAAAGATCTTCCATTACCCTTTTAGGGATATGCTCTAGAAACTGTTGCGTTTACTCAATCGAATTTCATCAAAGAAGTGGAAAAGATACCATATGAGATATGGACTGGAAAGATTCCAAATCTGTCTTTTCTGAAAATTTGGGGTTGTGATGCTTATGTCAAACGTATGTTTACAGATAACCTTGGACCCAAATCTGATAAATGTTACTTCGTAGGTTATCCCAAAAAAACCAAAGGTTATTACTTTTACAACTCCACCGAGAACAAAGTGTTTGTTGCTCGGAATTGTGCCTTTCTATAAAGAGAGTTTCTTTCAAAGGGAACTAGTGGGTGTAAAGTACATCTCGAGGAAATTCGAGATACACAGGAGATTGCTCCAAGTTCTCAGGAAAAGCATCAGCTGGATTTACGAAGAGTCATAGAATCTACACATGTGGAACCTGAGGTACATAGGTCCGAAAGGACTCGTCACGAACCTAATAGATATGGGGTTTGGGTGACAGATCATCATGATATCTTGATTATAGAGAGTGATGACCTACGTCTTATGAGTAAGCAATGATGGGCCCCGACTCCGATAAATGGCTAGAAGCTGCTGGATCCGAAATGGAATCCATGTTAGAAAACAAAGTATGTACTTTGGTAGATTTACTTGATGGTGTTAAAGCTATTGAGTGTAAATGGGTTTTCAAGAAAATTGACATGGATGATAATATCTAGATATACAAAGCTAGATTGGTGGCTAAATATTACAAGCAAATTCATGGTATAGACTATGATGAAACCTATTCTCTAGTCGTAATGCTTAAGTCCATTCGGATTCTCCTAGCAACTACCGCTTATTACGGTTATGAGATATGGCAGATGGATGTGAAAACAGCTTTCCTTAATGGAAATTTCGAAGAGGATGGGTACATGACACAACCTGGGGGTTTTACAAATCCTGAAAATGCTAGGAAAGTATGCAAGCTTCATCATTCCATTTATGGCTTGAAGGAAGCATCTCAGAGTTGGAATCTTCGTTTTAATGAAGCAATCAAAGAGTTTAATTTTGTCAAAAACAAAGAAGAACCGTGCGTTTACAAGAAGAGTAGTGGGAGCACAGTTGCATTTCTGGTATTATATGTAGATGACATACTGCTCATTGGAAATGACATTCCTTTGCTTCAGTCTGTTAAGACTTGGCTAAGTAGTTGTTTCTCAATGAAAGACATGGGAGAAGCCGCTTACATTCTTGGGATAAGAATCTATAGAATAGATTAAACAAGCTTATTGAACTATGTCAAGATACTTATATAGATAAAGTCTTGCATAGGTTCAATATGCATGATTCTAAGAAAGACTTATTACCAATGTCTCATGGCATAAGTCTCAGCAAGACTCAGTGTCCTTCGACACCTGATGAGCGAGAACGCATGAGTAAGATTCCATATGCTTATGCTATAGGATCTATCATGTATGCCATGCTCTGCACTCGCCCAGATGTTGCTTGTGCTTTGAGCATGACGAGCAGATACCAGTCTGATCCAGTGAAAGTCAATGGATAGTATTCAAGAACATCATTAAGTACTTAAGAAGAACTAAGGATAAGTTCTTGGTGTATGGAGGAAGTGAGGAACTTGTTGTGAGTGGTTACACCGATGCCAGATTTCAGACAGACAAAAATGATTTTCGATCACAGTCTAGATTTGTCTTTTGCCTTAATGGAGGAGCAGTGAGCTGGAAGAGTTCTAAGCAAAGCACTGTGGCAAACTCGACAATTGAGGTTGGGTGTATACTTGCTTTTGAAGCAGCTAAGAAGACTGTTTGGATTAGAAAGTTCATAAAGCAATTAATCATATTCTGCAGTCAAAGCATGAGAGTCATGCTGCTGCAGTTGACATTAGATTTATTAAGATGTGATCTTAATTCTAGCGGAAAGTTTTCTTTATGATATGATGCTCATGTATACATACATTTGATTTGAATTTATTTTCAAATTAATGAAATTTGTTTCATGTATTATTTGATTATTGGATAATTAAATAATAGTCCAAAAATAATTTATGTCATTCTTATAGGTCATCAAGTATGTGACTTGATCATGAAACCCTATGAGTGATAAGTGATATAAGTTATTGAGGTTTCTAGTCAAAGTTATTATCATGGGACATTAATAACTATAGATGACTAGAATGTGAGGTGACTGATGACTAAGTTTCGTGAAGTCATTGCTATGCAGTATTAAAGTCAATCACATAGATATGTGTTGGAGAACACAATATCGGACTGACCCACTACGAGAACTTTACAAGATTGTTATATGAGTGTCATAAGAGTTTCTCATCACAACTATAAAGTATAGTCCTTTAACCTGAGTTCGTCATGATTTCTTACACATGGATTGTTCCACTTTGACTTTGTCAATCGTTAGCCGTAAAAGGTGATTATAAAGACATTGATTGGGTGTGTTATGAATTGTGTAAAGGAACAGGGATAAAACAAGATGGGATTTGTCCCTCCTATATAACGGGAGATAAATATCTTTGGGCCTATCGAAGATTTGATACTGAAAAATGCGTTGCCGCGCTCAAACGAGGTGAATGTCAGTCGTTTGTTTTTATCATTATAAATCAGAGTTCGATAAACGTGATCTGGCTTGATAAGGACGACACTGTTTCTTGCCTTATGCTCAGATCGAGATATAGAGACAACGGAATTATAGGAATAGATGATTCCAGTACAAGTGGGAGACTGTTGGGAATGTCCTGAAATCATTTGTACTTTACTCTAGTTAAGTTGTATTCTCGAGGTTTGAAAATAGTATAATGTTAGGTGGTTATAATGTTTTGCTAGAGACCGCTTATAATCTATGGACCTAAAATTATATTGCTAATATTATACAAACCTACATAGTCACACACCTAAACAAACTAGATAAATGAAATTGGGTTTAAGATTTATTATATACTAGATAAAAGATCCGCATATATACAGATTTGTAATCTAATATTTTATAACCTATAAAAAAAAGTTAATCAATTAAAAGTAGAAATCAAAATTAAATTACCCATAAAAATAAATAAAATAAAATTGAGAACGCTGATGCAAACCTACTAATTCAGAAGCCTAACATTTATTTATTTACTTTGATTATTTTATTATTTGATTTTCAATTAAATTTTATCACTTATTTTCAAATTATTAGTTTTTCTATTCTATTTGAATTAATATTACTTTTTAATCCATTTTTTTAATTTTGATGAATTTATTCTCATGTATTAGTTGAATTATTTTAACTCCTTTAATATTTTATAAACCTCGCAAAAATAAAAAACAAAATCATATCTTTCGTAAAAATAAATAAATAAGATTGAAAATGTCGATGTGAAACCACTCATAGAAAAGCCTACAAATTATTTATTGATTTTGATTATCCTACTTTTTTTTATTATTCACTAAATTTTCAATTATTTTTTTCCACATATATCTAAATTATTAGTTTTTCCTATTCCTATTTAAATTATGTTTACTTTTTATTATGTAACTACTCATATATCTTTCTTTTAACTCTTGACAAATCAATTTACGTATTTTTATTTGAATTAGACTTACTCACATTTTTTAATCATATTTGAATTTTTTTTTTCACTTATGAATCAAGTATTATCTTTCTTAAAATGAAAAACGAATTATATGTGTTTCATCACTTGGTTTCTTACTTTTTATAATTTTCACAACATGAGAAACTTTCAAAATAATTTTCTTCTCATACATCAATTTTAGATAGTGGAGCAACAAACCACATGGTCAAAGACGAAAACTTTTTCACAAGCTTGGAGAAATCAGTTTGGATTCTTATTAAAGTGGCTAGTGGTGAGATACTTATAAGTGCAGGAAAAGGCAGCATCGTTGTCGAAACAGAATCAGGCCAAAGAACAATAAAAGATGTTCTCTTAGTTCCAATGATTGATAGAAATCTACTAAGTGTTGGACAATTGATCAGAAACGGATACAAAGTATTGTTTGACGATGACAAAAGTATCATAATGGATAAAGAATATAACAAGATCATTGAAGTTCCTATGACTGGAACTAGCTTTTTACTAAACCGGCCAATCCTAGAGAAAGAATATCCAGCTAGCAAAGAAGATCTTTGATGGTCCAACAACGATACCGATACATTCAACATCAACAAAGATTGGAAACTTGTTATGGGTACAGAAATCAACATGATCAACGAAAACCAGTCTTGGTATCTCACAGAAAAACCACAAGGATACATTCAGAGAAAGCTCAACAAGGAAATCGATCACACAAGTCAGAAAAATTAGAAGCACAAGTCCGTCTTGAAAGGAGACACAAGACAGAAAAGAAACTTATCTGAGAGAGCAGAAGCTGTCTAGAAAAGCAGTAGGCAGAAACATGGAGAAGGCTCGCGTGAAAGAGAAGACAACGTTAGAACCAGAGAACGAAGGAAGCCAATTTCAAAACTGAAAAACAATAGACAATGAAGGGTCTACTATGAAACAGAAGCAGAAGCAGAATCTAAGAGAGATAAAGTCACGAAAATTACTTGTGAGGAATGAAAAAAAAATCATCAAGAGGGAGATTGATCACAGAGAAAGAGATTCCAAAGAGATCTCGTCCAAAAAGCTACTACGTGGAAAAGAGATTTCCAATTCAGTCACGGCCAAGCAGAATCCGAGTAGAATTGACAAGGTAACCAAATCGGAAAAATTAGTGAACAACAAAGGAGAAATTCATGTCTTTGAAACACAAAACAAGAGCGACATCGATTAGCGGAGCTTACCATGGAGTTATGCAGAAGTTGTGAAAGGAATTTCGCTAGCCAGTGAAGATCTGACAACTTTATAATTTAAAACCCTAAATCAGATTTTAGGATTTGAAGCTCTAAATCAAAACTCAGAAATCAAAGCAATTGGTTTGAGAGGGAGTGTTGGAGTCTCACCAAAAGCGGAAAAAGAAGATGAGTTAATAACTCGTGTGCAATGCAGTGAGAAAGTCGAAGATATAGAAAAGTAATTAAAGGAAATTGCTTGGTATTTATTTATTTAGTTTTTAAAAAATATGTTTAAAATTAAATCTATAAATAATGTAGCCTTAGGTCAAAGGTAATAATTACAATCAATATAGGAGCTTTTGGAATTCTAATATCTAATTTTCTTCTTATTATTATTGATATTCTCAAAAGTTTTCACTATTCTTAATCTCAATTCCAACATTCTCTTGTTCTTTGGTTCTGGCGATTCACGGATTAAGTGACGGTGACGACGTGAGCTCAAGAAGATGTTCGTATTTGGTATCTGCGACATCGACAGGTTCGAGGTTTATCGGAAATTGAAGTCTCTACAAAGGAGAAGAAGAAAGATGCGGTGTTGGGTTTCTACGATATGGCGAGTTGAATCAGTGTCTGGTCTTGAATCAAGTATTTATGGAATCTGTGGGAAGAGCTCTACAATGGAGACTCTCTTCGGTAATGGCAATTTTAGGTTCTGGAAAAGCAAGGAAGTATCATGATTCATCAGATTCAACATCACCGCGAGCTCAAAGAAGAAGAAAGATGTTGTTATGGATCAAGCAATCGGAATTGGAGGAAGAAGGTTTCACGATGATATAACTCATCAATTGGAGTTTATTTTGAGTTTCTGAAATCGTGAACATGTAAGGTTTCTTCTCCAATGTTTCTGTGTACCCTCGTCATTGCGAGAAGGTCAAGAAAGGCTCGCATATTAAGTGTATTGCAAATACAAGGAAGATCAGATCCAGAGGTCGAAGCAAGGAGTATTGCATCGAAGAAGAAGAGGTACTCCAATCTGCAATTGTGTTGAGGCTGGTATGTGGTTGGGTTTATCACATGAAAGATTAGGTTTTCTGTCAAAGAAAGAAAGAGAGTTAAAGGTTCTTGACTAAAGATTGAGAGGATCACGTTTCTCTCTACTAGTGCAAGCACTCTTTATCAAAGAGATGGTTTCTCCTTTCTCTTGATATGTACAGAAGAAGAAGACTGTTTAGTTATGGGTTAGGTGGAGAAGTTTTCACCAGCAAGGAGTTTGACTTCTGGTTAAAAAGGGTATGAGTTGAAGTACTACAACTCATTACATTATTATCAGAATCAAATCACCATCAAGAGAGCTCAAATCTTGGTGAAATTTCAGTTCTGCATCCGCTGCAATCACAAGGTGCTTTGTGATGTATATGTTGTTGTTTCTATAGGCTCATGGACTGTTAAATTGGTTTGAATCAAAACCTTGGTGGAACACAAGAGATATCTACTGGCTTTATCATAATAAAGTCTAGATTAAAGTACAATTCCGGATGTACTTTGATTAAATTTGTTTGGTAAAAGGTTTGTTTTCAGTTTGGTGTTGTACATAGTTTAGACAAATGGTATGTTGAAATGGAATTCTCATAACTAGGGGACGCCTTAGGGATGGAGATTATGTGGTAAATGGCTATTTGGGAAATGGTTAAGGTTTGTGATTCTAAGAAGAAAGGTAACAAGTGAGCTATTATGAAGCAAGTTTTCTGCAGAATGTTGGATTAAGAAATCTTAGAGGACTAAAGATATCAGGTTTAAGGTTAAGATTTGAGGGAAGTGTCTTCTGAAGGAGCAGTCTCAAGATAAGAAATCAGATTCATCAGGTTCATGAGTAGGTTATGGTGGTAAGAAGACAAGTGTCAAAAGACAGGGTGTAAGCATATTCGTCTTCAGGTTATTGATCAGATTAAAGGGCTCATGAAGAATCTGAGATAATTGCAGGTTGTGAGGTCATCAAAAGGATTTGTTGTATCAGCATGGATAATCCAAGGAAATGGATTTATGTTCTGAGTTTTCTGTTGTTTGGTTTGTTCTGTGACACATATGTATTGGCACAAGGAGGAGTGCCTTGTGAAACAACAGATGGTGAGCTTTCAGTTCAGGAACAAGGAACAAACGGTTATAGGAAAGCTTAGAGGGTCAACAAATGTCTTCATAGGAATGAAGAGACACTCCTACAAGGAAGTTGCTGAAGCAGAAGCAATCTGAGTAAACCTCAAAATGGTTTACGAGAACAAGTTGTTGTGTCTGGGAACAACATGAGTGTCGAGTGATGACTGAAGAATGGATAAGGTCTGGATAGAAAATGAGACTCGTTTCGGGTGGAGCTCTCAAAGGCTCTGAGAAAGGATTATTTGCTAAGACATGAAGGCAAGAATCATGGTGGTAAGCTGACAGTAAAATCAGTTGAAAAGAAACCGATTATGGAGAATAATGGTTTCTAGTTCACTTGACAATGGTCCATAGGTGAGATGAAAGGAAGCTTGACTGGTTATATAAAGACTCAAGGTTGATAAGGAAGGCGCAAGTTCTGATGGGTCAAAGGCAGAATGGTATGTGCAAAGTCAAGGTGTCAGAGGTTATATCAGGTTTCAGCTTAATCAAGGCAGCAAGTGCATCAGTTTGGGAATCTTCTACGAAGCAAAGACTTTTAGTGGTTCTTCTGGTATTAGTGAACAGTTTGAAGTGGCTGAAAAATGAAGATAAATATGTCATAAGGTTTGACATAGAGTTACAAGTAAGAAGCCATGTTCAATCAGTTAGTTACACAGAACAACAAAGTGGATCAAAGGTGTTAGTGAAGAAAGGTTTAACTCTGAAAGGTGGAGCTGTCTTTGATGGATGATTAAGCTGTACAAAGTCAAGGCTGTCTCAAAGAAAAGGCATATGGACACATGAACTAGGGAAGTTCTGGTTTGTCTAGTGCATCCTAGAAGGACTAGGAGGGGTTTCTTAGAGGTTAAACACTTGCAAGGAAGCAAAGTGAAGTGTTCATCAAGAGTATAAGCTTGCTAAAGAAGGGCTGACGAGACTGTAAAGAAGATGTCAGCAGGATCAAGCACAGGTTGGTTTCATCAAAAGGTAAAAGAGGTGGTTGCTCAGGTTTGATGAGATGCTTGATGATGGTAAGGACTCTGATGATCAATTACTGGTATATCAAGGGTGTATTCAGATACATGTGGTTGATTTTGAGATGAAGATACATTGAAGCAGTTCAGTGGTCTCTTAAAAGGGAAACTGAGAAAGATTGGTTGCAGGTTCTGCAAAGTGTGTCTCAAGAGCATCTATGCAAAAGTGGGTTCAATGTTGTTATGCCTGAAGGATAAGGAAAAGCAGGTCATCTCAGATTGGTTAGGCAACTGAAGGACATCCACAGTTGGATGTGAATGCAGAAGTATCAGGTTGCATTAAGAATGAAGAACAAGTAAGGTCTACTTGTGTCTTTGGAGCATCACAGAAAGAGAATGAAGGAAACATTCTCTGGACGACGAGGAGAAATGACACTCACGTGAGGTTAACCAGTATTCAAGGCGTGTTTGAAGAATGCAGAAAAATCAGAAGGTGTTCTGATTGTACTTGAGTCAGAGTGTGATGCACACACCAAGGAAGGTGTAATTCTTATACAGGTAAATGTATTAGAGGATGGTGTTTACAGCAAGGAAGTGACTTCAAGGGGTTCTAGAGTGAAGTGTAGGGCTGTAAAGAGGAGTCTCAGACATGTCACATAAGAGTGTGGGTGTGAGATAGGTTCAAAGAAGCTGCAGTGGTTCAAATCTGTTAGTGATATGGTTCTGTTGAGACAGAATGGTTTGAACAAGGTTGAGCAAAGATATTTGTTTCGAAAGTCTTCCTAACTAGGTGGAGTTAGGCGGCGTGTTCTGTTGTTAACAACAGCGGAGCAAAGTGATGCTTAAAGTTCAGACAAGTACAATCTCCAGTTAAAGGCGTTTGACTACAAACCGGTGTTGGTTTGAGATTGTTTTGCAAGGGCTGAATCAAAGGGCTTCTGGTTTGAGGCAGAGAGGATTCAGGTTCTTCAAATTGATTAAAGCTAGCATTGGAATAAGGTTTTGCAGAGGTTTGTTGTTTTTCAGTTGCTGCAACAGATGTTATGGCATTGGCGCATGTCATTGGAAGAGTTTCGACTGAGAAAGTGTCAATAGGCTGACCTCCACAAGTTTCCAGGTTATGGGAAGTATCAAAGAGGATCAATGGAGAGCTGAGCTGAAGCACAAGTCAATGTTAAAGTTAGGATATAACTTAAGAGGACATTGAAGTGTTAGTGGCTCAGAAAAGGCAGTGTGGAGTCACAACTGAAGTGCATTGGACGTGATGTTAAATGCATGAAGGATTGAGCAGTCTTATGTGGATTAAACTGCCGAGTGTTTGTGTTGTGCAAGTTCACATTTGCAGGTTACTAGAGATTGAAAATTGCCAAGGTTGAACTCAGTTCTAAGTGGCAACTCACAAAGAGGTTTCAAGCTTGAATCAAGATTGTTGATATATGATCCAACTTAAAACATGAATATTTAGTTTTGGAGAAGAAGCTGATTTATAAGCTTGAAGTCAAGGTTAAGAAGAAGAAGTTGCAGAGCAACAAATCAGAGAATATGCTGTGTGTTTCAAATACTCTAATCGAAGTAGAGTGTTTCAGTTTAAAGGATAAGTTGAAGACTCCAGGTGGCACATTTTCATGAGATTATTGAATCTTCACTGTCTTCGTTTCTGCGTTAATAACAAGACGAGGCAGAGAGTTCGTTGCTTGAGTTGATTAAGAAGCTTGATCTGATTCTTGGAGCGAAAGAGAGAGATTCGGGAGAGAGATTCGGGAGAGAGAAACATAGAGAGAGTATAGGTGATGTTGTATACTCGGGGCTTCTAAGGGTTTCTCTTGTTCTTTCTTCTCTTCTTCTTTATCTTCTTCTTCATGTGAAACCGATTAGGTGTTATCGTTTGGGGTCTGAGAAATCTCTCTAAACCTTGCATGATCTCTTTGATCGAACCTAGTGGACGGTTGAGAGACCGATTTCTCGCCCCAGAGAGTAGCTCTTCCACATCGGAAGGTGAACTCTGGTTCACCAAAAAATTGCCTTGTGTTCTTTACGTTTATCGCTTGTTTAATCGAATCTTGAGTCGTGGTCTTGGTGAGAATCGAATCTTGGTTCAATTCTCAACAGGCCCTTATTTAACAAATCTCAAAGAAAAAGGGTCATATATATATATATAACTTAAATTTTAGTGGATTTGGGTTAAAAAAGCTCGATGATGGGAGTGCAACTGCATTTCCAGTACGTGTTACATGGTCGTGCATGATTCAGCTCTACTTGAAAGGGGTGATAATTTGCACTTCCAACACATGCACAGAGTTGGACGTGAGTCAAATTCACTTGGGAATGGTGATTTATACCTTGAATGATGTATTATCATTGGCTGACTCTAAACACCAGAAAAGATTATGGGTCAAAAGCCCTAAATTTTCACGGATTTATAAAAAAGAATCGACCAT
The DNA here is from genome assembly GCA_900406555.1 of Pseudoturritis turrita. Taxonomy (NCBI): domain Eukaryota; kingdom Viridiplantae; phylum Streptophyta; class Magnoliopsida; order Brassicales; family Brassicaceae; genus Pseudoturritis; species Pseudoturritis turrita. The sequence goes on along the minus strand of OVBL01000900.1, from coordinate 220,409 downwards.
CCACAATCTCCTCAGAACTATCTCGATCCATCCATACAAAGTTTAGGTGTATGTCTAACGCTCCACCAATTTAAAGTTTCACACCTAATTTCATACAGAATAAATTTTTATACCCATAAACTCTGTGAATTTTGAAATTCACAATTTCTATTCAAATTATCAAAAAATGCGATTTAACCTCTTAAGCCGACCCTAAACCGAAATTACACATGAAACCATTCGTACCCAGCTAAAAAAAAACGACCGGATACCTTAAATTTAACCCGACCCGGAAACCTAAAGTCATCGGTTGCATCATGATACGATTCTTATTGAGCCTAATGGGGCTTTGTTGGGCTTTATAAGTAATGGACCACATTATCTCTTATGTGCTACCTATTTAGTCGATGTTTTTACACTGTAGAATTGATTATCAAACATAATCAATTAAAACAAACTTCTCTTTAACGTTCTTCTTCTTCCTCTGCTCCTTCTTCTTCTTCTAATCTTCTTCCTTATTTCTTCTGATCTCTCATCCCTTTCTGTTCTTAAGATAGTCTGATCTTCAGACTTATCATTGGTATCAGAGCCATTGTTGCCTCTCGACAGTGGGTTTAGGAATTCAAAAATGGTTTTCACTCAAGAACAATACGATCTTCTCTTAAGGAGCTGCGGGAACAGCGTCAGAAGACGCTTGAGATCCAACAAGTTCAGACGGCTAGGCCTGTGGAGTTTAAACAGAAGCAAAACCCAGAAATTCTTCTGGGGGATTTCGTCGAACACGTGGTGTGCGAGTCTTCATATGAGGCTTCTTCTGAATCCGAGTCCTTCAAGGCTAAAAACGTGAGAGATTTCCACAGATACATTGGATTCAATGTTGAACACGGATGCTACAAAGTCCGGAAGAAGAAATTGAAAAGAAGATTTCGGAAAGGAGATCGTGAGTCCTCGATTACGCCGGATTTAAGGGCTTCTGCAAACTCTCCAAGGAAGTTTTTGAACGTGAACAACATGGAAATGAAGAGACGATACGAATCCGAGAAGAAAGCAAAACAGCGTGAGTTGGTGCAAGCTTTCAAGAGCTATGGCATGTGTCGCAGCTCATTTCTCAGAGGTCGTGTGGAGAAGTGGCGAGTTCGACATGATCAGGAGACTTCCGCTCAGGCAGAAAGAGCACGGGTCAAGGGAAAAGGAGTTATGGTCGATACAGACCCGAGGATTGTGGAATTTTAAAAAAATGAGTTGTATCAAAAAAGATTTGGTGGAGCTGCTAGAGAATTGGAACAAGATGTGTTAGATGTTGATTATGATAGGTGGAGATTTCAGGAACGTAATGTCGATGATAGGAGAATAGTAGAGAATGGGTTTCAAGGTACAACTCATGGTGTTGATAGGGACAAAAGGGTTTCTCCACAATTGGAATGTTCTGCGTTTTCACGAGGTTCGGATAGAGACCCGAGAAATTGGTCAAACTATTTTGAGGGATTTGCTCCTGATCTTGAGCTGTATGTGTGGGATCCAGGCCAAGTTAAGATCTCCATGGAACTCGGACAGATCAGTTTAGTCAAAGAAAAGGGTCAAAGGTATCACTCAATCTGTTCACGATTTTTCTATAGCTGAGGATTACATTTTATTGATCTCAAAACGTGATGATGTTAGTCAAATATCGATGGGAGTTTGTACAAGTGAGAAACAAACTAGTAGTTTGTCTCAGATTACTTGGATTGGTTGTGCGTGAGATCCTGGCCTGGACGTGTTAGCTGAGTATTACAACAATGTTAAAGCTCCTAAGCTAACGCAAATGAATCACAAAATCAGTATTCATGGACTTAAACAAGAGTTGTCTCAGGTCGTTGAGATAGAAATTCATATAGAAGGCTATTCCTTGGTGAATCATGCTTACGAGATTCATAAGATGTTGAGTGTTTATGAATGTGTAGAGGTGCTAACCTTTTCCAGTTTCCAAAAGTTGTTGGTTGGGTCAAAGAGGAATATATATGTGCAAATGCTTATTGGCAAGGGACGTCATGGCTCACAGTGCCGTTAAAGAGGTGTGGAAAACGATTTTTAGATTCTGGTCAAGCTAGCCGTGTATGGGAGCCTGGTGGTTTAGAGTTTAAACATGCTCAATGGGCATGTCTAGATAATGTTTACAAATGTGTGAAAGTGTTAAGAGTTAGTGCAAAGGCTATGGGACTTGCAAGAATTAAATCATGGTTATGAAAAATGTATCAAGTGGTTGAAGCTACATTTCATTTTGTGTGTGGATTGGCAGAGATGGCTAGAGTGGTTATGTGACACTCGTCTCGCTAAATTAGCCGAGACGACTTGCCAGGCATCTCCGAACATAACTCTCCACAACTAACCATTTTTAAAATTTCAACGTTCAAATATTCATTTATTGCATAAAATGAGAGTTTAGTAAAATCAAATGAAACTCATAAATCCAACTCGACTGAAATAATGATGATAAATTAAATAAAGTAATTTTTAATAAAACCAATTAATCTAATAAAAAAAACCGATAACCCTCAGAAAAACCAGCACCACTCCGAGATCACACCAAAGCTACTCCTCAAGCTCACCTGCATCCATAAAAGGAGGCATGAGTAACTAAGTTACCCAATGAAGCGATCATGTCTGTCCATGGAACCCCATTATATAAGTATGCATCTAACCTCGATAAGTATCTCTTTTAGGAATGAAACATGCACGACTTACTCCACAAGAAACCAACAACAATTCTAACAACCTAGTCACAACATATCACATCCACCAAACTAACACCCGATATACGCTATACATATAGGCACCTAAACCACTCCTCATTCTCGTCCACGTCGGTTCAAGAATTCGAAAACACCATGGCCACGTCGACCTTACACCACAGCCACGTCGGCTATTTGCTCACGTCGAGCACCCGCCACGTAAAACGTCCGCGGTTGTTTCCGGCCTGATAGCCGTTAATGAACTATGACTCAACACCGCTGTTACCATAGCCCAAACATCGATCAATGTAGTCGATACGATTAACGTTACACGAATCCACAAACACGCTCAACCAAATTTTAATTCACAATTAAATCTACACTACTATTTATTTTTAATTAACTCAACATTTTTATTGTTATAATACTGCCAAAATACTTCAACGAATTAAATAAACAAATATATATATATATATATATATATATTAATCATCACGTCACGAATGCACTATGCCTTGCCCAAATCACGTGAACACATCTCTTTATCAAATTATTTTATTTTATTAATATTAAAAACAAACTCATCTTCTACCTACAGACTCATCTTCTACCTATCGACTCTTTCCCAGGCTTCTGCAATTATCAATCGTATAGTCTAACCGTCAGAATACCCAAGCATTGTGAATTAGTCTCAAGTTTCACCACCAAACCAAACATCCATCGAAAAATCAGATTCATAATTATATAAAGGAGATCACAGATCACGCTCACCTTACGCTGGAGACCTTGACGTTTGACGGCGACGGAAAATGAGCTCCTTCTCCTTCTCTATGAACGGTGGTGGTGAAATCAGCTTCACCCGCGACGGACCTTGGATCGACAGTGGCTTCGAGGTCGGTGGTCACTCTCTCCGTCACGCGTGAACTCCTCTTTCTCCGGCGATGGTACACACGATTCCCTCTCGGATCAGGAGTATCGGCGGCGGCTGGACTCTCCGATCGAAGTCTCTCTCTCTCCTCTTATTTTTGCTTTTGATGAACCGCTGCCTCTATTCCTCTTTGGCGACGACATATATAATCATTGGTCTCAACTAGGGTTTGTGGCAAATTGTCGATTCTTCCCTCGGGTTCACTTTCGTGGGCTTCACGGTTTAAAATCGGATCCGGGATGCCACAATTCTCCCCCACTACAAAAGAATTCGTCCCCGAATTCGATGGTTCTGGATGACCTTTACTCTTGTCCATAAAAAGCCCAAGATAATCTGCTCTCATCCGATGTTCAGACTCCCACGTCTCTTCCTCAATACCATCTATTTCCCACCAGACACGTACTGACTTAACATGCTTTCCTTTCATATCAACTTCCCGATGTCCGGTGATTTTTACCGGGTTACTAAGAACCGTCAGATTTGCCTCCAAATCCTCTGGCGGCTGTTGCATAATCAATTCGGGTTCCTTAACAACCTTTCGCAGAACTGACACGTGAAACACATCATGAAAAGCTGCTAGTTTCTGCGGTAATGCCAACTTATAGGCTACCGCGCCAATCCTTTCAGTAATTGAGTAAGGCCCCATAAAACGCGGCTTAAGCTTTCCCAACTTCCTATTTTTATCAGCTCCCTGGAATACCCTCATTTTCAAATACACCTCATCTCCCACCGCAAACTCCAAATCCTTTCTTCTCTTATCAGCGTAACTTTTCTGACGATCATGTGCCTCCCTTAATCTATCACGAAGTATGTCTACTTGTCCCAATGTCTCTTGAACCAACTCTGGTTCCAAGTCTCTATGCTCCCCCACTTCAGTCCAGCAAAGCGGTGTACGACAAGGTCGTCCATACAAGGCCTCAAACGGTGATATTTTGATGCTACTGTGATAGCTGTTGTTATACACAAACTCCGCTAGCAATAAATACTTCTCCCAACGGCCACCCTAATCTAACATACAAGCTCGCAACATATCCTCAAGGGTCTGAATCGTTCGTTCTGATTGTCCATCTGTCTGCGGATGATACGCTGTACTCAAATGTACTCGTGTCCCTAGTGCCTTTTGGAATGCCTGCCAAAACATCGAAGTAAACCTCGGGTCTCTGTCCGAAACAATGCTCACTGGGACGCCATGCAACATTACAATCTCTTTTAAGTATAAATTTGCTAGCTGGTCCACATTGTCTGTCTTCTTAATCGCCAATAAATGAGCTAACTTCGTTAGTCGGTCTACAATTACCCAAACTGCGTCCAACTTATTTACCGTCCTCGGAAGTCCTGTCACAAAATCCATAGTGATCATATCTCATTTCCACTCAGGCAAAGGTAGACTTTGCAACAACCCACTAGGTACCCTACGTTCTGCTTTTACCATCTGGCATGTGGAACACTTCGCTACCCACTCTGCTGCATCACGCTTTATACCGTTCCAATGGTAATAACGTTTCAGATCTCGGTACAACTTTGTCGCCCCCGGGTGAATTGCAAAACATGAGTGATGCGCTTGTGCTAAAATCTCGTCCTTCAAATATTTGACATTGGGAACACATACCCGATTCCTATATAAGTATGTCCCATTGTCTGCGGTATGGTATCCTTCCACATTATTATCCATGGCTTTTTTTAATGCATCATCTCCTTTTTGTGCCTCACATGTTCTCCAAAGTAAGTCTGCCCGATTTATGGCTTCCAATCCTACGGTATATGCGGTAATAGTAGTAGTACACAGGCTCAACTTTCCCAGAGAGGCTGCTAGCTCCTCAGCTTCCCTCTCCCTTGATATGTCACTTCTCCTTCTGCTTAACGCATCTGCTACCATGTTAGCTTTACCAGGATGGTATGCGATCTCCAAATCATAGTCTGCTAGCAACTCCATCCATCTTCTCTGCCTCAGGTTGAGGTCCGGTTGCGTAAATATATACTTCAAGCTCTTGTGGTCTGTAAAAACCTGAACTTTCTCCCCGTACAAATACGCACGCCAAATCTTCAAAGCAAAAACAACTGCTGCTAGTTCCAGATCATGGGTGGGATAATTTGCCTCATGTTTTCTCAACTGTCTAGACGCATATTCAATTACTCGTCCTTCTTGCATCAACACACAACCAAGTCCTGACCCTGATGCGTCAGTGTATATCACGTATGGCACCCCAGTCATTGGCAAGACCAACACCGGCGTCTCTGTCAGATGTTCTTTCAGCTTTTGAAAGCTCCCTTCACACTCCTCTGTCCATTCAAACTTCACATCTTTTCCCGTGAGTCTAGTCATAGGTTTTGCCATACTCGCAAATCCTTCAACGAATTTTCGGTAATAACCCGCCAGCCCAAGAAAACTACGGACCTCTGTAGCATTTCTGGGTCTCGGCCAACCAATAATCGTTGCAATCTTCTCTAGGTCCACCGATACTCCATCTTCTGACACAACGTGACCTAGAAACCCAATCTTTCTCTGCCATAAACTACACTTGCTCAACTTAGCATACAACTTATGTTCTCGTAACTTTTCTAAGACCGCTCGTAAGTGCCCCACATGCTCATCTTGACTATTTGAGTAAATAAGGATATCGTCAATGAACACAATGAAAAACTTGTCTAAATACTCCCGAAACACGTTGTTCATGAGCTTCATAAAAGCGGCTGGTGCATTAGTCAAACCAAAAGGCATCACCACAAACTCGTAATGACCATAACGCATCCCGAAAGCCGTCTTCCTTACATCATTTTCTGCTATCGTAATCTGGTGATATCCTGACGTCATATCGATTTTTGAGAACCACGAAGCTCCTTGTAGCTGGTCCAATAGTTCGTCGATTCGTGGTAATGGATACTTATTCTTGATGGTCACTTTATTCAGTCCGCGATAATCAATGCAAAGCCTGAAACTCCCATCTTTCTTCTTCACGAATAACACAGGTGCTCCCCAAGGCGAACTACTAGGCCTTATAAACCCTTTGCTCGTTAAGTCCTCCAATTGCTTCTTCAGCTCCGCCATTTCTGCAGGTGCTAGATGGTACGGCGCCCTAGACACCGGAGCAGTTCCAGTCTCCAAATCGATGGTAAAATCATCACCGCGTGATGGAGGTACGCCCTTTAACGATTCAAAGATATCCGCATACGCTGATGCTACAGGGATGATAGCTAGCTCAATTCCTTCAGATTTTCCTTCAACTGAGATCGTAGCCAAGTAAGCCTCATTCCCTCTGCTGATTAGCTCCTCTGCATGAATCATAGAGATTACAGGAATTCCACTCTGCTCCCGAACCCCTTGAAATGTCACATTCCCTTTAGCACTCACGAGGTTAACTCGTGCACGCCGACAATCCAAGACAGCTTGATGGCGTGTCAACCAATCCATGCCCAAAATTACTTCATAACGTCTTAGCTTCATCTCTACAAGATCTCCAAGTAACTTTACGCCCTCCAATATTACAGGAACATCCTTGTAAGTCCCTAGTGACTCCACCACTCTACTCCTGCAGTTTTAACCCTTCTTACCTTCCTGGAAGACTCTCCTTTGAAACCCCAACACTTCGCAAATTCAGGGCTGACAAAACTGTGTGTAGCTCCCGAATCAAACAAAGTGTAAGCTACCGCTTCCCCGACAGAAATCGATCCTACACGGTTTATTTTTCTAAGCGACACACAAAAAGAAAGCATGCAGAAACCAAATAGCCACATGCATTTAAAGGACAATTTACAGTTAGGATTTTACGAACTTACCAGCGATTGGCTCTGCGCCCTCCTCAACTTTTGCTGCATACACCCGAGGTTCCACAGCTTGCCTCTTTGGCGGGGGTGGTGGCATACGCTCCCTAGCCCTGTCCCTGTCCCATTGCTGTCGCGTAGGACAATTCCTCGAGATGTGTCCCGGAAGCCTATAATTGTAACAAAGATCATCTCTACTTGGGCACTGCATCCTGGTATGTCCCGTCTGATCGCACTTGAAACAACTGAGCACTCCTCTGACCTGCCCTGGTCCCACATTACGATTGTCTGTGATACGTCTCTGCGGCTCAGCCAACTTCACTGTCCTTGCTTGGACCGCTTTTGCCTGCTTGGTTTCTGCCTCAATGCCTTGCTCTACCAATGCTGCAGTCTCCACTAAGTCGACCATGCTACTGTACTTACGCACCATACACCGATTTTTCACCTCTAGCCTTAAACCCCTCTGAAACTTGAGGATCATGTCATACTCGCTTGCTCCTCTCCCTGTAAACCTCCTAAGTCGACGAAACTCCTGATCATACTCACGCACAGTCTTGGACCCTTGACGGAGATCTGTAAACAACTCGACCATCTGATCTAAGGCTTCCTGTGGAAAGTATTTTCGTGTAAACTCCTCTTTGAAGTCAATCCAATTAAGCACGTGATCCGCAGGAGTACTCGTGACCACACCATCCCACCAAACTTGCGCTTCATCCCTTAAATACTGGATAGCCAACTGTTTCCTGAACTCCATCGGGCACATGATTGTCCCATAATTCCTTTCCAACATATTCATCCAGTTATCTGCTGCAATCGGGTTGGTCCCACCACTGAACAACTCCGTGTTCAAGTTCCTCAACATCTTCAAAGAATCCCAATATGTGGGTCCTTGGTCCCGCACCGGAACCCTTGGCGGCGAAGGAGGCGGTGGAGGGTTTTGAGGTGCCACAAACTTGTGAACAGGCGGTTCTGGTGCGACAACTTCTGGGATTGCATGTTGAGGTACTGCCATTCCTGGCGCTCGGTTCGCTACTGGAACATGTTGCAGCAATGGTGCCAACAACTCACGCATACCCTGCATCATAGCGGAACTCAACACCGCATAATCAACGACAGGAGCAACAACTGCAGGCTGCTGAACTCGACCAACACCTCCATGTTCCTGTGGCTGACCCGCCTGCTCTTGATCTCTACCACGTGCACCAGCCCTACGATTAACTCTCTTCGGCGGCATTCTGTTCACAAAAGCACCCAAATCAGATCCTTACGTTTTAACAATACTATAAGTTCCGAACAAAAAAAAACAATAGACCCCCCATATTATTATTATTATTATATATATATATATATATATATTTTTTTTTTTTGTAAACCTTCGAACTCAGCTATCCGGGTCAGAACCGGAGTACCAGCCTCGGCTCTGATACCAAAATTGTGACACTCGTCTCGCTAAATTAGCCGAGACGACTTGCCAGGCATCTCCGAATATAACTCTCCACAACTAACCATCTTTAAAATCTCAACGTTCAAATATTCATTTATTGCAAAAAATGAGAGTTTAGTAAAATCAAATAAAACCCATAAATCCAACTCGACTGAAATAATGGTGATAAATTAAATAAAGTAATTTTTAATAAAACCAATTAATCTAATAAAAAAAACCGATAACCCTCAGAAAAACCAGCACCACTCCGAGATCACACCAAAGCTACTCCTCAAGCTCACCTGCATCCATAAAAGGAGGCATGAGTAACTAAGTTACCCAATAAAGCGATCATGTCTGTCCATGGAACCCCATTATATAAGTATGCATCTAACCTCGATAAGTATCTCTTTTAGGAATGAAACATGCACGACTTACTCCACAAGAAACCAACAACAATTCTAACAACCTAGTCACAACATATCACATCCACCAAACTAACACCCGATATACGCTATACATATAGGCACCTAAACCACTCCTCATTCTCGTCCACGTCGGTTCAAGAATTCGAAAACACCATGGCCACGTCGACCTTACACCACAGCCACGTCGGCTATTTGCTCACGTCGAGCACCCGCCACGTAGTCGATACGATTAACGTTACACGAATCCACAAACACGCTCAACCAAATTTTAATTCACAATTAAATCTACACTACTATTTATTTTTAATTAACTCAACATTTTTATTGTTATAATACTGCCAAAATACTTCAACGAATTAAATAAACAAATATATATATATATATATATGTTAATCATCACGTCACGAATGCACTATGCCTTGCCCAAATCACGTGAACACATCTCTTTATCAAATTATTTTATTTTATTAATATTAAAAACAAACTCATCTTCTACCTACAGACTCATCTTCTACCTATCGACTCTTTCCCAGGCTTCTGCAATTATAAATCGTATAGTCTAACCGTCAGAATACCCAAGCATTGTGAATTAGTCTCAAGTTTCACCACCAAACCAAACATCCATCGAAAAATCAGATTCATAATTATATAAAGGAGATCACAGATCACGCTCACCTTACGCTGGAGACCTTGATGTTTGACGGCGACGGAAAATGAGCTCCTTCTCCCTCTCTATGAACGGTGGTGGTGAAATCAGCTTCACCCGCGACGGACCTTGGATCGACAGTGGCTTCGAGGTCGGTGGTCACTTTCTCCGTCACGCGTGAACTCCTCTTTCTCCGCGATGGTACACACGATTCCCTCTCGGATCAGGAGTACCGGTGGCAGCTGGACTCTCCGATCGAAGTCTCTCTCTCTCCTCTTGTTTTTGCTTTTGATGAACCGCTGCCTCTATTCCTTTTTGGCGACGACATATATAATCATTGGTCTCAACTAGGGTTTGTGGCAAATTGTCGATTCTGCCCTCGGGTTCACTTTCGTGAGCTTCACGGTTTAAAATCGGATCCGGGATGTCACAGGTTAGTTGTTCATTTCCATGAGAACGAGAGCCTAGAGAAGGAATTAGGATTGTTGATATACCTTGAGGACAAAGTGTGTTTTTCAGGGGCGAGTAATGGTATTAGCAGAAGAGTGGTTAGTGAGGCTGTAAAGAAGATGCTAAAGGCTGATAAGGATGGTGTTGGACTGATTTATGACATAGAAAAGAGGAGGATGAACATTAAAGAGGTGTATAAAAAGGCTACTAAGAGGTGGAGTTACTACATGCAAGGCAATGATCATGGTACCATGGACAGCAAGGTTGAGGGCGATTGTGATCAAGTTATCGCCACTATCAAAGAGGTGTATAAAAAGGCTACTAAGAGGTGGAGGAGTTACTACTTGCAAGGCAATGATCATGATACCATGGACAGCAAGGTAGAGGGCAATTGTGATCAAGTTATCGCCACTATCAAGGATAAGCGTCAGAACTCTAGGTGGTTTATCGGTTGTCAGATTCAGCTCAAGAAGCTATTAGCAGCAATGGAGATAACGGAGGCTGCTAACTTGTTGAAGCTTCAAAAATAATAACAATAGCAACAGTGGAGAGATCTTGCACATGAGTAACAATTAGAGATGTCAATTGGACAAATGTCCATAGGCTTGGTCCAGTCTGCGTTATTGTTGGACGGATATGGTCATATAATTTTAAGCCTACTATAAAACTGTCTATATGGGTGAAGACCATATTTGTCCGCGGACAATATGGATTTGGACCGCAAAGTAGCGGACGACCCAATTAAAAAACAAAAATTAGTAAGGCGAAATTCTTCCTCTTACTCGATCAGTTTTCTCCTTCGATTAGGGTTTCAATCTCTCTTCCTCGTCATCACTTATCTGTTGCGACTCTATCTTCTCCGCAATCGGTTTCTCTGCCTCTCTCATCATCTCGTTCTTTCTTCTTCTCCAATTGCTTCACAGTGATGACCCAACCAAAAAACCCTTCTTTGGTGTTGATTCGACCCATAATCCGACCGAAGCCGGCGAGAAAGCAACTGTCTTGTAATGCCCTATTTGGTCTCAGTGTGCCTGAGCTGGCAGTAATTGCTGGCGTCGCTGCGTTGCTTTTCGCAGTCGCGGACAAGCCCATATGATCGCGGACAGGCCCAATTGATAGCTCTAGTAACAATGTTTTTGAAGACAAAATAGAGAACAAATATGAGCAATGTTTCTCAAATCTGCTTGTGGCGTTAACGCAAGAGTGGATAGAGATGTTAGAGTTGTTATTGGACAAAAAACACTTGAGAATGGGTTTGTGCAGCTGGTTTTTGTGGGAAAGTAAAGTCAGTGAAAAAACAGCTAAGATAGATCAAGTTTTTGAATGGTGTGCAGAAAGTTTGGATGCAGAACTTGTTATGAAGGTTGAAACCCCACCGAATAGAATTTTTGGTAAACGATCTCGTGATCCAGGACAGTTCAACAAGCAAAATCGGTGTGAAGTACAAAGTGAACAAATTTGGTGGAGATTCTTGCAGAAAATTATGTCGATCAAAGCGTTTCAGGGATGGTACACTCCCTTTAACATGAAGGTGTTTCAAGAAACTTTCAAGATGTTGGTGTTCCAAGAAACTTTCAAGATGTTTTTAACTATCATTTGTTGAAATGGATGCTTAATACATTGGAAATCCTCCAAGAAGCAAGACGGTTCACAATGAGCTTTAATGGTTTTTCATTACAATTCAACACACGGGAAAAAGAAGATGATTTTATAATTTTATAATAATTTATTAATTGTGAACTAAGAGTTAAAATTCTGATGGTTCTCTAGTCATCCTCTCCATTCCCTCGACCGGCTCAAAAATCTCCTCGCTATTTTCCTCTGCTTCGTCTTTCTCGCGAAATTGGTTTAGTGATAAATTGGTCTAGTTCTACGGAACATTACAACCCAAGCTTGCAAAATTTCCCAGCATAGTAGTTGAATTTCAGATGGCAGCTGATTTGGGAATCGGGCCTCACGTTGTAATTTCGATGAAGTTGGGGACGGAATAAATGGAGTCGTCGGAGAGAAATCGGCGGGGAGAAAGATAGGTTTAGTTGGGTCAACGAAACAGAAGAACAAAGCTAATTTTAATTTCTTTTTGTTTTTTTTTAGGAAAAATTGGCCAATATGCAGTTCACTATTTAATTGTATAATTTGCTTTGTTTTTAGGAAGGCACCTTTCAATTGTATAATTTGCCAAATATGCAGTTCACTATTTATAATTAGTAAAATAGGCAACTTTCACTCTTACACTAATACTTCCCTTTCTAATGCACTATTCATGGTGGATGGTGGACACACTGTTCACTGGGGATACTATTCACCATTGACACTATTCACGGCAGACTATTCACTGTGAAGGTAGACATACTGTTCACGGTGGACATTATTCATGGTTGACACTATTGACGGTACACAATGTACCATGTGAATAGTATCTGCCGTGAATAGTTTCTGCGTCCACCTTGAACAGTGTGTCCACCGTGATCAGTGTGGCCACCGTAAACAGTGTCCACTGTGAACCGTGAATAGTTTCCGCATCTACCGTGCACAGTGTCCACCGTAAACCGTGAATAGTTTTCAACCTTGAACAGTGTCCATCGTGCACCTTGAACATTGTCCATCGTGCACCGTGAACAGTGTATCCACCGTGAACAGTGTATCCACCTTGAACAGTGTCCACCATCCACCGTGAACAATGTATCCACAATGAACATTGTCATCACCGTTGACACTATTCATAGTGGACGTCGACACTATTCACGATGGAGACTATTCATTGCGACGGTAGACATACTGTTCACGGTGGATACTATTCATGGTTGACACTGTTCACGGTACACAATGTACCGCGTGAATAGTACCCGCCGTGAATAGTGTCCACCGTGAATAGTTTCCACGTCAACCGTGAACAGTGTGTCCACCGTGAATAGTGTCCACCGTGAATAGTCCCCGCGTCTACCGTGAACAGTGTTCACCGTGAATCGTGAATAGTTTTCCCCCTTGAATAGTGTCCACCGTGAACCCTGAACAGTGTGTCCACTATGAACAGTGTCCGCCGTCCACCGTGAACAGTGTCCGCCGTCCACCGTGAACAGTGTGTCTACCTTGAACAGTGTCCACCGTGATCAGTGTCGGCCGTCCACCGTGAACAGTGTGTCCACCTTGTGTTCGTAAACAGTGTGTCCACCGTCCACCATGAACTGTGTACTGTCTACCATGAACTGTGTCCACCGTCCACCTTAAATAGGAAGAAGTGCATATTTTACAAATTATAAATAGTGTTATAGTGAAAATGTGCCTATTTTACTAATTGTAAATAGTAAACCACATATTCTCCGAATAACTTTCAAAAAGTGTATTTTGCTAATTCACCCTTTTTATTGTTATAGGATTTATTAATGAAATAAAGGGTTGAGGTTGAGTAGCTCTTCTAATTGAACAGTAGCAAAATGTTTCAAATAAAGGCTACTAAGCATTTACATGTCATACAGTCAGGTTAAATTTTAGGTTTTCGGGTCGATTTTTTCGAGTCAAATCTGATTAGCTTCAGGTGTAAATTTGGTGTAGGATTAGCTTAAAAGGTTAAATCCCGATTTTTGGGTTAATTTGAACATAAATCGTGAATTTCAAAATTCATATACTTATGGGTATAAAATTTTATTTTGTATGGAATATCCGATAACTAATCAAACTTATTTAAATCTTCCTGCTATCCTCGATTCCCTTCTTCGCCTAACAGCTAAAGCATCCCTTTATGCATAAGTGTGAAACTTTAATTTAGTAGAACATTAGTAAAAAACTTAAACTTTGTATGGATGGATCGGGAAAAATAATCTATTTCCTCCTTGGTACTTCCATATAACACCAGATGTACACATAGTTAAGGCCTTGTTCTATTTCTCAACCAAAACAAAGTTCTAAATCTATATATACATGAATTAAAATTTCAAAGTCTTAGAGCACACAAACGTCGATTTTATCGGTTTAAGACATAAACAGAATACTAAACCACCTAAACTCGATACCAAACCAAATTAAAACCCGACCCGATCTGTAAACGATCCGACCAGCTTTGACCAGGCCCGTAAACGACCAGACCCGTAAATGACCAGACCCGTAAACGACCCGATTTTACGATCCAACCCGTTTTCTTCATCTTCTTTACCCGATTTCGGGACACAATCCTCAACAATTCAATACCATATCTCTCTCTTCTTGAGCAGAGACTCAATCCCATTTCTAGGAATCTCAGTCGCGACATAATCCGATTTTCTCTTCCTGAAGCTAGCCGAATCGAAACTTAAAGGCCCAAAGTTTCTTCAACTTTAACAAAAAAAAAACAGAAGAAATTGAAATGGCGATCTTCCGCCATTGACGTATTTGATGAGGTAAGCGCAAAGGAAGCTCCACAGGATTCTTCAGGTATCTGAAGTCACTCAACACGTCAATCACAAATTCATTTTTCCTCTTCTTCAATCTCTCTGCATTTTTTTTGATATATATATATATTGGCTCATGAAATCGATTTAGAAGATGAAGAAGAGAAACCTAACGAAGAAGAAGAACATTCGAAAAACCTTTGATTATTTCGATTAATTCGGAGCCTGGATCACTAAAATGAAAGGGATAGAATCTGCCTCTCGATAAGGACGGAGGGTTGTGGTGATCGGCGGGGAATCGCTGGCTCTCTCACTGCGAAATTGCTTCAGTTCAATGATGACATTACCCTCATCGATCTGTAAGTTTTTCAAATTCTTAAAAACCTCCATTTTAATCTCAGATAATCACGAGCTCAAAAATTGTGTTGAAATCATCAAAAATCAAGAAGGAGTACTTTGAGATTATATGGGCAAGCTTGAGATCTGTCACGATTTTTAGACGCTCTATCCGGAAAACTGTCACGGTTTACGGTACCGGAACAGCTTGATCTTGTAACCCAAAACGACGCCGAAGCTAGCTCCTCCTCAACCGCAAATCGCCCAGAAAAGATCTTCACCCATTGCTTTCCGGTCTAAAATCTGACCATTTACATCGACGATTTTCACATCTTCAATTTAATCCACCGATAATCCATTTTTTATCACCATAAGTGTTGAATCTCGCATTGCGAATGTAAGCACGAAGAACAAATGACAAAGAAGGGTTTGTCTGAGAGAAGACATTTTCTGTGATTTGGGTTTGTGGAGAATTCGTCTTGTCGGAGAAACATTTACAGAGTTTCTTCGTCTCGCATTCTCATCCATCAGATTCGGTAAATTGGAGAATCGTTTCCTCCTCTGTCTCTTTTTCTCGTATGAGGAAACCGGGTTTGTTATGAGATAATCCGGTTTAAGTTTGGTTTTGTTAGATATTTATTTGGTTAAGTCGGTTTTGTTAGATATTTATTTGGTTAAGTCGATTTTGTTTGGTATTTAATTGGTTAATATTAGATTGGTAAACAGTAAACCGAAACTAATCGGATTTGTGTGGAAAATTGAATTCGAACTTTGAATTCGGGGGGAAACTGTAATTTAATTTTCATTCTGTGAGAAAACTGGAATTTAACTTCCAAATAGGGGAGAAATAGAACGAGTCTCAAGTCTGTGTACATCTAGTGCTATATGAAAATACCGAAAAGAAAATAGATCGTTTTCCGCCGGATCAGATACGATGGAGGTCTCCGATCGTGGATCCTATAAGAACTAATAATAATGAACTTACCTGATGAATAGGCAAAGCAACAATGATTTGTGATCTACGTATGCGTATTGTTGGCATTTGAGAGAGACAGAGAAGGGTATTTTCGTAACTTTACATATCCTAGCGTGGCCGTCTCGATACACAGGCGGCATTGATTGCCCCAGATGGTTTGGGAAGAAGAAAACGAGATAATTAAAATCATCAGTAATTCCATTGATTAAACAATAACTAACATTTGTTAATTTGTTATCATCCTTCACTATTCTGGTTTTCTTGTGAATCTCTGAGCTCGCTTTACGAACAAGACGACAAGGATCAGATGATTTCTCGCCTCTGGTGAATATTTCTCCGAGTTTCAAGGTTCCTTGATTTTATTTGCATGTTGGATCTGTCTCGTGAAGAGTTTTTTTTCCTGAAAATCTGACGGTGAATACGTATTCTTTGAGCTGAATCTGAGTTGGATTTACAGGATATTCTGGATTTAGATTGTTGATTTGAATGTTTTCTTTAGAAAGATCGATTCTCTGGGTTTAGTTAGTGTACTTTTGTCGCTGGTGAGATCGATGATGTTTTTTGTTTTTTTTCCCTTTAGTATGGCTGCTCATAATGTTGCTCTTCCAGATTCCAGTGCTTTTGATCCTGAAAAGAAGACGACGATTGGACGAATCTTAACCGTGATCGAGCAACAAATTCGCTTGGTTCAGTGGAAGATTGCATGCCACTGACGAAAACATCCATCTTCTTCAAGCCCATTTTGAAGGATGCTGATTGGAACTTATCATCTGTAGGCTCTGTTCTTCTTGCTGGGGCTAGTTCTGGGTCTGTAGGAAAGCCATGGCTTTGGGTTCTCCTAAGGTTTCTATATTTGTGGCTGGATTTCCTCGGAAAGTGTCTACGATTGCAATTGCTATCGGCGGATTGGCATCATTCTTTGTTTGTGGATTCTTGCTTCGTGTTTCGTATCCAGTCGGTTCCTCGGTTGGTGGCATATTTTATGGAATAGGGACTCCTGAACAAGTTGACTTCCCTTTATCTTTGAGCAACCATACTGTAAAAGTCCTTCACAACACTAGCAACATCAATACTACAGATAAAAATCTGGCCTCTGATTTTACTAGTTCAAGCTCGCCTGATGTTAGCACAAAGATACCACAGCCAGATTTTGATAGTGAAAGGAAGTTGGAGGCACCTTTGTCACAAGAAAAAGAGGATAAAGTTTCTTTGGATACAGCTGAGAAAACTGATGTTGGATCAGGTGAAATTGAAACCAATGTTCCCAAGGCCGGAGACACTCCAAGTGCATCATCTCCTCCACATGTTGACTCTGAAACTGCTTCACCAGAAACAGGTAGTTCTCTCTTAAACACGCTAATTTCCATTCATTTGTAACATCTTGATTATGGTATCTTAATTTTCTGTAAACAAAGAATAAACTAGTATGAGCATGTTATACATCGAGTTATGCACTTCTATGGCAAATGGCCTAAGTTTCTGATAATTGCTTTGAAAAAGTTCAGCATCTCAACTCTTAGCTATAGGTCTACTGAATCTAATCTAGGACTGAAAATGTAGCAGATTGGCTATCAGGATGTCTCGGCATATTTTTTCAGTGGGTGGATTTTCTAGGGTTTGTTTGGGCATTTGGTTGAGAGTGTTCTCTGGTTTGGTGAAGTAGAATCAGAATACCAGTTTCATAGCTTTGCTCTTCTCAGTTTCCTCCCTATCCAATTTGCTTGATAATTAGACCTCAGTTCCTCCTTCTCAGGACTTTCGCTGTTCCATGTTTTCTAATTCTGTTATTAGTTTGCCCCTCACTCAAACCTTTGATTGCTTGTAGAGTGTGATTTGTATCATGGTAGCTGGATTTATGATCCTCGAGGACCTTTGTACACGAACAACTCTTGCCCTGTCCTGACGCAGATGCAGAACTGTCAGGGCAACGGAAGACCCGACAAGGGATATGAGAACTGGAGATGGAAACCGTCTGAGTGTGACCTTCCTCGGTTTGATGCCAGGAAATTTCTTGAGCTAATGAAAGGCAAGACACTGGCTTTTATAGGAGATTCAGTAGCTCGTAATCAGATGGAGTCCATGTTGTGCCTTCTTTGGCAGGCAAGTTATTCTTCTTCTTCGGGTCATTTGTCTCAGAATATTCACTTGATACTTAAAACCTGTATAAGGGATCCATTATGTTGCTTTATTCAGCTTCAGGAAATTGTATGTATTATAGTATTAACTTAGATTACTGTTTTTAGGTTGAAACACCAGTCAATCGTGGGAGCCGAAAGATGCAGAGATGGTATTTCAAGTCATCATCGGTAATGATAGCCAGGATTTGGTCATCTTGGCTTGTCCATCAGTTCAACGAAAAATTCGACTATTCTCCTGAAGGTGTCACCAAACTAAAGCTGGACCTTCCTGATGAGCGCATAATGGAAGCTATCCCGAAATTCGACGTGGTTGTCCTCTCATCAGGGCACTGGTTTGCAAAGCAGTCTGTCTACATTTTGAAGGACGAGATAGTGGGAGGCCAATTGTGGTGGCCAGACAAATCAAAATCGATGAAAGTTAATAATGTGGAAGCATTTGGAATATCAGTCGAAACAATCCTAAAGTCCATGGCTACACATCCGAACTACACCGGTTTGACCATTGTGAGAACATTCTCACCTGATCACTACGAGGGTGGTGCTTGGAACACAGGTGGATCATGCACTGGGAAAGTAGAACCGATCCTTCCTGGGAAGCTAGTGAAAAACGGGTTCACAGAGTTAATGTATGAGAAGCAAGCAACAGGGTTTAACCGAGCTGTGCAAACAGTCGCGGATAGCTTGAAGCCTAAGTTAAAGCTGATGGATGTTACAGAGGCTTTTGGGTATCGCCATGATGGTCATCCTGGTCCGTACAGGAATCCTGACCCGAACAAGATCACTAAAAGGGGACCGGATGGACGGCCTCCGCCTCAGGACTGCTTGCACTGGTGCATGCCAGGACCAGTCGATACATGGAACGAAATGGTCTTAGAGCTCATAAGGAGAGACTTGGAGGGTAGGAAAACGAAAAGCTCATCGATTTGACTTGGTTTGAAACTCATGGCAGATAATATTACAGGAGTTATACTATTACTCCGATTCTTAATCACTGATAAACCAAATATACACACTCACCTGTAGATTTGTGTCAGCCACGATGAGGTAGGATTAGGATTGTTTCGGATCGTATTTTTGTTCCACTCTTCTATTTGGTTCGCTTGTGTCTTGAGATTGGAAGTTATTTTGTTGTCCTTTCTTTTTGCTTTTATGATTTGAGAGTTATGAGTTGAGGTTTATTCATACTAGGGCAGAATCCTGGATAAAACTGAATTGTAACAGGTCTGTGCTTTTAGTTGAAATCTTTATATTTTGTTTTCAAACTTTTATGGATAAACGTTTTAGAAGTTTTCAAATTTTGTACTGCTTAATTTGTTATATGTAAACAAATAATTTTGAAATTAATTGATGATCTTAAACTTCATAGAACTTGTCATAATATTAAATTTTTTCCATCTAAATTTAATTGAAATGATCGAAACTAGAAAAAGAGAGTAAAATATCAAAAAAAACATAGCAAAGTCCAAAGAAAATAGGAACCTTTTACACATAGACAAGCGACTTTTCTGAGAACAATAGAGTCTTTAATTACGAAAGCAACTAAGCTGCAATATAAGATTGATGATCTTCAACTGTTACAATATTAATAACTTCAAACATAATATTTTTTTTTCTTATTTTCTTAATTTTGCGGTATGTTAGATTGTTACAAAACATGCGCTCTCATTTAGTTGTTATCTCATTTTTTTAAGTTGTATATTAATTATCTTTTTACGGCTTCACTGAAGGGTCTACATAATACGATACAAGTTGAACAAAGATGGTACAATATTATTCATTATCTTCTGTTTATGTATTTATGTTTAGGGTAAATAAATATATATATAGTTTTTTTTGTTTTTTTTTTTCCGTATTTAACTATATATTTGTTATTTCTTAGGTTTTTTTTTTCTATTGACTTCGAAAACTTATTTATTTTAAGTAACTTAAATGCATTTGAAAGACACTCAAGACACAAATATAAAAATCAATCATTCCAAAACGTTACGGCAAGCCTGGATTTCTCAACAAGACAACGTTTCTTGAAAAAGTTCGTCATTCTGATCTTGTATGGGCACTAGTTCTTAAGCTGATTTCTCCGCAACTGCCGTTAGTGTTTCCACAAGAATTCTCGTAAATTTTAACGGAGTTTCAAGATGTGTTTCCAACGGAGCTTCCAGAGGGACTTCCACCTCTACGAGATATACAACATTATATTGATTTGGTTCTGAATGCTGTTCCACCAAACCGACCTCATTACAGAATGAGTCCGCAAGAATATGATGAGTTGCGACGACAGGTTGAGGAACTACTTTCCAAAAGCTACTTGCGTGAAAGTCGCAGTCCGTATGTGGTACCAGTGCTGCTCATCCTAAATAAAGATGACACTTGGCGTATGTGCGTTGATAGTAGAGCTATCAATAAAATCACCGTACGCTATAGGTTCCCAATTCCTCGCCTTGACGACCTTTTAATTAGATCAAATCGGGAATGCGTCAATCTTTACGAAACTGGATCTCAAAAGTGGCTATCAAATAAGGATTCGACCCGGAGATGAATGGAAAACATCGTTTAAAACAAGAGATGGATTGTTTGAGTGGTTGGTGATGCCATTTGGTTTGTCAAATGCACAAAGTACATTCATGCGTGTCATGAATCAAACTCTCCGCCCATTTATAGGACGCTTTGTTGTTGTCTATTTTGACGACATATTCATCTTTAGTTCCTCTCTTGCATAACATTTTCCTCATCTCCGAGAGGTATTGTTAGTACTACGTCGAGAAAAGCTGTTTGGTGCTCCAAAGAAGTGTGCTTTTGGTGTGGAGCAGGTCTTATTCTTGGGATATATCATCTCGGGACGAGGTCTAGCAGTTGATCCAACCAAGGTCTCAGCTATTCGTTCATGGCCAACTCCAACGTCTATTACCAATGTTCGCAGCTTTCATGGACTAGCATCATTTTATAGACGTTTTGTACCTCACTTCAGCTCGATCATGTCGCCTATAACGGATTGCATCTAATCACCACGATTTATATGGAGGACAGAAGCTGAATACGCATTCAACCTCGTCAAAGAGAAGCTTACGACGGCGCCGGTTTTAGTTCTTCCCAACTTAAGTTTACCATTCGAACCGCATAGTGATGCATCCAAATCCGGTATTGGCGCAGTTTTGAGTTAATTAGGTAAGCTGATTTCTTTCTTTAGTGAAAAAATTGCAGGATCTCGTGGTCGTTACAGTACTTACGACGTCGAACTATACGCTGTGGTACAAGCCATAAAACATTGGCAACATTACCTCTTTCATCAAGAATTTTTTCTTTTCACCGATCATGATGCATTGAAGCATATGGGAACACAAGAGAAAGTCTCGGCTAGACATGCTTCATGGTTTGCTTATTTGCAACAGTTTATGTTTATCATCAAACATAAGGCTGGTTCACTCAACAAGGTCGCTGATGCTTTAAGTAGATGACACTCTCTTTTAATGACCTTGCATACATCAATCACTGGTTTTGAGGTACTTCCTGAGCTATATCCGACTGATCCTTTCTTTCAAAAGATTTGGACCGTCACACAGTCTGGGGTGAGTGATGAGTATATGATTTTGGATGGATTTCTTTGTCGTGGCATTCGTTTATGCATACCTACCTGTAGTCTTCGATTACAATTGATACGGGAGCTACATGGAGAAGGACATGTTGGAGGCGATCGTACGCTCCAGTTAGTTTCAACATCCTATTTTTTGTCATCATTGCGACGAAATGTCGAATGCTATGTAGTGCGTTGTGGGATTTATCAAGCAGCAAAAGGAAAAGCTAACAACGCGGGTCTTTACTTACCTTTGCCTATTCCCACACAAACATTTGTCAAGCAGCAAAAGGAAAAGCTAACAACGCGGGTCTTTACTTACCTTTGCCTATTCCCACACAAACATGGACATATATTAGATGGATTTCGTACTTGGTCTACCTCGAACGCAACAAGGACATGATTCTATCCTCGTGGTTTTTGATCGTTTTTCGAAGATGGTCCACTTTGTGCCTTACAATAAGACTACAGATGCAGTACAAGTTGTTATTTTATTCTTCCGAGAGATCTATAAGCTGAATGGACTTCCTTTGTCGTTTGTTTTGGATCGTGATTCTCGCTTTTTAAGTCATTTTTTGGAGATCACTGTGGCGTTTATTGCGTACGAACTTTGATACGAGCTCAGCTTATCATCCTCAAACGGATAGTCAAACGGAGGTAACCAATCACACATTAGGAGATTTATTACGTTGTTTGTTTGGTGATAACATTCGATCATGGGATTCAGTGTTATGCCATGCCGAATTTGCTCACAACCATGCTATTAGTCAAAGCACGGGCTTTAGTCCTTTTAAGGTGGTTTATGGAATCATTCCTCGATGTCCAGCTGACCTCCATGTCGCACCAGATCCTACACGTTTTCATGGACGATCATGTGATGTAATTGAGGAGTTTCCCACCATTCACCAGCAGGTTCACGACAATCTTGAAGCTGCAACATCTAAATACAAGTTGGCCGTTGTTACTCACAGTCGTGACGTTCAGTTTAAAGTGGGAGATCATGTGTGGGCAGTGCTTACAAATGATCGTTTTCCAACAAACACGTACAACAAGTTGAAGGCTTGAAAAGTTGTTGAGAAGATTAATTACAATGCTTATCGCTTGCGTTTACCCGATCATATGCACACTGTGGATGTCTTCAATGTTAAACATTTGGTTCCATATGAAGCTGAAGATACGGAAGAAAATTTGGGGTCTAATTTTGTCTTATCCCGGGAGACCTGATGTAGCGTACCATCTACCCTATTCTTGGGCTTTACGTTTTTCTTTTTTTAATTAGACTATTGTTACCTTTTTATTTATTTCTATTACGTGAAGGGATTAGTTTAGAGTTGGTGTTTTTATCTCTTCTAGGGTTTGGTCATTTTCTTATAAATAGGTGAGATTGGCATTATTGTAAAGCAGTTTTTGATTTAAATCGAGAAATTCGAACGACAAGAAACTTGAATCCTGTTGATATCTTGAATCCTTGACGTTTACGTTATTATCCCGCTGCAACAATCAATAACCTTTTATTATAGTTGACTACCACTCTCATCACTGGCTCTTTTTTCTGCCCACATGTTGCCTTTATTGCCACCACTTCCGGTGTGGCGCTATGACATCACTTATGTTTATTTTGGTATCTTTCTCTTATTCGTTTTTATTGTATTGTCCAATTTGGTTAATTAATTTTAGACTCATAAGCTAGAGTTTGGGTGGTGAGTGTTTGACGAAATGTGGATAAGAGCAAGTAGTACCAAAATCCAACTTGTAGAAAATTTTAAGGATCATCATTTTTTTCTTTCTTTCGGGACACAAAAAATCGTCGGTTTCTATTAACACATAAATGAAAAAAACAGGTAAATCAAATTTGCGGCCGATGGCACAGAAAT
Organism: Pseudoturritis turrita; assembly: GCA_900406555.1. Classification (NCBI taxonomy): domain Eukaryota; kingdom Viridiplantae; phylum Streptophyta; class Magnoliopsida; order Brassicales; family Brassicaceae; genus Pseudoturritis; species Pseudoturritis turrita. Next base: position 196,832 of record OVBL01000900.1, on the reverse strand, counting down.
TGATTAACAAAGTTAGGACATATTTGTTTATATATATTTATTTTTCTCATCATTTTATCATTTTCGGTTTTATTCGGTTTTATGTTTTCCAAAACATTGTAACATACATATTAATGAGATGACCTATTGTGATTGGTTGTTTAAAATTATATATAGACAGTTTTAAAGACTAATAGCTTCAAATTGGTAAGCTATAGATGATTATTTATAATTAAGACTACTATTATTACCTTAGAATTAAAAAATAAATCTGAATTGACACTCTAAGAAATTTTCCTAATCTATAATATATAAAAATTCATGCTACTTGAAGGTAAATGCGTCTGCATAGGATTTAAAATATACAATAATAATCACGTAAGCATTTAATATTAAGTTAATTTTGTTTTTATTGTTAATAGAAAATTAAGACATAATTTTCTTATTTTATAAACTTTTTGCTGAAATACTCATCTCTAATTTTGAAAATCTCCAACTTGTCAAAATGCATACATACCCACACGAGTTGAAGCTTTTGCTGTTATGTTTCATTAAAAACAGAGATGAGTAAAACAGAAGGATCTTTGTGTGAAGATCTAGGTACAAAATACCCACAACCATCTTAAAAACACCATGAAACTTCAAATGCAAATGCTTCTTTAGGGCTTCAAGCCTCTAATTACGCATAGAAACAATCAGAACATCTAATTATTCAATACAGCGCTCCATTTGGTTGTACAGTTGTGAGTAATGAGGAGTCATGTTGGTGGACCCATAAACTCGAGCTCACACCTCGCAACCATGTCATAAGCATAACAGAAGAGCCTTTGCCTTAAAACCCCCTACAAGTTGCGCTTGAATGTTGTTTTCCGTTATTTGTCTTTGGAGATTCACCGCTTCTTCTAGAGACAAAACGATTGGGCCGGTGAACCGGACCGTTGTCAAGGTCATCGCACCATTTCTTAGCAAGAAAGCGTCGAGGCTTTGAGTTGCAATCCCCTTCATGTAGAACATGAGCAGTTCTAACCTGAATGTCTCAAATTTGACGCTAACCCTACTATTAGGGTTTGTGAGAGAATAAACAGCTTGGAAATCGAAGCTGCATTCCGGTGAAGAAGGATCTAACTTCAGCTGCGTTTCTAGAATGGCACCAGTGATGTCGAAATGTGAAATTTTTTCGATTTGAATTTTCTATCTTAAAATTGAACAATAATTTCTAGCTTTGCCATTTGTTTTCTTTTTTGCTTTTGTTTTACTTATGTTTAGCTTGTTTTTTTTTCTTATTGTTTGCTTATTTTTGTCGACCTTTTTTTCTTCTTGAGATTCTCAACACTTACAATTTCTGAAGTATAACAATAAAATATATTTATGTATATATGCACGTAAGTTTACCCAAAGTAAGTGATTTAATTACCCCTAGCATTAAGAGTTACTTTAGTAGCTCCATCCAAAATTAGTAGAAATATTAGAGCTTGCTTGCTAGCTATATTTTAAGAAAGTATAGCTTCTTTTGTCCATGTTAACATGGCTTTGGCTAATAGGTTTTATTGCTATGGTAATCTAGATTCCTAAAGGGTTGTTGTTCATCTTCTGGCAAATAGGTTTTATTGTCATGGTAATCAGAAGGTTGTGGGTAAACTCTTTGATTAATGAGAAACTCTGTTTGACATAAGCTAATACGGTATCGGAGTGCTAATTTTTTTAGCGAGAAAGGGTCGAGGCTTTGAGTTGCAATCAACGTCATGTCGAAGATCAACATTTTAATCCTCAAATTCTCAAACTTCACGCTGACCTTATTATTAGGGTTGGTGAAAGAAGCAACGACTGCTTGGAGATCCAAACTGCATTCGGGTGAGGAAGAGTCCAAGTTCAGCAACATTTTGCAATGTAATAGTTTCTTTACAAGTTGGATTTTGATACTATTTGCGCTTATCAATATTTTTTTAACTCTCATCATCCAAACTCTAGCTTATGAATCTGAAATTAATAAACCAAATTGGACAGCACAATAAAAACAACGAAGAGAAAAATACTAAAATAAGCACATTTGAAGTTTGTTATAGATTATGTCTTAGCGCCACACTGAAAAAGGTGGCAATAAAGCCAACGTGTGGAAAAAAAAGATTTTGGGATGAGAGTGATAATCAAATATAAACAAAGATTATTGACCAAATGTAAGATCAACAGAGAAAGAATGAGTTTTTATCATCGATGCATTTTTCTTTGCACTCGCTAATTATGATGATGGCACAATATGAATATACATTTTATTTTGACATTGTATGTGTATATAAAGTTTTTTCATAAATAAATAAATAAAAGTATTTCCACATACACCATATTTGACTTCCTTTTTAATAAAAAATGGTAATTGGTAAGTTATATATTGATGATTTTTAATAATTAAGACTACTATTACCTTAAAATGAAAAAAAATTTCCTAATTTAATATATAAAATTTAAAAAGGAAAATCAAAATTAAAAGAGTCCACAAAAATGGAAATTACTTGAAGTTATGAGTTTATGAAATAAGGAAATTATGTCTTAATTTCCCTCTAACAACAAAAAGAAAATTAACTTAATTTTAAATGGCGATGTGTCATATAACTATTGGATATTTTAAATCCTATGTGGACAACCTTATAAGCTAATATCATGGACTTCTATATAGTACTAGATTAGGATCCGCAGAATACGCGGGTATTTAAGTTATAAAATTGATAATATGTATAGTTGTAACCCGTATAGTTAGATTCTAAATTAAAACCATGTTTATTTACCCAGACTTTGCATTTTGTAAACCGCGAGTAAGAAAATTAGAAATTGGCTCATATTACCCATAAATCCGAAAAACAATCCCTCTAAATGAATGAAAAGGTTCCAAAACCATATTCAAATTTTATATAATTTAAAATCGAATCTAATCGATAAATAAACATCAATTTTTTATTTTAAATATTTATTTTTGAAGTTGAATCCTTCTTACATATTTGATAATTCATATATAAAGAATCCAATTATGAAAATTCAGACGTGTAAACTTTAAACTTGAATCTTTACATTAGAACATAAATTTCATAAACACAATCACACACAATAACAAAATATTCTGAAAAATAGCTAACATCAATAAAAAATTATTACATTAATTATCATAAAAATAATATCAATATATTTTGTTACTAAATGATCCAAAGAGAGAGAAAACATGTATATATTATTATTTTCTAATTTCTTACATTATAAATCTTATATCGATTTTATAGTTTTCATTCTTTAATTCTTTAATTTCTATTTTTTCTCTTACTTTTTTATTTATCTTATAGTTTCAATCTTTTTAAACCAAATTTTTTCCTTTATTCTTATTTCGACTTCTTTCAAAAATAAATTACTAACAATAGGAAAGTTTATATTAATTTATATGAATACATTGACACATGTCACGATCTACACTAACAATAACACATATCACGATCTCGTGAGTTATGATTTTGCATACGCATCAATTTCATAAAACACAATCACACACAATAACAAAATATTCTGAAAATAACTAACATCAATAAAAAAAATTATTACATTAACTATCATAAAAAATTAATATCAATATATTATGTTACTAAATAATCACAAAGAGAGAGATAAAAACGTGTTTCTAAACCCCATTTTTTTTAATTTTTTTTTTTTTGACTTCTTTCAAAACTAAATGACTAACAATAGGAAAATTTATATTAATTTATATGATTACATTGACACATGTCACGATCTAAACTAACAATAACACATGTCACGATCTTGTGAGTTATAGTTTTGGTTACGTGTCACGCTCTCGTTGAACGCATCATCCTTTATATAATATAAGATAGAAAATCAAGTTTACGGCCGATGGCACATAAATTGACTAACAAAGTTATGACATATTTATTTATTTATATTTATTTTTTTCTCATTATTTTATCATTTTCGGTTTTATTTTTTCCAAAATATTGTAACATACATATTAACGAGATGACCTATTGTGATTGGTTGTTTAAAATCCTATATAGACAATTTCAAAGACTAAGAGCTTCAAATTGGTAAGTAAATTATGAATTGACACTCTAAGAAATTTTTCTAATCTATAATATATAAACATTAAAAAGAAAAATCAATATCAAAGAACCAGCAAAATGAAAATTATTTAAAGCAATGAGTTTATAAAATAAGAAAATTATGCCTTAATTTCCTATTAACAACGAAAACAAAATTAACTTAATATTAAATGCTTACGTGTACAATTATTATTGAATTTTTAAATTCTATGTGAACACATTTAACTTCGAGTAGCATGAAATTTTGTATAGTATAGATTTGAAAAATAACATTTAATTAACGTGTTCTCTATAAAGAATTTTTTTAACTCTCACCATCCAAAATCTAGCTTATGAATCTGAAATTAATAAACCAAATTGGACAGCACAATAAAAACAACTAAGAGAAAAATACTAAAATAAGCACATTTGAAGCTTGTTATAGATTATGTCTTAGCGCCACACTGGAAAAGGTGGTAATAAAGCCAACGTGTGGAAAAAAGAGAATTTGGGATGAGAGTGATAATCAAATATAAACAAAGATTATTAACCAAATGTAAGATCAACAAAGACAGAATGAGTTTTTATCGTCGATGATAATTTTTCAGTATTTTTCTTTGCACTCGCTAATTATGATGATGGCACAATATGAATATACATTTTATTTTGACATTGTATATGTGTATATAAAGTTTTTTCATAAATAAATAAATAAAAGTATTTCCACATACACCATATTTGATTTCCTTTTTAATAAAAAAAAAATGGTAATTGGTAAGTTATATATTGATGATTTTTTATAATTAAGACTACTATTACCTTAAAATGAAGACAATTTCCTAATTTAATATATAAAATTTTAAAAGGAAAATCAAAATTAAAAGAGTCCACAAAAATGGAAATTACTTGAAGTTATGAGTTGATGAAATAAGAAAATTATGTCTTAATTTCCCTCTAACAACAAAAAGAAAATTAACTTAATTTTAAATGGCGATGTGTCATATAACTATTGGATATTTTAAATCCTATGTGGACAACCTTATAAGCTAATATCATGGAATTTTATATAGTATACAAAATCAAGTTTGCGGCCGATGGCACATAAATTAACTAACAAAGTTTTGACATATTTGTTAATTTATATTTATTTTTTCTCATTATTTTATCATTTTCGGTTTTATTTTTTCCAAAACATTGTAACATACATATTAGCGAGATGGCCTATTGTGATTGGTTGTTTAAAATCCTATATAGACAGTTTTAAAGACTAATAGCTTCAAATTGGTAAGCAAATTATGAATTGACACTCTAAGAAATATACCTAATCTATAATATATAAACATTAAAAAGAAAAATCAATATCAAAGAACCAGCAAAATGAAAATTATTTAAAGCAATGAGTTTATAAAATAAGAAAATTATGCCTTAATTTTTTATTAACAACAAAAACAAAATTAACTTAATATTAAATGCTTACGTGTACAATTATTATTGGATTTTTAAATTCTATGTGGACGCATTTAGCTTCGAGTAGCAAGAAATTTTACACTACAAGAAAACAGAGAGTGAGTGACTACTAAAATGGTCACAAAACAGTCGCAAAATACCAATTTACTACTAATTAGTGACTAAAATAAGTACTCGCAAAATTTTCGTCGCAAAATAAAACAGTCACAAAATAGTCTCAAATGGGGGACTAAACTGTGACGACTTCTTTTAGTCGTACATATACGACTACTTTGGGACGAAATGTAGGAGTCGTATATTAAAGACTAAAAAGTGACGAGACATATTTTGCGACTGCTGTACTACATAGTTAGGTAGTCGTAAATTTGAGACTAATTAGTGACTACCGATGTAGTCGTGCAGTTGCGACGTTTTAAAGACCACTATTTGCGAGGCTTAGTCGCAATTTTGTCGCGAATTAACAACCATAGTGCGACATATTTGTTCCATGTGTCCGTTGTAGCGTCGCGTCGCAAATCAGTCACAAATAAGCGACTTGTTAGCAACTAACTTAACCAAAAGAAATATATATATATATATATATATATTTCTTTACATTTAATATAAATTAAAAATTGTTTTAAACCTGAAATTAAGAAAAAAGTACTGCAAATTAACCCAAACACAAAATATAAAATTTGAACACATCGCATACACAATATACAAGGTTTTAACACATTTCATACACAAATTATAAAGTTTAACACATCAAAAAGTTTTAAAACTAGAATAAGGTCAGGAGGTAGGTGAGTTGGATGGAACAGTGGGTGTTGCATTGCATGGGGGTGTGGCTGTTGCATGGGCTGGGGCTGGGGCTGGGTCAGTGAGTAGTGGAGAGGGTGTTGCGGTGGCTGGGGTAGTACTTAAGAGCTGAGATTGAGTCATGTAAGCTGCAAGCTCCGGATTAGTGTCTTTAAGGTACGAGAGAATCATTTCCAAGCTTGTGATCCTGTTTTGAGCTTGTCGTTGCTCCTTATCACGTCGAGCATTTCCAATTCTTGGTCAGCTATATTGCGACGAGCGGATTGAAGCTGTTCCTAGATCTCCAATAGGTCAGTCGAAGACGAATTTGCATGACATTCTTTTCTTTTCCCCTTGTTGACCAGTTCTCGGAGTTGGCCAAGTCCAAAAAGATTACCTTTTGGGTCTGTTTCAGTAAACTAAAACAAGAAAAAACAGTATGAGTTACGTTAACATCAAGCCTAAACACATACAATGACATCAAGCCTAAACAGAATAATTCAAAACAGAATGAATCATAACCAAAAACAGAAAAAATTGAAAACAAAAAAAACAAGCATAAACTTAAACATCACCACAAAAAAGTATGGCAGTAGAACAATCTATTCAGAAGACACAAATGATGCATGTACAGTCCATACACTTTGAATAAATCAATCCATATAGAGTATTTCTAACTATCCTAACAAATCGTGCTCACCAAACAAAGACATGAAGTATTCAAGTTCAGAATGGACCAGCTGAGGAGAAAGAGAAATAGAAGAAGAAACAAAAATCAGAACAAAAGAGAAGAGAAACTTATACATAACTCAATACCAGCCATGATAACACAAACACACAGACAATCCTATCATAAAAAAGCAGAAGATAAAGGAGATTACCTTAAGGAAGATCTGATTCTTTTCTTCAAGGGTGAGGGTGCGGTGGGTAGATTGCTCCGACGAAGTCCCTGATGTTTCCGGGGGTGAACCATTTCCGGCGTTGGGTAGAAGACCTCCGCCTGAGGTTCCACCTTTTCTGGCGTTGGCTAGAAGACCTCCATCTGAGGTTCCACCTTTTCCGGCGTTGGCTCGATGAGCTCCGCGTGCGGTCGAACCAACTTCGCCGGTTGGTCTACTCCCTCCATGAGAGTTAGCCCCTCGACCTCTACTGGATTTTCCTTTTCCAGCCATGGATTTGTCGAGTTTAGGAAGGAAAGCGAGAGAGATTGAGAGATTAACTGATTATGTCTATTGAGAGAGATAGAGAGATCGTCCCAAATCGATAGAGAGACAAAGAGATGAACAGATTCTAGGAAGGAAATCTGGTGAGAGAGAGAGAGAGAGGTGAAGATTCAGACCGAAATCGAGAGATAGAGAAAGCGATGAACATAAACTCGATAGAGAGACAAACAGATCTAGGGTTTGGAAAATAGAATGGGGAATCAGATCTATTTGGATACTTATTTTGACTCAGAGTCCCTAAAGAGTGGGTAATTAGTCGCAAACTAATTTTGGGGGGATTTCTTCGCGCCCTAAAGCCCAAAAAAATTCACCGAAAGCCCAAATAATTTTAAACCCAAACATGTTAGGAAATTAAGTTAGTCACAAATTAGTCGCAAATTTGGGACTAACATAGAAGAGTAGTCACAGATTGTGACTATTTTGTGACGCTATTTAGTGAGTCACAAGTCTATACCCTAAATCCTAAACTTTTATACCCCTAAAATTGATACACATACTTAATCAAAAATTGCTATTATATTTCTTAATTTTATACTTTAGTATATAATGTTAATTAAGCCTAACTAAGTAAACATCGAATTTTTATACACTTTAAGATAATAACTAAGTAAAATGTTATGTAAGATGCAAATATAAGATAAGTAGGAGTTTATAAAAATTGTTAGTTAGAATTTTTAACTATTAGATAATATATATAGCGTAACTTGCAATTGAATCTCGGAATAAATACTGAAGACTAATCTATTTACAATAATCTTTTGGTGAATTTCCAAAAATCATACTGGTTAGTCGCAAATCAGTCACAAAGTAGTGACACTTTCCAAATGTAGTCGCAAAGTAGTTGGAAAGTAGTGACACTTTCAGATTGTAGTCGCAAAGTAGTGGGTAATTCATAACCATTTTGTGACATTCTGTAAAAAGTGTGAAAATTTCCACACCTACGCTTTGAACTTGAGGCCTATAAGTGATATATGTGTTGCAAACCAGCTGAGCTAATGAAACCTTTCTATTTTTATTACATTAAACATATATATATATATATACGTTTGGTATCATATTATATGGAAAATAAGTTTAAACCTAAGTCCTCTTACTCGAACCTAAGACCTATGGGTCATATGAATAGTCACTATTCGGTTTTAGAGTACATTATATTTTATATATACCGATATTTATCAAATTGGAAAATAAAAACTTGTTTAAAGATTTTTTAACAATACAAATCACACAAATATTTACAAACTTAAATTAAAAATCTCATACATATTATTCAAATTTCATTATCATCATCATCTGAAGATGATAAATTACAAAGAAATTCATCTTCTGGTTCAGCGTCTTCAATTTCAAAAACAATTTCTTGTACTGGATGATTTTCGTCGACTAAACTATCGACAATTATTTCTTCAACCGGATCCGTCATTCCATCATCATCTGTTTGTTGTAAAATGACCAGCTCTTTCTCGTTAAAATTTCCTTGAACACGATTTCTCGGATTTACTTTCAGAACTGTATGCCACAATTTCCGAGGGCGTTTAGTATATGGGTATGGAAGATAACAATCCTGATCCGCTTGAGACCCTGCAACAAATTAAATTTTAAATTAGAAGTTTATATATAAATATATAAATAAATAAATATATATTTATATATATATACACACAAGTAAAAACATGAAATTCATACCCAAAATAAATGGTTCGTAGTTTTGATATCTCCGTGATGAGAGCACGTCAACAATGCCTCCCTCGCTTTTCCGAGTACCTTTTCCAATCGTCGGGTCAAACCATTGACAGTAGAAAAGTATGATCTTTAAATTAACAAATCCGGGATATTGAAGCTGCATGATAGTTTCAACGGTCCCATAGAAATCATCTTCTTCGGATGCTTCAGAATAATTTTGGCCTCGGACACATATCCCATAATTCATTGTTTTTCTCTTCATTCCATGATCACGCGTGTGAAATAAATACACTCGTGTAAAATACATGGGCCACGAGGTGACTTTATTTTCAGGACCTTCCACTATTTCATGAACCCAAGTAGGAAAACTTTCTTGACTTTTCATTGCATTCACCTATACAATAGAAAATATGTCACTTATAATTAACATGGTTAATTAATATATAATATTAATGCAATTCATATGAAATACATACATATTGGCGGACCCATATATGAAAATCTTCATCTCTTTTCGCCGTGACCTCCTCATCAGATAGTCCTGGGTAATCGAATCGAATTTGCGTATCCAACACTCTGTATTGCCAATATTAAGATATATAATTATGACAAAGTGTATATATATAGACAAAATTATGTCAAAATAATGTCGAAAGCATAATTACCTTTCAAGCGGCCTAAAATAATCACAATTCCGCAAAACATATGAATATGCTTCGTATGGTAGATGGATAGGAATGTGCTCCATCACATCAAAGAAAGAAGGCGGGAAGATTTTTTCCAAATTACACAAAATCATGACAATGTTAGCCTTGAGAAGTTGGACGCGAGTTTGATCTAATGATCTACTGCTTAGGTCACGAAAAAATGCTCCAATCCCTACACAAAAATCATGAAGTTATAGATATATAAGATGTAAAGCAGACATAGATACTATATATATATATATATATATATATACCTGATAATGCTTGGTGCACATTACGCGGCAAAAGGTCGGCAAAGACAAACGGAAGCAACCGTTCCATAAATACATGGCAGTCGTGACTTTTCATTCCAGAAAACTTTCCACCATTGATGTCTGCACAACTGGTTAAATCTGCTACATAGCCGTCTGGAAATTTAACCTCAGTCTTGACCCATTGTAGTAATGCTTCTTTCGCTCTTGAAGTCAATCTCCAAATAAGAAATGGAGCTCTCCCTCGATCATCGACATGCAATTCTTTCTGAGAACAAAATCTTGCGATATCTAATCTTGACTTGACTGTGTATTTTGATCTGTCTTTAACATTCATAACAGTATACATGATGTTGTCGAAAAAATTCTTCTCGATATGCATCACATCAAGATTGTGTCGTAGATTGAGATCGGTCCAGTACGGCAGCTCCCAGAAAATGCTTTCCTTATGCCAATTATGCCAATCCCCATAGCCGGCCGGTTTTTTTGTATGTCCCTTTCCGCCACAATATGATGTTTTAGGTGGTTCAACATGCCGTATACGCTCATATAACACTTGTTCACCAGTCAACGATTGAGACGGGTAGTCGTTAATTGCGTTCTTTCCCTTCAAAAAGTTAACTTTATTCTTCCGTAACAGATGATTGTTGGGCAAAAATCTTCTGTGACAGTCAAACCAGCTTGTCTTTCTACCAGCCGGCAATTGAAAAGCATTTGTCTCATCCATACAAATTGGACAAGATAATCTTCCATGTGTCGTCCATCCTGACAACATACCATATGCCGGAAAATCACTTATCATCCACAACAGAACAACTTTAAGGTTAAAGGTTTGATATAATGACACATCATACGCCTCAACTCCGTTATTCCATAACTCCTTTAACTCATCGATCAGTGGTTGGAGGAAGACATCAAGACTGGCTCGTGGATGATTTGGTCCCGAATTCAAAACCGTAAGAAACAAATACTCACTTTTCATGCACATATCAGGGGGTAAGTTGTAGGGTGTCATGATCACAGGCCACAACGAATAGTTTTTTGACATACCGAAAGGATTAAAACCGTCTGTACATAATCCAAGATAAACGTTTCGCATTTCCGCTGCAAAACTCGGCTGCATTTGATTGAAATTCTTCCACTCTGCCGCATCAGATGGATGACACATTACTCCATCTTCTGACACATGCTCAGCATGCCATCTCATCGATGATGCAGTCTTCTCTGATTGGTACATCCTCTTCCATCTGTCACTGATAGGTAAATACCACATACGACTGAACGGTATTTTGTTCGTCCCTCACTAGCCTTATATCTTGGTTTTCCACAAAACCTACAATGTTCCAACTCCTCATCTTCTTTCCAGAAGAGCATACAATTATCTACACATACATCAAATGTATGGTACGGCAATCCTAGCTTTCGCACCAATGTTTCTGTCTCGTAATATGAACCGATTGCCTGATTACCCTCTGGTAAATACTCCGTAAACAATTCGGCCCATGAATCCATGCATGTTTCAGCCAAATTATGGTCTGCTTTAATGTTCATGAATCGAGAAGCTAATGATAACTTCGAATGACCATCATGACAACCATCATAAAGTGGAGTATTTGCCGCATCTAACATGCCGTAGAACTGTTTTGCCTCATGGGTAGGTTCTTCATAAACATGATCATTTCCACTTTGATCATGTTCATGATATTCATTAAATGGCGTAGAACCATGAAATGCATCATGAACCATCCCGACATAAACATTCCCTCCATCATAATCTATTGGTTGATTACCACTAGTAAAATCTGCATTATCATAATGACTACTAGTTCCTGCCCCAACAACGTTATAATCTTCACCATGTTCCAACCATACATAATATCCAGACATAAATCCTCTACTATGCAAATGCTTCGAAACGGTCCTTGCTGGTTTTAAATTTGTGGAATTTTGACATTTAGCACAAGGGTAGTAAAACTTACCTCCACTGCTTAAAGCTATGGCCTGGCTACTTGCAAAATTCATGAAGTGCTCGATCCCTTCCAAAAATTCACTAGAGATATTATTTGTGCGTGGATCAATTCTATTATACATCCACTCTCGAGATGAATTCCACATATTTTTTTCTCTTTTTTTCCCTCCTTTTTTCTTTTTTTTTTCTTTCTCTTTTTTTTTTCTAATCTCACATTTGAAATTTTTTTTTCCCATGAATGAATAACAAGGTGCGAATGTGCATATATAGTTGAAATTTTGTCACTCTTTTTGTGACTAACCAAAACAGTCACAAAATTAGGTAGTACCTACCCCCTTATTTTTCACGTTTCCACCTACTTGCCTTACTGACTGTTTTGTGACTCAACGGGACGACCAATGCAAGTGGCTAAGCAGTCGCTAATTTGTAACTATTTTGCGACTGAACTTTCTGACTAAATAAGGAGTCGCAAATTAGTCTCACTTTGCGACTACTTTGCGACGAAATATACATCGTCGAATTATAGTCTTAACTCAGTCGCAAATATACGACGATTAACCGACTACAAATGGTCGTCGCAAATTTGCGACTACCAAGTCTCCAAATCTGAAGTAGTCGCTTATGAGTCGCAAAATAGTCACATTAGAGTCAAAAAAAAATTTGTGACTAAATAAATAGTCACAAAAAGTAGTCACTGATTCTCTGTTTTTTTGTAGTGTTATATAGTATAGATTTGAAAAAATAACCTTTAAATTAACGTGTTATGTATAAAGAATGTCAACAACAAACACTCTTATTGAGAAAGAGGGTTTCACATACCTCATCTCATAAAATAAAACAATTCTTAAGGCTAACAACAAGATCACTATTACCTATTACACTCTCAACGAAACCGCTACACTCTAACCCAAAATCAAGTTCAAACTATCCCACGCATGCGCAATTTCCCTCTCAATGCGTTGGTGGAACAAATCCATGACAAAGCTACGTCTGTAGAGGCGACCATGAAAACTAAATCGGACACTTAAACGTCGCCGGTGAAACATAAAGAATTTCAGTTTAGAGACATAGAGATTAACGTCGTATGATTGGACCATGTGAGGAAGCAAATCGAGGATTGGAGAAAGCTATATGTGTGATGTCGCCGCGGTTGGTGGTGGTTACTATTGGAGATTCCGTGACTCTCGTAACAAGAAGCTGGATCTCGGTCCAAGTTATAACTGCAATTTTTTTAATATTTTTAGATTGTAAATCTGTTGTATTAGATTCTCTTAAATCTTTCTAGTTTCTATATATGATATCTATCAAGTCCAACCTATTTTGTACCTATTATCAAGTCAAGAAAATTAAGAATAAATGACTTAGTTTATTGATCCAAATGAGTGATGAAAATGAAGATCAAGAGTCCCTCTGAAGTCAAAGAGAAACCAAGAGTTTGATTCACATTCAACTCTGATTTATTACTATTATGTTTTCAAGACTATTTATTATCTGGCTTTTATTCCAAGTTTCTTTTCCTTTAAATACATGTAATCTCCATTGGAGAAACTATCCAACTTTTTAATCAACTATTTCAATTTTTTTAGTGATTCTCCTTGAGTTCGTTGTGAACTTTTCGATCCTTCAGTGTGTAAGATCCGTAGTGATCAACCAGCTTTCCATCACTGTTTGTAGCGCCTTCCTGCCAACGTTCGTAGTTCCGTTGTGAGATTATTTAGTCTTGGATTTAATATATCCATGGTTTGTGATACGCGAGTTCGACAAGTTGAGGCATCCACTGCCTTGTTTCATAGTTCCGTTGTGAGAATATTGGGTCTTAGGTTTAATATATCTAAGGTTTGGGCTACGTGAGTTGATGCACATAAAAGTTCAACCTCTTACTATCAAGTAACGATTAATCCCTTACGCTTGTGACAAGTTTTAATATTTATAAGCCATATCACAACTAAAAATACCCCAAGTGCAAAGTATGATTAGTGGTAAGTAGGGATCGAAACCAAAGGAAGGAAAATTGCTAGCACACTCCGAAAATAACAACAATCATACGGTAAGACAAAAGATATTTTTGGGTTTTTGTTACTAAGAATATTTAAAAGGTTGATTAACGTAGCAAAGAAAACAAGTTTATCAAGATCAAACAAACTCAAGACACTAAAATAAAGGTAGAGATGATATATCAATAAATGGCATGGATCATGGGTTAGGTAAATGACAAGGATAGATTAATGATTGATTTCAAGATGCTAAGTCAAACAATTAACATAATCTCAAGACAACGGGATATTCATTCAAAAGATTAGTCCACACTAATGGTAAGTTCTGGTTTCATTTTGGATTGGAAAGTATGAAGACTAGGTGTTGTGATGTAGCACCAATGCAAGAAGGTCATATACTGTTGGGAAGACCTTGGCAATTTGATCGCATAGTGAGTCATGATGGTTACACCAACAAGCACTCATTTGGATACAAAGGAAGGATTGTTACTCTTGTTCCTTTAACACCACAAGAGGTTTGCCAAGATTAGCTACTACTAAAACAAAAGGAGGAGCAACAAGCAATGAGTGACCCAAACACTTACCACCAAATAGAGAGTGAGAGTTTGAGAAAAACCCAGAAAACGCCTGTGAGAGCAAACTTGTGAGGAAACACACAAATTCTTAATTTGTGAGGTCTTCTAAGATAAATAGATCAATGTTTTCAAAACAACCAATGGTTGTACTTCTGTACAAGGAGACTCTTTTAAACTTTAACGATCTTGACCTTGTTTTTCCTAATTGTGTTGTTTATTTGTTGCAGGATTATGATGATTTCTTTCCAGAAGATACACCTCATAGTTTACCACCAATTCGAAGGATTGAGCATCAGATTGACTTTGTACCAGGAGCATACATTCCTAACCGGCTAGCCTATAGGATTAATCCAGAGGAGAAAATGAGCTTCAAAGGCAAGTTAGTGAGCTGGTGGATAAGGGGTACATCCGAGAAAGCATGAGTCCATGTGATGTTCTAGTTCTGCTAATTCCTAAGAAGTATGGGACTTGGAGGATGTGTGTTGATTGTCGAGCCATCAACAACATTATGGTAAAGTATCAACATCATATTCCTTGTTTGGATGATATGCTGGATGAATTTCATGGTTCTTGCGTGTTTTCTAAGATAGATCTTAAGAGTGGTTATCACCAGATTCACATTAAAGAGGGTGATGAGTGGAAAACAGCTTATAAAACTAAATATGGTTTATATGAGTGGTTAATGATGTCTTTTGTATTAAATAATGCACCAAGCACGTTTATGAGATTAATGAATCATATTTTGAGATCTTTCATTGGAATTTTTGTTATAGTATACTTAGATGACATTTTGATCTATAGCAAAAACTTAGATGATCATGCTGAGCATTTGAAATCTGTTTTAGATGTTCTAAGAAAATAAAAATTGTTTGCTAATCTGAAGAAGTGTACTTTTTGTACATATAATTTTGTGTTTCTAGTATTTGTTGTGAGTACACATGGTATACAAGTTGAAGGAAAGAATGCTCTAGCAACAAAAACGTGGTTGTACTACTTGTGGCTTAAGAAGTTTGCTATTCAAGTTGATTATGAACTGTTAGAGCACTTGAGAAATGAGCATTACCAAAAGCAAGAAAATAAAGGGCGACACAAAGTGATCTTTAAACATGGTGATTTGGTTTGGATTCATATGAGAAAGGAACGTTTTCCATGCCGAAGGCAATCAAAGTTGATGCCAGGAGGAGATGATCCATTTCAAGTCTTAGAGCGGATCAATGACAATGCCTACAAGCTAGACTTGCCAAGTGAGTACAATATAGGTGCTACCTTCAATGTTCTAACTTGACTTTTTTTAATGTAGGTAACAGCTTGATTTAAGGTCATATCATTTTCAAGAGGAGGGGAATGATGATGATATCATCAGCAAGGCTGGAGAAGAGGATCCATTACATGTACCCGATGAACCAGTTACAAGAGCCCAATCTAAGAAGATTAAAGATGCACTAAACGAGCTGATAAATCAGATAATGGACATAATGGACAAGGAGAATATTCAGAAGTCTATTGGAGATGATATCTATCAAGTCCAGCCCATTTTGAGCCTATTATCAAGTCAAGAAGGTCCAGAATAAGTGACTTATTTTTTGGCCCAAATGAGCGACGAAAATGAAGATCAAAAGTCCCTTTGAAGTCAAAGAGAACACCAAGCTTGATTTCACATTCAACTCTGATTTATTTCTATTTTGTTTTCAAGACTATCTATTATCTACCTTTTATTTCAAGTTTCTTTTCCTTTAAATACATATGTAATCTCCAATGGAGAAACTATCCAACTTTTTAAACAAATATTTCTTTTTTGTTAGAGTATTCTCCTTGAGTTCATTGTGAACTTTTTCGATCCTTCGGTGTGTAATATCTGTAGTGATCAACCGGATTATCAAATGGCTTTCCATCATTGTTTGTGGTGCCTTCCTGCCAACGTTCGTAGTTCTGTTGTAAGAGTATTGGGTCTTGGGTTTAATATACCCAAGGTTTGTGCTACGCGAGTTCAACGAGTTGAGGCATCCACCGCCTTGTTTCATAGTTCCGTTGTAAGAGTATTGGGTCTTAGGTTTAATATACCTAAGGTTTGTGCTATGCGAGTTCTTTGAGTAAAGAATTATCCCCTTCACCATCTTAGAGACTATCTTTACTTATCCCCTTCACCATCTTAGAGACTATCTCCTTGGGAATTTCCGCATCAGGAAACCATTTCGGATGTAAAGAATATACCTCTAGTTGTAAGTGTGCTAGTTGTTGGCATAGAAAGAATTCCTTAGAAAGAAGGAATTGTACTGCTTGGGCCGAGTTTGATTCTTTGATCTATGTTTTATGCTGAAAATTTTCAGTCTGGTTGATCTCACTTTGGTAGCTAATGGATGAAAAATATTATGTAATGCAATTGGCTGATCATTTCCTTATTGTTCAGGACCGTATTATGAGGATGGTAATTGGAGCAGGCAAGTGTATGAGAGGGATCTTCCACTTTCACAGTATGGAATAAGCGACATCGGTTTGGAGTGAGAGATGAGAAACTGTTTGAGCTGTGGCACAACCATATGGGTCATCCAAAGTAGTGGGTATACTTCCGGTTATTTCATTTTCTATTTTGATTTCTATTTTTCATTGTGATTTATGGGATCTGTATCAGACACAAACTTTTTTCTGAGCACGATATTTTTTTTACTATAGTTGACGATTATTCGCGTAGTGTCTGGATATACTTGCTGAATAAAAATTCTAAAACTCTAAATCATCTAAAAAAAAATTAAGCTATGACTGTTCGGCAATTTGAAACTCTAGTTCGAGTTGTGCGCATCGACAATGGCTCAGAATTTATTTGTCTACACGAATATTTCAAACATCAAGGGATTATGCATGAAACGTCTTATGTAGAAACTCCTCAACAAAATGGAAGAGTTGAGAGGAGACACATGCATGTCCTCAGTGTGGCACGAGCATTGCAGTTTCAAGCCAATTGGCCGATAAAATTCTGGGGAGAGTGTATTCTTACTGCTGAGATATTTAATAAATCGGACTCCAAGCTTGGTTTTGCAAGGGATATATTAACGAATTCACAAAGAGAAACTTACCTTTGAACATTTAAGAGTGTCCAGGATTCTTTGCTACATAATCAATCTCATAAAGGGGGACAAGTTTGCTGCAAGAAGTAAACGATGTGTGTTCATAGAGTATCCATACGGTAAAAAGGGATGTCATTTATCTGATTTAGAGAAGAAAGAGTTCTTTGTATCCAGAGATGTCCTATTATGTGAGTCTAAATTTCCTTACTGTGAGGTTAACAAGTCTGGAATTAATCAAGAAATTTCTAAAAAGCAATCAATGTGGGAATTTCTAAAAATCAAGCACCGTGGTGGCTTTTCGTCGAATCTGATTTTCGTTGAAAAAGAAGAAGATAGAAGAAAATGTGCAATGAAAAACTATGGGTTTGAACAGTGTATGTACGATTACTCAATGTTTCATTTTGATAAAGATGGAGTTAGATGATATACTCTATATCCAAGTCACAAAAGTCACAAATATGCATTCTTTTAAATTGGACCGCACTAAAGCATCATAAGTTTACCCTTAGTTGGAGGTATTCTAGAACTTGGAATTGGATGAAATTTGGTGACAAGATAGCCTATTGAGTTACCTTTCATATGAAATTGTTTAGAGTCATTTGGAGCAGTAGTTGAAGAGTAACATTAGATTTACTGAAGACATATCACTCTGGCTCGCAGAAGAAGCAATGCTCCTGACTGATGCTCGTGTCCAGTGCAAACCCCTCTGAACCTGAATTTCCTTTTTTCCCAAAACATAACCATAATCGACCATAGGCCTATATATATTTGTTTTTAATCTCTTGTTAGACATAAACCACCATAATTAAACACATCAGCCGCCTCTTATAGAGGATTTCGTCCCCTCTCTTTGTTCTTCACATATTATATTCTAAGAGTTTCAAGGAGAAGATCTCACATTTGTACTTCGATATAGAAAAGATTTATCAACCCTTCAACTCTTTATTTGATTTATCTATGATGTTTTCTACTTATCCCACTGATGTGTTCTTACTTTTATCATGTTTGAGTAGTTTGCTTGTTAGGTTGTAGGGAATCAAAAAGTTTGTGATATGCTAAATTAATATCGATCGATTAGGGATTATCCTGTAGTTCTTCACTTTACTTGTTCTAAATGCAGGAGCTGGAGTAGCTAATCAGTGAATGATCTTAGGTTAATTTACATTCCAAAAGCTTGTTAAATTGTCTGGCCTAGTATTTGGTGAGCAACATATCTTATCATGCGAAAGTTAAGTTATGGAGTATTGTGAACAATTGAATCTTGAACGAATTAATACATGCTTTCTTCTTGAAATGACTTGCGAAAGTTGAGTCTATTAGGTTGTTAAAGCATAGTGATTGGAGCCACGAAAGTGGAAAGATTATACATCAGTGATTTGAGTTCTAAAATCGTTCTTATCAAATTCCATATTTGTCAATTAATATATTGTGTTTCATGAATCTATGCGATTATCCTATTGCCTAATGTTTTCTTCATATTGATTTACATCGTTTATTTAAATGCTTTTTAGTTTATTTTTCTCTTAATTTCGTCCATCATTCTAATTTAAAACAACAATCCCTATATATTTCATCTAAGCTAGATTCAAAGCTTATAAATTCATAGCGTAGCTATCTGGTCTTCAGTGGATCGACCCCTAAATACAACTAAATTTGTTGTGCATACGCATGACTATTTTAGGTTAAAATCTGAGCACATCAATTTTTTGGCGCCGTTGCCGGAGACCAATATCGTTGCCGACGCGTTTTTAATTATAATCTAGTCTAAGATTTTTATTTTTTTTATTTTATTTCTTCTATGGTTTTATCTTTGTGTGTTTCAGATCTATACTTGAGCAAGAGATAAGCCTACTTCAAAGATGGCTCTTAGTCTTCAACAGTTGATGCATATTGAGCATGAGACCATTGGGTGCTTCAATTCAACATCGACCCTCTTCATGAGTCGAAATTACAGAGAAATTATTTACGACGGCGATAAATTAGTTACCTTTATATATGAAAATCGAGATCAGATGATATAACACAAGGTCTTCCAAAAGTAGTCCAATCTGCCCTCCACCACTACATATGTTAAGCTATGAAATAAAGCCTTCAATCATCGCTTTAGATAAGCAAAATAAGTTCCATGGTCTTCGCTAGGCCTGGGATTTTTACCCGAACCGAACCGAACCGAGGTTTGGTCATTTTGGTTTTGGGTCGGTTAGTTATGGTGAACCGATCGGCAACAATATGAAATGGGTTCGGTTATCGGTTCGATTCGGTTTGGCACCTCTAAATTGTTAAGTTCTTCGGTTTGTGTAAAACCCCTTATTTTTTCTCCTTTCTCATTCGATCTCTTTAGTCGACAGAAAAACAGCGTCGCCATCGTCTTCAGTCTTCACCATCTCGACCTAGTTTTTTGTTCACCATTGTTGAACAACCATCGTTTCTGGTTTTTGTTCATCGTTGAGCCACCGCCACAGATGCAGGTTGCAGCAATTTGGTTAGGTTTTCAAATTTTAATTTTAAAGTTCCCATTTAATTTGTTTAATTTTCGGCCCATTCAATTAAAATTATTATATGTTATTGGATTAACATGTATTATGTTATTTTCGGCCATGTGTTATTATATGTTATTTTCAGCACATTAAATTAAAAAAATAAAATTAACATGTATAATCGAATGAACCGAACAACCGAATAAACCGAATTGATCTGATTTAACCGAATTTGCACAAAAATATGAATTTTCAAAAGAAAAATCAACAAGTTCGGTTCATTTCGGTAAAAAATTTACAACCCGAAATACCTGAAAATCGAACCATACTTTATTTCTGTTAATTTCGATAGAAATTTTGTTACCCGAAATATCTGACTAACCGAATTACCCAAACGAACCGAAGTTGCAGGCCTAGTCTTCGCCAAGAGAATCCTTTGGACCATGTCGATGCATTTGAAGGTATATGCAGCACCATTCGTACTATGGAGTCAATGAAGACTATCTTAGATGCAAGCTTTCACCTTCTCATTGGCGGACAAAACACTTCAATGGATAAAATCACTTCCATCTCATTCGATCACCTTTTGGACTGAATACAAAAGAGTTTTCCTCGAACAATTCTTCACCAAAAAAGAGCAAACCTACTTAAAAGTAAATTATCTGGTTTTCAACAAGGTACCATTGAACCATTCTATGAAGGTTTAAACCGTTTCAAAGAGTATACAAGAAACTGTCCACAACATGGTTTCTCTGACGGTAGCTTGTAGAACATCTTCTACCAAGGCATTATGTATGATTACAAGTTGTTTCTTGATACATCAAGCAATGGGAATTTCATGACAAAGTCAGTATCTGAAGCAAAGTTCTTGATAAACAACTTGGCTGCAAGTGACCGTAACAATTACCCGGACTATGATACGTCCACACTACTAGCTCTAACTCCATAATGATTTCAGATTTGACAATGGTTGTTGCTCATATTCTCAAGTTCCTACAGCAGCAATAACTTATTTATGCTTGTAAGGATGTGGTTGACACTAATGACAATGCTAATCAAGAGTTCTTGGGCAATTTTTCAGTCAAACAAAAAAAGGAGGTGAACTACATCAATGGACAAAACCAGAATTTTGGTAACAGAGGCTTGAGTCAAGATTTTAAGAGCTTTCACAACCAATTATATTCTCAAGAAGACGTGGCTCAAGGGTATCATGATGGAACCCAATCCCAGCCAATGCAAGAGTTCACTTTTCAAGAAGATTCTCAAGTGATCACACTTACGGCTCAACAAGTAAGCTTGAAGCTATGATGCAACAATGTCTTCAAGATCAAAATCAAATCAATAAGGGCATCAATGAGAAGATTGGTGATATCCATAATGATATTAGCAACAAATATGAGTTCGGCCACGTGAACACGTTAAATGTTCAAGTTTCTAAAATAATGGAGGATGTGAAGAAGCAAGAAGAAGCAAAGGCAAAAATGTTTTGCAACATTATATTTAGCAAGGAAAAGGAGCTTGTGCCTACCTTTCCATTATATCAAGAAGGTGTCAACTTAGGAACAAGACCAGAACAAGAGCCTTACCCAAGAGAATCAAAGAGAGCATACAAGAGAAGGCTTAAGACAAAGCCACTCGAGAAAGTCGACAATCTTGAAAAGTTTGTTGTTCTTTGTTCCATCAATGGGATTGAATTCAATGATTTTTATGTGATACAAGAGCCGATATGAACATCATGTATAAAGGGATTTTCAAAGAAGTTGGAGATTATGGACATAAAACCCTCTAAGATGCATATGGCATTTGGATATGCTTCGACTATAATTTCACATGATTTCCTCCCGATCTAATGCTACAAGCAGGAGGATGTAATGTTAAACTTGACTTCCACGTTTTGGACACCAAGGGAGACACACACAAGACATTGATTCTTGGTTTATCATTCATTGCAATCGTAGGGGCGATAGCGGATTTTCGAAATCAACAATTTTTTTTGTCCAAAATCGATAAAAGAGTGTTCTATCCTGCAGTACCAGTTAATGGCTCTTATTGTAGGACCATATACACTGAAGAAATTTTTGAAATAGAGGCTGGTGATGGCATGAAGAAGGTTTAAAACGTTATAACTACAGCCCATAATATCATACCTATTGAAGTTGTCAAACCGACAAAATCTAAGTGCCAAAAGGTCTCAAGTAGTGCAAGTTCGACTCAGCCCCAGCCCAATAAAAGCATAGACTCTAGGGCAAAAAAAATTGTTGGGGCCTTCTTACTATATTTACACAAAAATTCAATATTTTTTACCTAATTTGACTTAATTTTTTTTTTACACCATAATATGTTTTTTCTTAAAAAGGGCCATTTTACATGAAATATTTAATTTTTTTTGGGCCATGACTAAAAAACATTTCTGAAAAAGGGTCCTTTTCCATGAGACATTTAATATTTTGAGCTTTATCTAATTTTATTTTTTTAAACGGGCCCTTTATATGATACATTTAAAAAAAAATTGAAGTTGGGCCCCTGGACCAACGCACTTCTGCCCTGCCCACTTGGACCGGGCCTTGTATGACTTTGGTGCCTATGAAGTGTAATGAAGACGTGGCTCATGCCAATGTGAAGCGCAAAAAATCCTCAAAACATTCTCTAACTTCATAATCATTATCTCCTCGGATTTAAAGGACAAATGCAAAGAATTCATCCAAGAGTATCTTAAAAATACGATGGAACTTTTTTCGGTGAGATTGTTCTTCAAGGCAACAATGAAGGACAACTAGCTGCAAATGGATAAAGTCTCAAATCATCAAGTCCAGAGAGCAAGGAAGCTAAAGGAACCTGAATTCCTTTAGTTGATCCATTTCACGCCTAAACGAAAAGGAGTCGAACTAAAAGACTTTAAACAAGCGATTTATGGGAAGCAAACCAACTGATTTTAATTGAGTTTTTAATTATGCTTTTAATATTTAATTTTATTTTAGACTTAATTATTTATTTATGATTTTTTAAGAGTTTTATAAGATTTTATAAAAACACAAAAATTGATTTTTTGAGAAAATGGCGAAACCGTCGACATGTGCCATGGACATCGGTTAAAGATCTGTGACCGATGCCCCCAACATCGGACAGGAGTGCATCGGTACGAGCCCTCCCTTTCATGTAACTAATGCTCCTCCTCTTCGACCCACAACCTAGTCCAAGCTTTTTGCATCGGTCACATTCTCGTGACCGATGGGGCATCATCCACGACCAAGAATCAGGCTGGAGCACGATACTAGACATCCCTTGACCATGACTGATGCCAGCCTCCATGTAACACCGAACCCGAAGAACTAGATTTCTTGTCTGAGTGTTATAAAATTGAATCATTCATTTCCCAAAAAAAAAAATATTATAACTTGTGTAAAAGCACATTTTACATAATATGGATCATATACGCCATGCATCCAGAAGTCCTCTTCATTGCCTGCTACCTTCTCATCCTAAGCCTCCCTTGGGTCATTCCTGACCGGATTACTCAATCAAACTATATACATAATTCTCAACGAAAATTCATTTTTAAATACTAGAAAGTGGTGATGTTTATCTAACATCGATATGTGTATTTTTATACATATAAATATTACTATTTTAGAAGATAAAAAAAACTTGAGAATTTAATCTATGATATTCATTAGATATCACCTGTCACCAACCATCAGTTTGAAATCATGTCATTATCCTATCAAACATATCCAACATATCAGATAAAAAATATGTGAAACTGATTCATGGTCATTCTGTGAATTTTTATCCATCCATTATTGTATATAAATAATAGATTTTAACCAATGAAAAAATCACATTTCGACTAATTCCTTCTTTTCTTTATAAAAAATATGGAAAAAGTAAAAGCACATCATTTAGTCAATAATAAGATGTCTTGTTATGTCATGTGTGTTTAAAAATATCACAAGTTCCAATTAGCTATAACCAAGCTTTGAGAAAATTGTTGGAAAAATAAAAAAAAATCACAATGAAAAAAAAAACTAAGAGTTGGAAAATTAAAGACAATATATCTTTACATGGTAGAATGAATACAATTCTTTGTCATGATAGATCTCTACATCCAAATGGTACATCTGAACATGATATTATAAATACATAGTCAATGTGTGTGTGTGTGTTATTTGTCTATTCCATTTATATATGAGATTTATTTATGTATTTGACAAAGTTTTATATTACGGATGGATAAAGTAAAGAGGTTATTGGTACAAAATTCAAAACTAAAAAAAAAGGTTTTAAATTTGATTACATGTGGATTTTGATAAGGATATTCCAAAGTTTACATATTATGTCAACATCGGTATTACAGATACTCATAATACTGGAAGCAATATCGTCGGCTTTCCAACATCAAAGTCATCAGAAATGTCTTCATTTTCAATCAACTTAAACAGTGGTGATGGTGTATCACAATAATCACATGTGTATTTCGAATTTTTCTTTTTTCGATCCAATAGGATGATGTAAGAAGTTAATTCAAAATCATCACTACTTATATTGATTGAAAATGAAGGTAGATTGTGATGTTGGAGAGCTGACACTATTGCTCCCAATATAATGAGTATCTTGAATACCGATGTTGGCATTGTCTATAAACTTCGGAATATCTTTCATCAAAATACACATGTGATCAAATTTAAAAATTTTTTTTACTTTTGGATTTTGTATCAATAATCTCTTTTATTTATCCATATACAGTGTATTTGAAACATTAAACTTTGTCAAATACATAAAAATATCATATATAAATGTAGTAGAAAAATAACACATACACTAATTGAATACGTATTTAGAATGTATGTTTGGACGCACCACTTGGATGCATATTCTCCACATGAATCATGCAGCTCTCCAAATTCCTAACATCATAAAAAACATTTATTGCTTCTAATTTTCCATCTCTCGGCTTTTTTTCTCATTGTAACTTTTATTTTTATTTTTTCTCATAATGTCTTTAGAGTTTGGTTATTGCTATCAATAGGGTTTTGTGATAACTCGAAATACACACGACATAATAACACATCTTCTTATATTATTAATTAGTGGTTAAAAAAGTACATCATTTGGTCGTTTACATATCACACGCACACACTCGAATTTGTGTTATGACACATCGACCAGACTAACATGATCCATTGGACTAATAAGCCCCAATCAAAAAATAAAATAAAATTAGGCCAACAATTTCATGTGTGCTTTTTTAATCTAAAATGGTATTTAAACTTTATATGTTATAAAAACAACAAAAAAGTAATTTATACAGAAAATCTCTATAAATTAATAGTGTGGAATTCTAAAAATTTATTAATTTATAGAGTTATTAATTAATCGATCAATTAATATTTATTAATTTATA
Source organism: Pseudoturritis turrita (assembly GCA_900406555.1). Lineage (NCBI taxonomy): Eukaryota > Viridiplantae > Streptophyta > Magnoliopsida > Brassicales > Brassicaceae > Pseudoturritis > Pseudoturritis turrita. The sequence goes on along the minus strand of OVBL01000900.1, from coordinate 171,194 downwards.
GAGTGATTTTTATAAAAAATGTTATTTAAAATAAAAACTTTACTTAAACGTTCATACAAATTCTTTTAATTTTTTTTTATATTGTTTACATATTCATCTTTTTTCAGATTATGTTAATAATCTCGGTTATCATAATAAGATAGATGCTAATAGCCTACTTGACTATCCATATGAAAATGAAAAAAAATTACGGCTACAATTTTTGGTATTGATGATGAAGTTGAAAACGAGATAACAATACTTTTCGAAGTATTTAATCATAAGAAAATAATTATCACATCTAGAACTCGTCGACTATATGAAGATCAAGATGATAACACCATGAATTTTGGATGCAACAAAACAAATTAGAGATTACTTCCAACATATTCCAACTTTAAGAAGAAAATATATAACACTAGAATCATACATTACTAAATTATCTTAGATATATATATATATATATGCGCATAAGATTTATAATTATTAATTTATGCTATTATTGGGATCATATTTTACATAGGAGTTTCAAAAAAAAATATTATCTTACTATCTTATCGAATTTCGTCAATTTTTACACTGGCCCTGTAGGAACCGAAAAAACCGGATTAAAGAAATGCCAATTAAGGAGAAGATTACACGATATATATATTAAAAAACGATTTAAAAGAACACAGAGTCGAGATATGATCTCTCTCCTTAATTCATAAAATCTCCCAAAGTGTGGCGGATCTGTGAGATTCTGAATCCCAGGATAAAACTGTGTGAGACTATAGTCGCGACACTCGACTATAGAATCTATGAACCAAGAATCTATGCTATATCCTTACAAGGAAACACATGTTCAAAGAAAGATGCATTTCTTGATTCCATGATTGTGTTTACATGAATATCCGGTATGTCTGATTTATGAACCAGAAACCGAAAGCACTGCTGTTGTGTGTGCATATCCAATGAATATACAATCAACGATTTTAGGTCCGATTGCAGCCTTTTTAGGAGGTGGTACTGCTACTTTTGCGAGACACCCCCACACTTTGAGGTATTTGTACGAATGTACGTTACCTTTCCAAAGTTCATATGGTGTTTTACCAGTGACTTTGTGAGGAATTTTGTTAAGGATATAGTTCATGGTGCGCAAAGCTTCCCACCCCCCCCCCCACAGATTCTGGGCTAACACAGATTCCTGTAACATTGCATTCATCATTTCTTTTAGAGTACGGTTCTTTCGTTCCGCAACTCCATTGGATTCTGTGAATAGGGAGCAGTGGTTTGATGTATAATACCTTTTTCTAGTACATAATGCATTAAAAGGTCCATCATATTCACCTCCTCTATCACTTCGAACTATTTTAATAGTTTTTCCAAGTTGGTTTTCGACTTCGGTCTTGTATTCTTTGAATTTTTCCCAGACTTTGTCTTTGCTACGTAATAGGTATACATAGCAGTATCTTGTACAATCGTCTATGAATGTTACAAAATACTTTTTACCACCTCTTGTTTGTACAAACTTTAAGTCGCACAAATCTGTGTGTATTAAACCAAGAGGTTCGGTTGTTCTTTCAAGATGAGGTGATGGTGTTTTTGTAAGTTTTGCTTGTACACAAATTTCACATTTGTCTTTTTTTATTTTGCATTTCGGAATTAGGTTCAAATTAATTAATCTTTGTATAGATTTATAATTCACATATCCTAATCGTTCATGCCAAATGTTACCAGACTCAGTCAAATAAGCAAATTGTTTCTTTTTCATTGAAACTTTGAAAGTGGTTACATTATTGTTACGGAGGACTGTCTGAACACACATTTTGAAACCGGTGTCGTAACACCATTCCTTAGGATTTTCTTCAGCCATGTGAGCTTCCGTGACCACCGCACACATGTCAGCTTTGATCAGGTTTGCTTGAGCATCCTTTGCCTTTCTACGATATTCAGAAGCCAAATGCCCCTTCTTGCTGCAGTAGGTGCACTTCCCTACGAATTTCTTCGGGAAAACCGGCTTCTTGAAGGCCGTGGATGTCTGAGGAGGGATCTTGTTTGGCACAGGGTTGTTGGGAACAAACTTGCCTTTTTCCTTCCTCTTGTACTTCGCTACATTAGCATCATGAGTGATATCCGTGATGGATTTTCGCTTGAGCGACTCATTTTGCAGCCTGGATATCAAGTTTGACAAAGTCAAAGCCTTTTGCTTATGATTGAGATAGTTCTTGAAGTCCACCCAATTAGGAGGTAACTTCTCGATGAAACAATTCACTGTGAAGGTTTCACAGATCTTCATTCCTTCATCAGATATCTCTTGGATGATCATTTCAAGCTCACGAACTTGCTCCATGATGGGTTTTGAATCCACCATTTTGTAGTTCAGGAATTTTGCAGCAGCGAACTTTCTAGAGCCCACATTGAAAGACTTGTACTTCATATCCAGAGCATTCCAGAGAGCCTTGGAGGTTGAAAACTCATTGTACACGTTGTACAGCTGGTCAACCAGGCGGTTCTGGATGTAGCCTTGGCATAAGTAGTCTCCATGGTTCCATGCCTCGACACTAGCCAGAGCTCGGGGATTAGTATTGTCCGAAGGCAAAACAGGTTTGCTCTCCGTGAGATACTTCTCCAATTTCAGTGTGGTTAGAAAAAAATGCATCTTTTTCTGCCACGACTTGAAATTGGTCCCATCGAACTGATCTAGAGTGATAGCAGCGAGGGAAGGCACAACGGAGGTTTGCAATGAAAGACCATCCCCGATTTGGGGCATTAACGCACTGGATCCCATTCCCGAGAGAAAATTGTCAGCACCGGTAGTCATGATCTGTATCAGAAAGATAAACAGAATTAGTAACGATAAGTAAAAGTGATAGCTTTATAAAGCATTTTAATCACTCTATAAATCTGTGGAATTTTAACCAGAAGGTTTTTCCCAGAAAATATTCAAGAAACGTTTCGTGAAACTCGCCCAAAGGCCTTCACGGAAATCGTTTATAAATTTGACAGATTAAAAAATTTCAGATTAGAATGAAACCTTCCGCGAAATCGTTATAGAACGTTTGCATAACTGTTTCAGATTAAATAAAAAAGAAATTTTTCTTTTTTTAAAAAACTGTTTTGAAATTGTTTAAAAAATAGATCGCAATTTTTAATCCGATTAAAGCGATAAGCAGGAAGCGGATTTTTATGAATTAAGATTGTAGGAACCGAAAAAACCGGATTAAAGAAATGCGAATTAAGGAAAATATTAAACGATATATATATTAAAAACAATTTATAAAGAACACAGAGTCGAGATATGATCTCTCTCCTTAATTCATAAAATCTCCCGTAGTGTGGCGGATCTGTGAGATTCTGAATCCTAGGATAAAACTGTGTGAGATTATAGTCGCAACACTCGACTATAGAATCTACGAACCAAGAATCTATGCTATACTCTCGAGACACTTACTGAGAAAAGAGAAAGAGAGAGAGAGAGATTGCTGGAGTTTTTTTTCTTCTGATGTTTCAGAGATGAGTGAGTGAAGAATGAGAAGAGATGATGCTTGAATATATAGCCAAGAGAGAGAGGTGATCGGCTCCTCTATCATAAAGACAGGACGCAGATCATGGGCAATAATCACAAGGCGTGGAGTGCAAGACACGGAGTCATTAAGATTCTGTAAGAAAGGAGAAACATTTTGATTTCGTTTTTGATTTCAAAACGTGTTGACTTTTGTGTTGACATTGACCAAAAAGAATCTGATCATCTTAGAGCCCCAAGAGCCCAAAGTGCCTAATATAGAGCCCTAGGGCCCTATAGCCCTAGAGCCGACGAGCCACGTGCCACGTGCAGTGCTGAGCGAGCGAGCAGCGGCGGCGCGCGCGTGTGGCTTGGCCATTTCTCTTTCTAGGTGCACACTTTTGAACATAGAAGTGTGTGTCCTCTCTTATATATCACTTGATTTTTTATAATCTAAACAATGTGAGACAAATGATAAAACACACTTAAACTCTTAGGCCCAAGTGGTTTATCATTTGTCCATTTCTCTTCATATTTTACCAATTAATCTTTTAATTAATTTGGCCCATGAAGCCTTAATTAAAGTTGATTAATATTGGTCTAATAGGCCCAACTTAAAATCGGAATAATTTATTAATTTATAGTAATTATTAATTCATAGAGTATTAATTTATAGAGGTTTTACTGTATTGTGTTAATTAGAAAAGAATACACCATAAAATTAAACTGCACTAATACTTCTTTCAGATCAAGTAGAGAAAATAAACATAAGATATATTAGATATAAAACATTAATTCTACTCAAAGATATCTATAAATGTGTATAAAACTTTCAAACGAACATCTCCACATTATTTTCGCAAGTGTTAATTTTATCACCTCAAAGTGGAATTAGGTTTCTTAACATCAATCTTTAATAATTTGAGTCACTTTTACATGTATATATGATTCCCCACTGATATATGAGGTTTGAAGGTAACCCATTCTCATTTCATCCATGAGAAACCATGAGCAGCAGCAAGAAACATCAATATTCTCAGAGGTAAAGTGAATACCTGGGCACAAATAGAGACATGGAAGAGAACATAAACAAAGTTATCCAAACTAACAATCACAATATTGTTGCTCTTGACAAAGGGATTAATATTTGGAGAACAATTGTTTATATTAACCTATCAAAACAAAGCCAAAAGGCATAAGAGCATAACATGTATATAAAAATGGAAGAGAAACAAATTGGATTCTCACATAAATGTGCAAATACATTGTTTTTGTCAGCAACATGCATTATGTGGACTTGAATCCGGATAATAACACAGTGATGAAACTAACGCAAACCACTAGGCTACATGTTTTAGTCATATGCAATTGCATATATATATAAAAAAAATGATTGCAAATTTTATTATGAAACCATATAATATGCATGATAATTATGATGTTGATTTGAACTAATTCATACTCTTACTCTACAAATATATATCATATATTAACATCACATAACTTTTGCAACCAATTACTTTATTAAAATCAAATATCACAAAATTATTTTCATCACTGTGTTACTACCCGGATTCAAGCCCACATAATGCACATCATCGAGATTTTCATTTTTATTTGTTAAACGATAAGGAAATTTCTCGTTCCTTCCTGTTGATTTTCGCAGTTATTGATCTAGATTTTGTTTACGTATATCATCAAGAGATGGATTACATCTCTTGATTCTACTTTCCAATGTTGCGGTACATTATTTTGTTGCTTAATCATGAGATATTTATTCGTTAATGTGTGTTGAAAAATCGTGAACTGTTTCTCGTAATCTAATTTAGTCTCGATTTTTTCTCGTCCTTAAATAGTCGCTCAGAAGCTGAAGAAAGCTGAGATCACCGAACATGATTCGCTTATTCAAGTATAGACTTTTTCAGACTTTCCGTCCCTTTCGAATTGCTTTCCGAATACATCCTTATACCAAAATAAGATAGACACTTTTAGAACCAAAATTTAGTTTGTTTTGTAATACTTTTTGGATCTTGATATTTAATTGGATTTTTTTTTTGGGATGTTTCCCATTATACTTTACTTCTTATAACCATTTTCTTAGTTATGGTTTAATCCAATTGCTATCTAGTGAATTTTCTTTTCCCAATACTATTTTGTCAAGCAGTTGGTCGTGGACACTAATCTTATATACCATTTTCTTCAAAAACCAAACCTACATAACAAACTCTAATCTCAAATACCCATTACCCTTTAATGAAATGTGTTCTACCGATTTTTCCCTTACTAAAACATATCTCAATTTGGCGGCTTAAAAATTTGAATTAGAATTTAAATTTTGAATTTTGAATTTTGAACCATGTCTTTTTATTCTAATTGTACCAAGTAATACAAAGTTGTTCAAAACATATATCAAAAATTAAAGATTCAGATTTATATAAAAATTTAGTTGCACCATACATCAACGCAATAAAATAAAATAAAAACAACAAAACATCATAGTCATTATCATCTAAAACACGCAGAACTCTCATTTTGTTGTCCATTAGAGCTTTGCGCTTTAAACTTCAAAAGTTGTACTGGTTTGATATCCTGCAATCAGAAGTTGTACCAATTAATACTCAGTTGTACCCATATTTGTTGCTAGTTATAGCACAAAATACTCAGTTGTACCCATATTTGTTGCTAGTTGTACCAAATAATACTAAGTTTTATCCATATTTGTTGCTAGTTGTACCAATTAATACTCAGTTGTACCCATATTTGTTGCTAGTTGTACCAAATAATATTAAGTTGTACCAAATTTCGTTGCTAGTTGTACCAAATAATACTAAGTGTTGTACCCAGTTTTGTTGCTAGTTGTACCAAATAATACGTAGTTGTACTTTTTCATCTTATACAATTTCATCGTTTTGAGAACAGCCACCAGCCCTTAGTATAAACCCTAAATTCATTTTTTTACAAACTAATCACAAATTGTAAACATTTAACAGTTGAAAATCAAAACCCATATAAAAATTCATACTAAACACAAATATATTAAAAAAACGTCTTACCTTCCACAAATTCGAATTCGAAGCCGGATTCGAAAGATGTGTCCAAGAGATGAAAGGAGATGAAAACGAAAAAGAAGAGGCGAGCGAGTAAGAAGATGAATGGCAGAAGAAGGAAGAAAATATATCTGGCGGCTGCGAAGAATAAGAAGGAAAACGGGGAGACACTGTAATCAAAGTTTCATGAATCTGGAAATTGAAGAAGAAGAAGAAAAAGAAGAGAAACGTTCTGGGCTAGAAGAAAAAAGAAAAAAAAAAGAGATTTGCCACAAATAGAAATTGGAGTCGATTAGGGTTAATGGTAAACTGGGAGTAATAATCAATTTTTTATTAAAGGTAATAGTGTCATAAATCATTTTTTCGTTTTAAAAAAATTGAAAAATAAATATTTTTTTTATAAGGAAGGAAACGAGAAAACATGTGTACTTTGAGGAGTATTCCAGAATTTGATCCGTTGGTGGTATAGAATCTAAAGAAAAAATCTTGGGTCTGAAAAACAATTATGTATGGATTGGAGGGGTTTATGTGCAAAAAGCATTCCGATGAGTAATCTCGCCTATCTCACTCCAAGGTCTTGTTTCTTGGAGTGAAAAATGGCGTCGTACACGCTCTCCTTCATCCCTGTGACGATCTCTACTCCTCGGATCTTTGTTTCGAGACAAAATGGATCTTCCTCTCCCTCTTCTCGGATTCCTCTTACTTCTCTGTTAGGTAAGAAGCTTCTAGTGACACAACCGTCGCGACGCTGCTTCGTCCTCAAGCACCGGTGCTCGACGTCGGCCAGCACGGTCTTTAGCGTCCCAACTGCGTGAGATTTTGATTTTGCAGCACTTTTTCATCTTTATATCTTCTGGGTATTTTGGTTTAATGGTGGAAATGGAAGCTTAGGGTTGTTAGGTTGGATTTTTTCAGGCAACCGGAGAATGGTTCTTCGGATAAGCTACCAAAGTGAGTCTCACGCAAGATTACGTATCTAAATTGGTTTAAAAAATTGTTTTGAGAGGTTTATCCGTTTGATTTAGATGGTCTGCGAGAGCGATAAAATCACTTGCAATGGGGGAATTGGAGGCTAGGAAACTCAAGTATCCAAACACCGGGACTGAAGCCATTCTCATGGGTATTTTAGTCGAAGGTTTGTGATTCTGAGACCTTTATTTGCTTCAGCTTTGTGTCTTCTAACTAAATTGTGGTTTCTGGGGATCTTTATGTTGCCTTGAATATTTATGCTTCTTGCGGTTAAAAGCTTTACATTTAGTTTTGAGGAATCGTATACAACAATTTCGGTGAAGATTTCTCCGCCTCACTGTGTGCTTTAGCTAGTCTGAAAGTCTAGCATTTAGTTTTGAGGAATCTGTATACGCTACTACTGGTGAAGAGTTCTCTATCTCACTTTGTGCTTCAGTTCAGCCGCCGAACTGATTCAAAGCATAGCTTATAAGTATAGGTTGTTTGTTCCTATGAAAGATAAAACATGTGGGATGAGGTTTTGCTTCTGCTTTTTTTTTGTTTCTTAATTATTAAACAGATCTCACTGTATATTTAGTTGTGGATTGCTTATGCTGATTGAATGTGTTGAAAACAAGCAAGAGGAAAATTGGGTAGAATCATCAGAAATACAGCTTCATCTTTTGTAGTGTGTACTTCTTTCTGTTATTCAAAAGGGAGTGATGGTAAATTAATTAGGACTATGTGTTTTACTGACGTTTGTTAACCTTGTTATTGTCGGTTTTCGTTTTAGGTACTAGCACAGCTGCTAAGTACCTGAGGGGGAATGGTGTCACGCTTTTTAAGGTGCGAGATGCGACGATAAACCTGCTGGGGAAATCAGACATGTATTTTTTCAGCCCAGAGCATCCTCCTTTAACTGAACCGGCTCGAAAGGCCATTGACTGGGCCATTGATGAGAAGAAGAAATCTGGTGTGGATAAAACAACACCATCTGAATATTTCTAGATCCTCTTGTTTCCCATCCAATATAGCCAAACCGAAAACTGTTTGTTCACAGGTGTAGATGGGGAACTAACCACGGCGTACTTGCTCCTGGGGATTTGGTCTCAAAAGGAATCAGCAGGCCGCCAGATTTTGGAGACCCTTGGGTTCAATGAAGATAAAGCCAAAGAAGTTGCTAAATCAGTAAGTTTTGAAACCCGAATTCTATAGGATAGGAGAGCTTTCTCTAAGTCACAAGTGTTGAGTATTTGTTTGGTGCAGATGAATGAAGATGTAAGTTTGAGCTTCAAGAAACAAGGTCAATAGTGATGGGGTTTGTTTCAATCAGCAAAAAGCTTCTGTAAACTGTATATGGAGTTGGCAAAAGCAACTCTTTATTCAAGACAATTAATCAATCACAGCAAAAGTCCCTTGCTTCAAGTAATCACTCTATCAAACAAGACAACCACAGGCCTTGATTAGCATTTTCTTGCAATACTTGTTCGCGGTCGAGTTTCATTTTTGGATCATATATTTTTGTTGTATTATCACAATTCGCAACTCCGAAAATGAATTCAGTGCTTCGATCCTTGGGTAGGTTTATGTTACTACAACTCATATCCTTGATTCCTTATTCGGTGAGTGATTATTGACGCCATAGTCTCTTATATATGCTAAAGTATTCTTCCTTGGCTAAAGTGGATGGACCCTCAAGTCGTGTTGGTTTTTTAGAGCTGTTCAAGCAAAAGCAAAGACAAGACCTTTTTTTTTTTAATCTTCTTCAGGTTGTTGGGGCCTGGGGCTTCAGCCGGGGCAGAAGAGAGAAATTGATAAGCAAACAAACACTGTTTTCTCGACTTATCGAACGATTATAATATCAACCGTCAAGAGTTTAACTCCCTAACTCTTGATCCTCTCAAATCTAAGAACACTCTCTTGAGATTTGCCCTCAAATGCAGAGAAATCCTCTGATTTGCCAAAGTTCTCAAAATATCTGATAGCAACAAGGCTGGGTAAATCCAAGCTTTATTGATATCAAGGAGAGGAACATACGATTGTATCAAGAACAGAGAGAGATTACAATATCTCCTCTCAACAAACTCATATGTTTGCTCCTAAATTCTACAACAATCGATAATTTTCTCTCTCTCTCTCTCTTCTATTTATACTATTGTCAACACACGAGTCAAATAAAAAAGTTTGCAACAATCTTTTCTCCTCATGTGACTAACACGTGTCCTTCCCTTCTTCAATCTTATTCTTTCTTCTGATATAAGCTCGTCCATGCATATCAATACCCCTTCTTTAAGATGCAGCTTGTCCTCAAGTGCAAAGGAAGGAAATTGAGTCTTAATGTCCTTCCCACGCATCCACGAATCCTCATGAGCTGGAAGACCGTTCCAATGGACCAAACACTCCATATACCCCTCTTTATCATGACGAATAGCAATGATATCAGCTGGTTCCAACACAAACTCATCAGCAGCCGATAAAGAAGTGGGGAGAGGATTAACAAAATGATTTTGACCCAAGACTGGTGTGAGAGTTAGTTTGAAACCAAAGACTCACTCTCAGACAGAAGGTTTTGAGTGAAAAGGAAACAAGAAGAGTCTCATGTTGAGACAGAGGGTTTCAGGCACTGATTCTCAAGTAGTCATCAATGAATGAGATAAAGTATTGACATTTTCAGTTTCTTTTTTACTTACAATCAAACACACGAGTGAACACAGAGAGAGAGAGAAATCTTAAAACAAGTTAAAAGACTTAAGCATTTGAAAACGTTTTACCAAGTCTGAGAACATAAAGCTTCAAACTTTAAGGTTCTAAAGGTTCTAAGAAGCTCAAAAATCTCAACAAATTGGTATCAGAGCTCCGGGTTTGGAGTGTTTCCATCTCAAGGTCTGAAGAAGATGTCTTCAATAAGAGCAGAGGTGGAGAAGTTTGATGGGAAAGGAGACTATATGCTATGGAAAGAAAAACTCCTAGCACATCTCGAGATGCTAAGCCTACTGGAAGGTTTAGAGGGAGAAGAAGAAATAGTAGCCTTTGAATCAGGCTACTCAACTGCAGAAACTGACGTAGAGACTGCAGAAGAAGAAGAAGTTCATCATGTTGAAACTGAACCTGAGAAAGCTCAGAGAGAAAAGAGGAGAAAAGCAAGATCTACTATCATCCTAAGTGTTGGAGATAATGTTCTCAGAAAAATCATCAAGCAGAAGACAGCTTCAGGTATGCTCAAACTTCTGGATAAACTATACATGGCTAAGTCTCTCCCAAATCGCATATATCTGAAGCAGAGGCTGTATAGTTACAAGATGAGTGATACTCTGACTATTGAGGAGAATATAAATGATTTCAATAGGCTTATTACTGATCTGGAACATGTCAAAGTAATGGTGTCAGATGAAGATCAAGCTATCATTATGCTCATGTCTTTACCAAAGCAGTTTGACCAGCTTAAAGATACCTTGAAGTATGGAAAGAAATCTCTGTCTTTAGACTCTATCATTGGGGCTATTAGATCAAAGGAACTAGAACTGGGAGCTAATGGAAGGCTATCTAGGAATAGCTCTGAAGGGTTGTTTGTTCAAGAAAGAGGAAGATCTGAAAGAAGAGACAGGCTGAGTGATAGAGGAAAGAACAAGAGTAGATCAAAGTCTAAAGGAAAGAAAACTTGCTGGATATGCGGGAAAAATGGTCATTACAAGAAGCAATGTTTTGTTTGGAAAGAAAGAAACAAACAAGGAAGTCACACTGGTGGAAGTGGAGAATCTTCAAATGTAACAGGCCAAATCATAGATGCAACGGCTCTTATGGTTTCAGAATCATTGCTGACTATGAGTGAAGATCTAAGAGAGAAGTGGATCTTAGACACATGGTGTTCATTCCACATGACACCTAGAAGGGATTGGTTCCTAGAGCTGAATGAGTCTAGTACTGGAAAGGTGAGGATGGCAAATGATACATACTCTAAAGTGAGAGGGATTGGAAGTATAAGGATAAAAAATGAAGACAATACCACTGTCCTTCTTACAAACGTGAGGTATGTTCTAGAAATGTCAAAGAATTTAATCTCACTTGGTACTTTTGAATACAACGGATGCTGGTTTCAATCTAGAGATGGAAAGATGAGAATCAACAAAGGTTGCAGAACTCTAGTCAAAGGCAAGAAGAAAAATTCCTTATATATACTCGAAGGAACTGTCTTGACTGGAGAAGCTAGTGTGTCAGTTGGTATAAAAGATGAAACAAGACTGTGGCACAGAAGATTGGGACACGCGAGTCAAAGTGGTATGAAGACACTGGTCAAGAAAGGCTATTTAGACAAAGCAAAGGTTACAGAAATAGATTTCTGTGAGGACTGTGTGTATGGAAAAGCACACAGAGTAAGCTTTGGGTCTGGTAAACATGTCACAAGAGGAAAACTTGACTACATACACTCTGACTTATGGGGATCTCCAAATGTTCCTCTGTCACTTGGTAAGTGTCAATACTTTATCTCATTCATTGATGACTACTCAAGGAAAACCTGGATATATTTTCTGAAAAAGAAAGATGAAGCTTTTGAGAGGTTTGTAGGGTGGAAAAGAATGGATGAGAATCAACTATATCTCTTACCTATGAAACAAATAATGGTGAATTTAATGATCTAGGTGGAGCTGATGGAGATTTAGAACCAGATCAAGATATGGCTCATAACATATATGAGCAGAGTCAGAGCACAAATGAGCAACATCAAGACAGTGAAGTTGAAACAGGAAATTCTAATGACAATGAAGATCTGTAGAATTATCAGTTAGCAAGAGACAGAGCAAAACGAACCATCAAGCCTCCAGCAAAGTACAATGATGAAAATTCGGTGGATCTTGATGATAAGGAGTGTGGCTTTGCTCTAATGATGACTGAAGATGGTGGCTATCCTGAGCCTTGCTGTTATGATGAAGCTATGAGAGACAAAGACTGGGAATTGTGGAAAGAAGCTGCAGATGAAGAGATGCACTCACTGCATAAGAATCAGACATGGACATTGATTAAAAGACCAAAGGATTACAAAGTGATTGGGTGCAAGTGGGTATTCAAGAGGAAATCTGGTATTTCAGGAATTGAGAAGCCAAGAATGAAAGCAAAACTTGTTGCTAAGGGTTATCTGCAAAAGGAAGGAATAGATTATCAAGAAATTTTTTCACCAGTTGTGAAACATGTCTCCATTTGACTGATTTTGTCATATGTGGTGAACTTGGATCTAGAGTTGGAACAACTAGATGTCAAGACAGCATTTTTACATGGGAATCTTGATGAGTACATACTAATGGAGCAACCAGAGGGTTATCAAGTTCATAATGGTTCAGATGAAGTTTGTCTTTTGAAGAAATCTCTGTATGGGCTAAAACAAGCTCCAAGACAATGGAATCAGAGACTCAACACCTTCATGATGGATTCATGATATCAAAGGAGCAATTATGATAGTTGCATTTACTATCAAAAGCTTGAGAATGGCTCTTACATCGATTTGCTACTGTATGTTGACGATATGCTGATTGCAACAAAAGATAAGAAGAAGATCCAAGAGCTTAAGGATTTGATGAAAAATGAATTTGAAATGAAGGATTTGGGAGAAGCTAAAAAGATTCTAGGTATTGAAATCAAGAGAGACAGGGAAAAAGGAACACTGGAACTGTCTCAGGAAGAGTATTTGATGAAGGTCCTACAAATGTATGGTATCGACAAATCAAAATAGGTAAACACACCATTGGGAGTACACTTTAGACTCAGAGCTGCAACAGAACAAGAACTGCAGGCTCAGGAAGAACACATGAAGTCTATTCCTTACTCCAATGCTGTGGGAAGTATCATGTACTCTATGATAGGCACAAGGCCTGATCTGGCCTATCCGCTCTGTGTTATTAGCAGATACATGAGTAAACCATTAAGACAACACATGGAGGCTGTTAAGTGGGTACTGAGGTATATCAAGGGAACACATGATCTCAAGTTGTTCTACAAAAAACAAGACAATGTTGAGATTCAGGGATTCAGTGATTCAGACTATGCAGCTGACTTAGACAAGAGAAGATCTGTGACTGGCTTTATTTTCACTGCAGGTGGGAATGTGATAAGCTGGAAATCTGGTTTACAAAAGGTTGTGGCTCTTTCTACTACAAAGGCAGAATATATGGCATTAATAGAACCCATAAAAGAAGCAGTGTGGTTAAAGGGTCTGACAGAAGAGCTGGGATTTAAACAAGATCAAGTTGAGGTTCTATATGATTCACAGAGTGCAATATCTCTATCTAAGAACTCTGTTCATCACGAGAGAACCAAGCACATTGACGTGCGTCTGCATTTTATCAGAGACAAGATTGCAGAAGGAGAAATAAAGGTTACTAAGGTGTCCACTCTGTGGAATCCTGCAGATATATTCACCAAGACAGTTCCTGTGAGCAAGCTTAAAAAGGCATTGTAGTTGCTCAGAATTTCAAGTCACTAGGAAGAAGTGAAGTTACCAAAAAGATGGAAAATCCAAGGACACTAAGATAAGAATCAGACATGGTTTGGTATTCAAACCAAGGTGGAGTTTTGTGGGAGTTAGTTTGAAACCAAAGACTCACTCTCAGACAGAAGGTTTTGAGTGAATAGGAAACAAGAAGAGTCTCATGTTGAGACAGAGGGTTTCAGGCACTGATTCTCAAGCAAGACAAAGCATGCAGACCTGCAAAACGCAGTCTCCATTGACATTTAAGAGGAAAGGGACAAAGGGACTAAAGCTTAACCAGAGTTAATAGTTGCTTTATGACCTTGGTCACCAAGTTTTCTCTGTTTATAAAACAGAGTGAGTTTGCCTCTTGTGTGTAGAGGTGTGAGAAAGAAGTAGAGAGAGAGAAGGGTAAGGGTTAAAGGCTCAAGTTTGAGCAAGATCTTAGTGGATTTTTCGGAAAGGCTTTTCGGCGAGAAGTAGGTTCCTCACGTTGAGGGCTGAACTCGTTAAATTCTCTATGTCTTTACATTTTCAGTTTCTTCTTTACTTACAATCAAACACACGAGTGAAGACAGAGAGAGAGAGAGAAATCTTAAAACAAGTTAAAAGACTTAAGCATTTGAAAATGTTTTACCAAGTCTGAGAACATAAAGCTTCAAGCTTTAAGGTTCTAAAGGTTTTAAGAAGCTCAAAAATCTCAACAACTGGCTTCAAAAGAGAAACATGAAAGACGGGGTGAATCTTTGAAGTCTCTGGCAATTTCAGCTTATAAGCTGTGTTCCCAATACGAGCCAACACCTCAAATGGTCCATAGTATTTGGCAGCCAACTTTTGATACACACGCTTCATCACAGATTTTTGCCGATATGGCCGGAGTTTCAGAAAAACCCATGAACCAACCTCAAACTCCAAATCTTGACGATGTTTATCCACATTATTATTCATAAGTTGTTGAGCTTGATCCAGATGATATTTAATCTGAAGAAGCATCTGATCTCGTTCCTGAAGCATAACTTCCAACTCAAAATTAGTGGTGGAACCTGCTTCGAACTTCAACAGAGATGGTGGATCACGCCCATAAATGACCTTGAAAGGAGTTGCTTGAAGAGAGGAATGAAAGGTAGTGTTATACCAATATTCAGCCCAAGGCAAAAAGAAATACCACTGTTTAGGATGATTGGAAGAGAAACAACGGAGGTATGTCTCCAAACACCTATTCACCACCTCTGTTTGACAATCTGTCTCCGGGTGATAAGCTGAACTATACTTCAATTGTGTCCCAGCTAGCTTAAAAATCTCCTTCCAAAAGTCACTGAGGAAGAGCCTGTCTCTGTCAGAGACTATAGAGACTGGAAACCCATAAGTCTCACAATCTCCTTGACAAATGTAGTGGCAACTTCGGATGCACCAAAAAGATGTTTAAGGCCAAGAAAATGGGCATACTTACTAAGCCGATCAACCACCACCAGAATGACATTGAAACCTTTAGAAGTAGGTAAGCCTTTAATGAAATCCATGGATATGTCTTCCCAAATCCTTGTAGGAATAGGCAAAGGTTGTAACAAGCTTGCAGGAGCCAAGGTGGAATATTTCTGAGTTTGGCACACACTACACTCAGAGACAAAATTTTGGACCATCACTCCAATGCCTTCCCAATGAAATAACTGTTGGATCTGTTTCAAAGTCTTAAACACTCCGGAGTTGCCTCCCCCAGGACCTGAATGATTCTCAGCCAAGATGATAAGTAAAAACTTCAAAGTTTTAGGAAGAACTAACCGATGCTTGTACCATAACTTCCCTTAGCACACAGAATACCCTTTTTTACCTCTACCCCTTGCTCAATCTGCTGCATAGTCTGTTGAATCAGGGAATCCTGTTCAATTTCTTTATAGACATCTTCCATTTGGATTGCATATGGCACAATCAAGGTAGTAAGTAATGACGTAGACAAATCCAAGTGAGCTAGCCCTTGTCTGGATAACCCATCTGCAGCTTTATTCTCAATTTCCGGTTTGTAGTATATCTCAAAATCATAGCCCAGGAGTTTAGTTAACCACTTCTGATAATCCATAGTCACTTCCATTTGTTCCAATAAGAACTTTATGCTTTTCTGATCAGTGTGCACCACAAACTTTCTTCCTAAAAGGTAATGTTTCCATTTTTGAATGGCAAGAACAATGGTCATCAGCTTCCTTTCATACACTGGCTTCAACTGATCTGAATCTTTCAGGGCAAAGCTGAAATATGCAATTGATCTATGATTCTGCATCAATACAGCTCCTAACCCAAAGCCTGAAACATCTGCTTCAACTACAAACACCTCACCAAAATCAGGAAGTGCAAGCACATGAGCAGTGATCATTGCATACTTCAAGGTTTCAAAAGCTTCTTGTGCCACCGGAGACCAACCAAACTTGTCCTTCTTTAACAATTCAGTCAATGGTCTTGCCAAGATTCCATAGCCTTTGAAAAATCTCCTATAGTATCCTGTAAGACCAAAAAAAAACCCTCAATGCTTTAACATTTTTAGGTGCTGGCCATTTGCTCATGGCTTCAGTCTTACTAGGGTCAGTAGCCACTCCCGCTTCAGAAATGATATGGCCTAAATACTCCACCTGAGTCTGACCAAAGAGACAGTTCTTTTGGTTGGCAAAAAGTTGTTGTTCTGCAAAAACTCTCAACACAGCTCTGAGATGCTCTATATGATCTCTCATATTCTGACTATAAACCAGAATATCATCAAAGAAAACTAACACAAAACGTTTCAAGAATGGCCTAAACCGCTCATTCATCAAGGCATGGAATGTAGCAGGTGCATTCGTAAGACTAGAAGGCATGACTAAAAATTTGTAATGCCCATCATGTGTTCTAAAAGCAGTCTTCTCAATGTCTGTCTCCTTCATTCTGATCTGATGATAACCAGCTCGCAAATCCAGTTTAGAAAATATAGTAGCTCCCTTAAGCTCATCCAGAAGCTGATCAATCACAGGTATATAGAATTTATCAGCTATTGTAGCTCTATTAAGTGCCCTATAATCGACACAAAATCTCCAACTGCCATCTTTTTTCTTGACTAATAGCACATGACTGGAAAATGGGCTACGGCTTGCTCGAATGTGCTTGCCTGTAACAGTTATGGTACCAAATTTTCCATGGCCTCCTTATGGGCATGAGGATATCTGTAGGGCCTGACACTTATTGAACCAGAACCAGATAACAGATGAATGACATGTTCTCTCACTCTAACTGGAGGTAACCCTTTTGGTTCTGTAAAAACAGTTGCATATTCCTGTACTAACTTATCCAATAGAAGCACAGGTTCTGTCTGACACACTTGTTTCACTCCTTGATTTCCCAAAGTCATGTGAAAACTCTTAGAGGAAAACAACTGATTAGTAGTAAGTGTTTTCAATGATAAATAAGAGTTATGCAACTCATAATCACCAACCAAGGTCACTGGTGCTCCTTGATACATATAAAATATTTCATGTGTAGACCCAATCAACTTCACACTTTCCCAATGTTCTCAACCACTGAATACCCAGAATGACATCAGCACTCCCTAGCTCCAGTGCAATCAAATCAGCTGTGAAATCCAGCCCTTGAAGACTAAACTCCACTGCTTTACAAACCTCCAAACCTTTAACTTCCATTCCAGTTCCCAACTTAATATCCAAACTTCTGGTGGTTAGCAGCTTGCGTTTGGTCTTAGACACCATATAAGGTTTTATGAAGTTGTGTGTGGCACCACTGTCCAACATAACCACCAAATCAGCTTTCCCAAACTTGCCTATCAACTTAGTAGTCGTAGGAGAACTGCGCCCCCAAAAAAGAGTTTAAAGAAAGTTGCATACACTCCTGTCATTCTGCAATCTCGTCAACAGCTTGTCTAGTATCCTCTTCATACAATTGCCACATATTTTCATCTAACACTTCCTATTCAAATCCATTTATGACTGTGAGCAGTTGTAATGCTTTCTTGGGACACTTATGACCCTTGAACCACTTAGCGTCACATTTAAAACACAAGCCTAGTCTCCTTTTTCATCCAATTGAGCTGGTGTTAGACGCAGTTTGAGTCTCTGTGTACTCTCCTAATGCTGACCTGTGTCAGTAGCAATTGTTTCGACCTTCCAATTGGTGTTGGTCCCAAAGCTACTTCCACGAAAGTCTTGTGCCTGATTCTTTCCCCTGATCTCAACTCTTTTCCTACCATCTTGGTAATAAGATCAAACTCCATGCTCAGGACAACTGCCACCATTTCAGGTAAGTCCTGAGGTTTCATTAGTTGTACTACTGCTCTCATCTCCTGTGTTAAACCATTAAGAAAAATTCCTTCCAACTTGTACTCCTCCAACTCGTCAACTTGAGCTGAAAACTCCTCAAACTCATGAACATATTGCTTAACTGCGCCCGTTTGTTTAAGGCAGAACAAGTTTTGACTCGGTCCTCGACTGTGTATATCACCAAATCGGCGCATCAATTTGGTTTTAAACTGCTGCCAACTGACAAACTCTGGATGATGAATCTACGCATGATACCAACTCAAAGCTTCTCCTTCTAAGCTGGCTGATACCAATTTGAGTCTCTCTTCTTCAGAATAAACCCCAATTCGGAAGAATCGTTTTACTTTAGCAATCCAGCTAAAAGTATTCTCTCCCACAAACACCAGCATCTCTATTTTCTTAATCAAACCATCCTGGTGTCCTATAAGGCTACGGCGAGGTTCCAGGATAAGAGGATTTACCTGGATCTGTGGATCCTGAATATGTGGCTCTGGAATTTGCGATTCCGGTGTGAGGATGTGACCGGATTGACTCGATTCGCCTCCCACCCGCTGCGAAACTCCATTCCGCAATAGTGCAAGTAGCTGATCCAGTTTCGATCCCATCAACGCCATCTCCATTCGTATATTCAATTGACCGTCAATCGCACCTCGATACGCCGTATCCAATCCATCCAAACGCCGGTAAATCTCTCTGAAATGACCAGAGATCTCGATCTCCGGTGATGTCGTAGTCGTCGTCTGTCTCACCTCTGCAACCTAATGTCCAATTTCACGGCTCGATCCTTCAGTCACGCACCAATTGATAGCAACAAGGCTGGGTAAATCCAAACTTTATTGATATCAAGGAGAGGAACACACGACTGTATCAAGAACAGAGAGATTACAATATCTCATCTCAACAAACTCATATGTTTGCTCCCAAATTCTACAACAATCGATAATTTTCTCTTTTTCTCTCTCTCCTATTTATACTATTGTCAACACACGAGTCAAATAAAAAAGTCTGCAACAATCTTTTCTCCTCATGTGACTAACACGTGTCCTTCCCTTCTATAATTTTATTCTTCCTTCTGATATAAGCTCGTCCATGCGTATCAATATCCAACGTGGAAACAACAAACAACAAAAAGGTAAAAGTAAAATCTATTTATATTCTTCCACCAATAACAAGCTCTCTAACTGTCTTCTCACTCGCTTCTCCTCTCATTATTTGTCCAGCTCAGCAGTAAAGAGACCTTCCCTTCATCCCTTGCCATTGCCAGCTTAAGCTCAGCTCTTCTCTTCTTTTTGACATATAGAAGGATTACTACAAGTTTTTGTTTCCATGTTTTTCGAGTGATGATAAATAATTTTGATATCTATCAAATATGGGTGTTCTTTTAGGGAAATAGCAGTAAATGAGAACAAATATGTAGATATTTAGGGTAAATAAAAGATTGAAAACACATTTTGCAAAACCATAATTTTAGGTCATGAAATGATCAGTTTACTACTCCAATTCAACAAATCAATTTTTGTGTTTTGGTCGGCAAGTTTATTTTGGAAACCATTTTACTCACATGGGTAACACATGACATTAGGATCGAATCTGGATGCTCAAAAAGTCCATGTGACTTAGTCCAGGTTATATATAGGGTTTTTTTGAAAAATACCCTATTTATGTTTGAAAATTTGAAAAATACACTCTTTTTTTCCTTTTTTAAAAATTAACTCTTTTAATATTTGAAAAGACTGTTTTATCCTAATTTGATTTAAAAATTATATATTATAACAAATAATAATTAATTCGTAAATATAATTATTAATACTATTATTTGTCTTTAGGTATCTTTTTGTTTTTACATAAGTAATTAAGGAGACTATGATTATAATTTAATCTTGGAAGCATTAAGAGAATATTTTCTTTTAATCTTTGTGATGGAGCAACACCACTTATGATATAACTAAAATGAGAATGGAGCAACGCCACTTATGATGTAACTGTACACTAATGAATCATGTGGATCTTCTTTACTGTTTACATGAAACAAACAAAACAAATCTGAGTAACTGTTTGAGATATTAATATAATTGAGAAAGAGAAACTACCAATACATATCTTCCAAGAAGTGACCACAACATCTGATGATAGATTCTGTGCCAAACTCTGGATCATCATGTCGTTTCTCACCCAAATAAACAAATATGATTATCAAAGCAGAAATAACTTTTTTAGTTAATTCAGTAGGTCTCTGTGTTTTTTTTTTTTTTTTTGACATCGAAAGAAAATTCTATTTCTCAAATTTGAGCTGGTGTGGCTAACCACACCGGAATAGAAAATCCAACAAAGTTTACAGTAAGAGGGCTAAGTCTAGCTAAACGGGCTAGATGGTCTGCTTGAAGAGTGAGTGTCCGAGGGTAATATGTGACGGAGAAGTTTGGAAAACGGTTCCTTTGGCGTGCCAATTCTCGTAGCTCAGTAGAGAAACTCGGCCATTCTTCAGGATTCGCAATCATTCGGAGAATATCTTGACAGTCGGTGCCAAAGTCTGGTTTGTCGCCCGAATTGCGTAGGCACTCCATTGCCCAAATCAAAGCCTCTAGTTCCGCATGTAGGGGCGATAATCTCCGTGTATGGTTTTTTGCCCCCTGTAGGTGTAGAAACCCATTAGAATCATACCAACTCCATCCTACTCCGCTATTTTGGTCAGTCGGGGACCACGATCCATCGACAAGGCAAATATTCCTCAACCTCTGTGGTTGGGCTCTCATTGGTCTTCCTGTAGAAGGTAAGGGGCTTGTCTTCGTGTTTGCCTCAAACCATGCAAAGCATTCGGCTTTTGCATGGCGGACAATGTCTGGGGCCTCTCGTGAGATACCGCGGAAGAGTTTATCATTCCTTGCTTTCCAGATGAACCATATTAACCATGGATATAGATCTTGGTCTTCCAACGGTTGTCCATTCATGCGCACTTCCGATCTCCTCCAGAAGAGGTAGTCTAGGTTGGTAAAGAGTCCGCTATTGGGGAACATCCCTGATGAGGATGGTGACAAAGCTAATGCCCATGTTTGTGTCGCCGGTGGGCATTCAAAAATGGCATGATTTGGGGACTCATCCGTAGCTCCACACCGAGGACAGTAATTATCGCACCGCATCCCTCTATGTACCAAGTTTTTGGTAACCGGTAGGCATCCGGATAGTATCTGCCAAATAAGATGACGGATCTTGTGTGGGGCATCGATTTTCCAAGCATGTGCTCTAAGAGCACTGATGCTTGGCTCCGTACATCCTAGGTCCCCTTGATTTTTTAAAATATTGCGAGCCACCCAGTATCCAGACTTTACACTGTATAAACCTGTCTTGGTATATTGCCAACAAAAACCATCCGCGTGGAGAGTTTTGCTGACCGGTAAACATTTGATAAGTGGTATGTCCTCCGGGGAGACAAGCTCCGCCAGGATATCCACATTCCAATCCAGGGTCTCTATAGAAATTAGGTCCCTCACAGTCATTAGTGGGTGTACAACGGGTACTATCGCCCTTGCCGACCTTGCCGGTAAAGTAGGGATCCATGGATCCTGCCAAACTCTGGTATTAAGGCCAGAGTGTATTTTGTGACGAATTCCTAGGGTAAGCAAAGGCTTTGCCGCGATGATGCTCCTCCATCCGTAAGATGGGATAGTCTCAGAGGTATCTCTGAGGGGTGTACTATTCCTATAGTACCTTCCCTTAAGGACCCTGGCAAGGAGAGAATCAGGGTATTGGATGAGTCGCCATAGTTGCTTAGCCAAAAGGGCCAAGTTTAAACTCGTGAATTGCACGGAAACCAGCGCCTCCCAGGATTTTGCTAGTACTCATCTTCTCCCATGTGGCCCAGTGGATGCCTCGCGTATTGGGGTTGGATGACCACCAGAACTTGGCGATGGCACTGGTAAGCTTCTCACATATGTCTAAAGGTAGGAGAAAGCTAGACATGACATAGGTCGGTAAGGCTAGAGCGACGGCCTTGATGAGGACCTCTTTACCACCTTTGGATAACCATTTAGAGGACCACGTATTAATCCTATTGTGGAGCTTCTCTTTGACGAAAGCAAACAGTTTGCACTTTGATCCGCTGATGTCTTCCGGGATTCCTAAGTAGGATCCCATACCCCCTTCAGAGGTGATAGCAATTGCATTCTTTATCTCCCCCTTTCGGTGTTCTGTCACCTTCTTCCCAAAGAGGACTGAAGATTTATCCAAGTTGATGCATTGGCCAGAGGCTAGTCCATAGAGACGTAAGATCTCCATCACTTCCTTGCACTCACGGACGTCTGCTTTGCAGAAGAATAAGCTATCATCTGCAAAGAGGAGATGTGAAACCGGGGGACTTGCTCTTGCTACTTTCATTTCTGTTAGGGTACCCTTCTCCTCGGCCCCTCTCAGTAAGCCAGTGAGCGCTTCCGTGCATATGATAAAAAGAAAAGGTGACAAAGGGTCGCCTTGTCGAAGACCTCTATGAGGTAAAATATTCCCTCGCGGGTTGCCATTTATGAGAACATGATACGATACCGAACGGATACATCGCATGACCCAAGTGATCCATATTTCTCCGAAGCCCATTTTCCGCATAATGGCCTCAATGAAGCACCATTCAACTCTATCATATGCTTTACTCATATCTGTCTTGATGGCCATCCGTCTGACTTTTCCCCCAGAGTGGGTTCGGAGCGCGTGGAATAGTTCTTGCGCGATAAGGATATTGTCTGTAATTTGTCTCCCCGCCACAAAAGCTGATTGTGTCTCCGAGATCATTGGTGGAAGTAGTCTTTTGAGTCTTTGACAGAGGAGCTTAGAAATGATCTTATAGCTCACATTGCAGAGACTTATCGGTCTAAATTCCTTCATATCTTGGGGTCTGTCTTTCTTAGGGATGAGACAGATGTTTGTCTCGTTTAGGCCTGGTACAATGATACCATCCGTTAGGAATTCGTTGACCATACGGGTCACATCCTCTTTGACAATCTCCCAATACCTTTGATAGAAGAGAGCTGTCAAACCATCGGGTCCCGGTGCTTTTTCCGGGTGCATTGAAAATAGAGCCCCGCGAACCTCTGCCTGAGTTACGGGCCTTATTAAATCTTCGTTCTCTGCGTCAGAGATGGATACCCTAACATGTGTTAGGATCTGGTCAATTCCTGACGGGTCCGAGGTCTGGAAAAGATCTCGAAAATATCGGGTGGCAACTGCCGTGATACCATCTTCCGATTCTTCAGCTATTCCATGGTGGTTTATTAGGCGGGAGATACGATTACGAGCTCTGCGTTGTTTTGTTGATGCATGAAAAAACTTGGTGTTACGATCCCCTTGCTGACGCCAAAGGACCCTGCTTTTCTGTTGCCAGAACACTTCCTCTTCCCGTAAGGCGTCATGAAGAGCTTTTGTCGCCAGGTCTAGCTCTTCTTGGGTCGATGTGTCATCTGACATCAGAGAGTCCACTTTCTCCTTTAGGTCGTCCACGAGGGTTTCTGAATGTTGGGCATTTGCTCTTCTCCAATTTCCGATCGCCCGCCTACAGCTGGCGATTTTTTCATCGATGGTGGCGTTAGAAGACAGAGATGGGGAGTGCCATCCTTCCTTTATTGTTCTCTCGATCCCATCTTTGTCATTCCATCTTTTATCAAAGCGAAAGGCTTTGCGTACTCTCATTGGTTTCGCAAGGATGTTTGCCACAATGGGTCTGTGATCAGAAGCCCATAGTCGAAGGTATTGGACATGTGTATGAGGAAAATTGTCATGCCAATCCTCGTTTCCTAGAGCTCGGTCTAGTCTGCATCGGACACGTGTCCGAGTTCTTCCTCTGTTTCCTACCCATGAGAATATGTTCCCAGAGCATGGGAATTCGAGCATTCCGCAATTTTGAATCATCTGGTTGAAAGGTATAAAGGATGCATCCGGTCTCGTCCGTCCCCCTTGTTTTTCGTGGTGACCGGTGATCTCATTGAAATCTCCTATGATGAACCATGGTCCATTTCTGGTGGTCGCAATCCGTGTTAATCTTTCCCATACTAGATCTCTTAGTCCATACACCGGATCCCCATACACAAAGGAGATGAAAACTTTTACTCCATCAATACTTGCTTCCACATCAACCATACGGTCGTTTGAAAACAAGACATTTATTTGGAGTTCTTCCATGCTGAATAAAGCTAATCCTCCACTGAGCCCATTGGGCTCAAGGTATCCAAGCAGTCATAACCCAGATCAACTTGGATATCTTGTAGGACTGGCTTCTTGTTCTTTGTCTCCGATAGGAATAAAATGCTTGGACGGTACTTCTTGTGTATGTCCTTTAGGTGTCTGACTGTAACGTCATTCCCAATCCCGCGACAGTTCCAGCTGAGTGTCCTCATATGGAGAGACCTGATGGTTCCTTGCATACATCTGAACCGGAGAGAGTATATGTGGGACCGTGTACCGTCCCTGTGTTTGTTGACATGTTTTGGAAACGAGGGTTTCTATGCCAACCGGTCGTAGAGAAGAGTAACTACTATCGTTGTTACTGAAAACAAAGGTTTCCAGCAAAGGGTGGTGGAAATCACAGTTTAGCGTTCGTCAGATAATTGTGGAGAACGTAGACGAAAAGGATATACACGATTGTCAGAATGATGCGGGTGGGGGAAGAAAGAGAGGTCGGCGCGGGGGGAGAATAGAGGTCGGGGGGAGAGATGGCGGCGTGGGGTGGGGAATAGATCGGCGTCGAGGGGGGGGGGAGGCGTCGGAGTCGCCGGAGGAGGAAGCCGGCGACGGCTAGATCTCGATCTCGATCTCTCTCTCTAAGCCGCCGGCGGCTAAACCTAGCTCTCGTTTATTAAATACAAGTCCCAGTAGGTCTCTGTTTATGTTGTCTATTAAATAATTTCTAAGTACCTTTCTCTCGGCATCGGCTTGTGCCACGAAACTGCTTTGCCCATTGAGAATTATTACCAGACTCTGTACCACAAGATTGAGGTTCTGTAACTTCTCATTTCAAGCAGAAAAAAGAATCCCATATTTCAATATCAAACCACAAAGAGAGAGATGTAATATATTTGGAGACTAATATCAAGGAAGCATGAACAAATTATATAACTTTTGCTTGTTTGAATCTCCAAAGTTTCATGGTTCAATTAATCATAATGATAAATACAAAATCTTTGATAATATCAACATTTAAGATAAATAAATATTATTTAACAATAAAATCGAGATTACAATAATATCATCACAAAAAATTAATTTTATTTTTTAAATAATATACAAATATATATTCAGTTTTATTAAGGTTATTTTAGTAAATTTAATATCTAAAAAGTGTATTTAAAAAAAAAAAATTAAAAAGGTGTATTTTTCAAATTTTAAAACACTAGAGAGGTATTTTTCCAAATTTCCTCTTATATATATATATATATATAAATCATTTTCATTTTGCTGCTTTTCGGTCTTACGTTTTGCTTTTTTTTTCTTGGTCACGAACGCACTTCATTTATCGATGACATAAATACATTGTTTGCATCTATAAACCAATAAGGAACAGAAGTGCCTATGAAAGAGAAACTAGTTTTCCGCACACGTGTATTCCGTGCAACTAAATCGGCCATCATATTCTTGTCCCTAGAACGATGGACAAGAGCAAACTCCGGAAATGATTTCCGCAGTTCCGCCAATTCACTCAGTTTTGGTGTAAAACCCGACCAATCCTCCGAGTGTGACACCATAAGGGTTAGCTTCTTGGAATCTGTTACGACATAGAACAATATCGGTTTTTCCTTCGTAAACTATTCATGGCCCATAGTAGGTCATGCATCTCCGTATGTAGAGGAGATATGCCTCTCCGGTTGCCTTGGATCCCTAAAAGGTCCGTTGTACCGTCTTCAAGTTCCAACACCCACCCAACTCCACAAGTGGGTTCATCACATTTCCAGGACCCGTCAACAAGACATGCGAAGGTTGTTGAAACCGGTTCATGAAGAGTATCAGATGCCCTATTATCTGTTGAAACCTCTTATGAGCAGTTTGCCTAGTACCACTCCATTGATTCCTTGTGGGCTATAAATAGGATGTCAGTTGGGGTATGGTCGATATTACTAAAAGTCTTGTTATTTTGCGCTTTCCAGATATACCACATAATCCATGGATAAGACCCATAAACCTCCTCAGAGATATCTCATTTTTTTAACCGCCAAGAAATCCACATTTTCCAGAGATTCCCGTACGGGAAACTGTTTGGTGATGTGGGGATGTTCGAAAGTGCCCAACATTATAATGCCGGTGGACAAATAAAAATTGTATTATTTATTGTTTCCTTTGGATGCCCACACCTTGGGTAACACCGATCAACTCGTATGTGCCGGGATGCCGGGCGTTCGTTCACCACCAACGCCTCAGACAGAGATTTCCATATGAAATGGCGGTTCTTATCTGAGGCGGGTACTTTCTAAAAATGCTCCTTAAGAGAATTAATTGAAGGTTATTGCAGGAAGAATAGGTTTTCTTCATCCTGCTTGAACTTTGCTACCTTATACCCCGACTTAATTGTATACTTACCGGAGTTAGTATAGTGCCAAAAACATCCATCATTGTTCACCCTTGACGAGAGCCTCACGCTTAGGATCAGAGGTATGTTAGCTGGATCTACACATTCTCTAAGACGCTGTAGGTTCCATGAGTTGGTTGCACCATCAATAAGGTCTACAACCTTTATATATGGGTTTTGACTTGTCGTCACATGAGTGGCCGGCCTCGGGTCTTTATCCGAAATCCACTTATCCTTCCAAACTAAAGTTTGAGAACCCCTTCCAATCAAACGCCTAGCGCCTTGCTCTACTAGGCATTTGGCCGTCCATATACTTTTCCACCCATATGAGGGACGGTACGGTTTTCGTGCCTTAAATGGGCGTGTATTCCGAAAGTACCTGCTTTTAGAAAACCGAGCAACTAATGAATTTGGGTATTGATTTAGTCACCAGAGTTTTTTTAGCCAAAAGAGCATGATTAAACTCTTCAAAAGACTCAAAACCAAGCCCTCCGTCCTTCTTTGATAGACAATTTTTTTCAGGCCACCCAATGCATTCCTTTTGAATTGGAATTTGTACTCCACCAAAAATTGGCTACCGCACTAGCAAGGGTCTGGCAAAGTCATTTTGGAAGAAGAAAACAGGAGATCACATATGTCAGAATTGCTTGTGCAACCGATTTGATCATTATTTCTTTACCACCCTTGGAGAGAAGTTTTGCCGGCCAACCATTTATCCGTTGGTTTAGACGATCTCGTACGTACGCAAAACATGGGTCTTTGAACCTTGTAATTGCTCTGGAACACCTAAATACTTCCATGTACCTCCTTCGGTGGAAATATCTAGTCGAATGTTTGTATGTGCCTCAGCAGATATAGACTTTCCAAAACTGACAGCTGGTTTTTCGAAATTAATTCTTTGTCCAGATGCATTTCCATACTAGTTGGGTATTTGCAGTATAGCATCACTCTGACTAGACGTAGCTTTACAGAAGAAAAGGCTATCGTCTGCAAATAGTATGTGGAAATTGGGTGGGCTAGCTTGTGCTACCTTAACGCATGTAGTACATCCTTAACGTTCCGCCGTTTGAATATTTGCAATCAGAACCTCCGTGCATAAAATAAATAAGTAAGGAGAGAGAGAGTCCCCTTATCGTAGACCTTTAAAGGGTATTATTGACTCCTTGGGTTCCCCGTTTAATAAAACTCGATAAGACACAAAGTGTTACATGTCATTATCCAGGAGATCCATGAATCCCAACTTATGCATAAGTGTTTCCAAGAAACACCACTCTGCACGATCATATACCTTACTCATATCCATTTTGATGGCCATAAATCATGATGTACAACTATCCTTGGTATTTAGCGCATCAAAGGCTTCTTGAGCGAGGAGAATATTGTCTAAAATCACTCTTCCAGCTACAAAGGCATACCGTGTCTCCGAAACAAAGGATAGGAGGATCCATTTTAATCGTTAGCAAAGAAATCGGAATATAATTTTATAGCTCACATTGCATAGACTAATAGGGCAGAACTCCTTCATTGATCTTGGTCTTCTTATCTTTGGAATGAGACATATGTTAACTTTGTTACTTTTGGAGTCCATGGTCCATGAGTTCATAAAATCCTAAACCATTTATATTACTTGTGGACCGATAATGTGCCAATACTTATGGTAGAAGAGAGCTGTCATACCGTCCGGGCCCGACGCCTTTTCCGGATGAATTGTAAAAATGGCCGCCTTAACCTTAGTCGCATATACATCTCTGATTATGAGTTCGTTCATGTCCAAGGTCACTAATTTTGGGACATGCGTCATTGATGTCTCAAGATCAGAAATCTCCGAGGAGGAGAAAATTTCTTGGAAATAGCTAATGGCTGGTGGCTCCACTTCTGACTCTTTTTCCGTCCACAATCCAGCCTCATTTAAGATGCCTATTATACGATTCCTCGCCCTCTACTGTTTAGTTGTCGCTTGAAAAAATTTGTATTCTTATCCCCCTCCTTCAGCCAAAGGGCACGACTTTTATTGTCTCCATCATTTTTTTTCCTCCACTAAGGCAATCCGCAATTTCTCCCTCAAACCTGAGACCGCTTCCGCAGAAGCTGAATCATTACTTTGGGCATCATCGAGGCAATTTTTCAAATTATCAATAACATTCGAAGAGTTAAGTTGATCTCTCTTCCGCCATCTTGATATATGACCCCTACAATTCTTGATCCGATCACCTAGGATTGGCTCAGAGTTATCCTTGACATTCAACCAGCATTTTTTATAACCGTTTCAAAATTTGGCTTATTCCCAAATAATTTATTAGCAACGACATAAGTTAAAATAGACCCGTGGCCGGACCCCATGAAACGTAAATAATCCACATGTGTAAGTGTGAACAAATCAAACCACTCTTCATTACCCATTAACCGATCAAGTCGGCACCGGATTAAATTTTGTCCCCACCTTCCCACCCAGAAAAACAATTTCTGGTGTAAGGAAAATCTAACATGCCACAATTTTGTCGCATGAGACGAAAATCTAGGAACGAATTTTCAGATTTGATATGTCCTCCAGTTTTCTCGTGATGACCAGTTATCTCATTAAAATCACCCGTCATTAGCCAAAGGCTGGAGCGTGTTGTACTAATACGAGTAAGACGTTCCCACACTAGACTACATCTTGAAATAACAGGTTTTCCGTAAACAAAATAAACAAAAAGTTTATTTCCTTGAATGGTAGCTATTACATCGATAATATTTTTATTCGAAAAATAACTTCAACTCGACATTCAACCAAAGCCAAAAGAGCTAAGCCGCCACTAAGACCACTATGGTTAACCATAAAAAGAAAATCATAATCTAAATGAGTTTGAAAATCTGGAAAGAAAGTAAGATCACGTTTGGTCTCCATGAGAAAAATCATCCCCGGAAAAACTTGTTTCCGTATCTTCCAGAGGTGACGAACTGTCAAAAAGCTTTCTGCTCCATGACAGTTCCAGCTTAGGATCATTTAAGCATTCGCCGATGATTTCTCCTTGACCACCAAACCCATTTAATCCCTCGAATTTTTCCCCTTGTCAGGGTCCGTCTTCGAGGACGACGGTTTGAACAAAACATCTATTTTTTCGTTGTGCATGTCACCTAAAGCCAAGCCCGCTTATTTTTGAATTTTAAGCCTCAGAAAGGCTCCGTCCTATCTTTTTCCGAATCCCAAGGGCCTTGATGATCTGCTTACCTAGCCTGCTTTTCTCCGATAATCTCCTAATTTGACTAGCGTGTTTCACCCTTCCAACACGATTGGTGGCTGGGCCTGGATTAGCAAAGATCTCTTTGAGAGGAGAAATTATATCATCCAGCTCAAGCGAGGGCTTATCACATGTGATATCGGTGGTCTGCTCAGGACGTGCCCCCAAAGTCTCTTCATTCTGATTCAGCACCGCCTCACGTCGCGATGATACCCTACTCGTTCCACTGGAAATTTATTGCGCATACATCTGGTTAAAGTGTTGAGCCTCCTCTTCCATTGCACGATACTAAGATGCCATTTTGAAGTTGGGATTAGGTTGCATAGTCTCCGCAGATAGCACAACAGAACCATGATCTTGTCACTGGATCGATAGCAAAGACGAACCAGTTTCCTTCAATGATTCTTTATTTGTAGTCTGTTGCACCTGTACTTCCTGTGAGTTAGGGTTCATCACCGACTTGGCTCCCTGGTTCTTCTGACCCGAATTCTCTGTGGATGTTCCTTTGCTGAAAGCCTTTTTGACCCAGTCCTTTGTTCTTTTTGCAAACTATTGTTTTTCATCATTCAAATTATGCATTGCTATTTTTACTATTGCCTTGGCTTCTCTTCGGTGACTAGTCATAGTAGTCATCGACTTCGTCAAATCACGGTGTTGTATCCAGCTAAAGCATTATTCCAGTAAAAATAACATGTTATAAGAAAAAATATCATCGGATGAAACAACACTAGCATATCAATGAAATATTTATCAGTTGTTTTTTCTAAAATTTGTTACATAAATTAATAGCTTTTAATGTAAACACATAACATGTTATCATATCACGCGTATGGTGCATATATATGTTGTCATGTCACTCCTATACAACCATATTACATGTTATTAACAGAAGAAAATGACTAAAAAAATCTTTACTTTTTAAAAATATTCATTTAATACCTATACTTTTCAGAAATTATTTTATTCCTCTAAAAACATAAAACTCCATAAATAAATATCAAACTTTTAAAAAAGTGTTCGTTTTGGACCTCATATGTTATTTCCATCAAATTGTCAAAACATCATTTTTAATCCCGTTAACGGAAGATACCATAGCTTATGCAAT
Organism: Pseudoturritis turrita; assembly: GCA_900406555.1. NCBI lineage: Eukaryota > Viridiplantae > Streptophyta > Magnoliopsida > Brassicales > Brassicaceae > Pseudoturritis > Pseudoturritis turrita. The sequence continues at coordinate 140,128 of OVBL01000900.1, read as the reverse complement.
TGATGAAATTGAATAAAACTGATATGTTCACTTAATTGAATCTACCATAAACCATGAAAACTTATAATTAAATATTTGGGTAATGAATCAGAAGAAATAAATATTGTTCTTTTCTTGTTTCATTTTGATTTTGGAAATAAAAAACAAACCTATATATCAGTAACAAAGGCATGTAATGGAGAAAAAGAGTGTTCACTGCGAGGGTGATCGAATGCTTCATATGCCCAATACTTATTAACTTATCAAATTTATGAGAATCAGAATGACAATACGTATTCCAATGATAAAGCGACAGTTTCTCCACGTTACTCACTATATTTTCTGGCTTAAAAGCATGTTTTCATTTTTTCTCAATCTCTTACATTCCATGTGGTCATAATGATAAGGCAGACGTTTAGCGCGTAATGCTACTTCTCGCTCTTTAGAGTTTATGTATGTAAACTCTAATTCACCTGTTTGGTTAACAAAACTTTTTTGTTTAATTGAAATTCATAAGTTGACAAAAAAAAGTTTGGTATTTATTTGTGGAGTTTTCTATTTTTAGAGGAATAAAAAGATTTCTGAAAAATATGGGTATTAAACGAATACTTTTGAAAAAGTTTGGTATTTATCTATAGAGTTTTATGTTTTTAGAGGAATACAATAATTTATGAAAAATTTAGGTATTAAACGAAAATTTTTAAAAAGTAGAATTTTTTTTTGTCATTTTCCCTTTAAAACAAAAAAGAACATTAATACAAAGTTCAGAAAAGAATTTTTAAAGTTACTAGCAGTTCCCTTCTTTGGGCTTAGGACACTCTTTCTGATCTAGAGGGTCTTATCTTTAGTTTAGAAGAGAGATTAAGGGTGCAAAACATTTCCCTTTTTGTCGATTCAAAGAAAAAAAGAGTATTAGTCATAAAGAGGTCAAAATAATTTTGGGATTTAGGGTTTACGCAAGGAAAGCTAAGAAATCGTGTCGTGTTCTTCGTACTCCCATTAATCTTTAGTCGGTCTGTTCGCGTTAAGTGGAATTCAGAGAGAGTGATGAGGAGAAGAATGAGTTAAAGTCTCGACAAGTCCCTAGCGAATATGTCGCTAGACGAGATTGATGAACCGTTTGAGATGTCAAATCTATCGGAGTATTGTTTAAGCGAGAAGAATGGGATGAGCATCATAGGGAGGATACTTAACCCATATTCTTAGAAGATGATTAGTCTTATTCTAGACATGCCAATGAAGTGGAGAATCTATGAAAGAGTAAGAGGAATAACTCTGTCGCAAGAGAGGTTCCAGTTTATTTTCAAGTACGAGCAAAATATGGAAGATGTTATGTCAAAGGCGGTCTAGACATACAACGACTGGGCCATCGTCATTGAGAGATGGATGGAGTCACCACCGGAGGATTACCTTCGTTTCATGCCGATTTGGATCTAGATCCAGAAAATTCCGGTAAATTACTACACAGTCCCTTCTATAACGGCAATAGGAGAGCTTATTGGTCATGTTAAAGAGGTTGCTTATGACCCAACAAAGCCTCAAAATCATGACTACATTATGGTACGTGTCCGTTTTGATGTATCAAGACCTCTAAGGCATTCCAAAGTGGTCAATCTACCCTCAGGAGAAGCAACAACAGTGTGGTATGACTTTGAGATAATCCAGAAGAGATGTTACGAATGCCAGAGATTGATGCATGAGAAATAAAAATGTCCAAGCAGCAGGAGAAAATAAATGAGAGGAGCCAAGGAAATAAGAGAGAGAGAGAAGCAATCAGTTACTTTGTACCTAAAGGAAACTGGTCCTCTTTATGGGATCCTAACTGAAGATCAAGTTGGACGTGATCCAGAAATAGGAAAACTCAGAATGGACCCTGATGTGCTCCATGGAATGAGGCAATATCTACTCAGATCAGAAGGACCAGACAGGAAACTAAAAGAAGACAGGATAAAGTCTTATATTGCAAGTCTAGCTAATGACCCTCTGGCCCAGAAAGAAACTCTCCGACTAGAGCCAGCACCATTAATCTCATATTATGTGGACAAAGGAAAGAGAGTGGTTTATGATTTTCAAACCAAAGAAAAAGAGACAAAAGAGGATAGAGAGAAAGCAGAGTCTCAGAAGCTGCTTGCCTCAACTATTCATTTAGGCAATGCAATGAGAAAAATATCAGCAACCACCAAAACAATGTCTGAAGGGGAGATAGAATTTGGTTACCATGCTGGAGGCTCTTTCCAACCTTGTCCAACGGCTTATGGAACAGGCTTCTCTGAAGCTAGCTCTTCTGGGACAGGGAAAAGAAAGGGCAAGCCAAAGAAGAAACCATACAAGAGCAAGAGGAAAGCAAAGCCACTACATAAAGAGGGCACATGTGATGTTTCAATGAAAGCAGGAGAAAAAGTTGGAATAATACCAAAGAGGAAGGGAGAGGAAGGTGCACCACATCCAGCCAAGAGTCTTAAGTGTACTCACACAAAGGTGATCCCACATGAGGGATTGCCCAATACATAATGAGTATACTTAGCTGGAATTGCTAGGGCTTGGGGCGGCCTCAAGGCTTGACGATTCCGAGGTTGAGGGAAATGCGCAAAAAGTATTTCACGGAGGTATTGTTTTTAATGGAAACAAAGAACAAAGAAATGTGTTGGTAGACTTACAAGAATGGCTAGGGTATGACTTTGTATATACTGTAGATCTGGTTGGTTATAGTGGTGGTCTAACTCTGTTTTAGAAGAAGAGTGTAGAGCTAGAGTTTAAGTGTGTAAATAAGAATCTGATGGGTTCCATGTACAGTTTGGTACTTCCAACTTCTTTGTTTCATGTACATATGGTCATCCAGTTGCAGAGTTTAGAGATGAGGTGTGGGAGATGATAACTAGGATTGGAATCCAGAGAACAGAAAAATGGTGTATGATTGGGGACTTTAATGAAATTCTAAACCATGAAGAAAAGCTAGGAGGGCCTAGGATATCTGAGGATTCTTTTCAAGGCTTCTCTGATATGATTAAAGCATGTGGAATGATAGAGTTGCTTAGTATAGGGAATGGTTTTACTTGGGGGTGACATGAGATATAAGTTATGGATCCAATGCAAATTAGATTGAGGCAGAAAAGTGTTGGTAACAAAGAGTGGTTCCAACACTTTCCTGCCTTAAACTAAGTTTTTTTTGGAAAAAAAGGCTCTGATCATTGGCATGTGTTAGTAAAAAAGGTGGCTTCACAAGAGTCCTACAGGGGTTTCTTCAGGTTTGGTAAAAGATTTCTATATAAATCTCAGGTAAAAGAAGCAGTCTCCCATGCCTGGAATTTGGGATCTCATCAGACAGTGGCCTTAGTTGCAGAGAGACTAAGGAGGGTTCGTAGGGCTTTAAGCCAATGGAAAAAAGAAAACAACACAAACTCCCTAGATAGAATTCAGCAGCTGGAGAAGGAATTAGAATGAGAAGATGTGCAATCATCATATGACCCTAGCTCCACACAAATGTTTGAGCTTAAAAGGGAGCTAGGAGAAGCATACAGAGAGGAGGAGAGTTACTGGCAACAAAAGAGTGGGAATACATAGATGCAAGAAGGGGATAGAAATACAAAATTCTTTCATGATTCTGTCAAGGCTAACAGATCAAGGAACCATATGGGAAAGCTTAAAGACTCTAAAGGGAATATGCAAAGATCTGAAGCTTCAAAGGGAGAAGTAGCAGTCAAGTACTTCAAAGACCTCACAGTCATCCAACTTCCAGACATGGTTCTCTGATATTGATACAAGGGTATCATCAAGAGTTAATGAAGGACTAATTGCAAAGGTGACCAAATAAAGAGGTTAGATAAGCTGTTTTCTCCATAAACCCCACAAAATCCCCTGGAACTGATGGTATGACAAGTCTGTTCTTCCAACACTTTTGGGATGATATTGGGGTCAGGTCACAGCTGAGGTACAAAGGTTTTTCCAGACAGGCTCTTTCCCACTTAAATGGAACTTCACTCAACTATGCCTCATCCCAAAGAAGGTAGATTCACCCCTTATGTCTGACTATAGACCCATTAGTCTATGTTCAGTATAGTACAAAGTTGTGTCAAATATCATGGTGGCAAGATTGCAACCTTATCTGCATTCGATAGTCTCACCAAATCAGTCAGCCTTTGTACCGGAAAAACTTATATCTGATATCATATTGAATGCTTATGAGTTAGTGCATGGACTCAGAACTCACCCTAGGATAGCTAAGGAGTCCTTGGCTGTAAAGACTGACATGCCAAAGGCATATGACAGAGTAAACTGGAACTATCTACAAGACTTGCTAACAGTTATGGGTTTCCACCAGAAATGGATCATATGGGTGATGTTCTGTGTGAAAACAATCTCATATACAATAATGATTAATGGCCAAGCACACAGGTTGATTGAACTTCAGAGGAGACTAAGACAGGGAGATCCACTCTCTCCCTTTTTGTTTGTCATGTGTATTGAGGGTCTTACTCACTTACTAAATAGGGCTGAGAGGGAAGGGCTTTTCTCTGGGATACAGTTTGCTAATTCAGGACCATCTATACACCATCTACTATTCGTAAACGATGTGTCAAGCAGAGGAATCTCAAGTCTCAATTCTGCAGCAAATTCTGAAAGTTTATAGAGAGGCAACATGCCAGGTAATCAACCTAAACAAATCCTCTATTACTTTTGGTGCTTTAGTAGAAGATGAGGTGAAAGAAGTTATAAAAACTAAGCTAGGAATCTACAATGAGGGTGGAACAGGAACTTATCAAGGACTTCCTGAGTGTTTTAGTGGATTAAAAAGGGACCTGTTAGCTTATATACATGAGAAAATGCAATCGAGATTCTCTGGTTAGTTTGCTAGATCTCTATCAAAAAGAGGCAAGGAAATCCTGTTAAAGGTTGTTGCAATGGCAATGCCACTCTATGCAATGTCATGTTTTAAATTGCCAAATACCACCTGCACACAACTGACAAGTGCCATGGCTGATTTCTTGTGGAGCTCAGTGGAACATAAAAAGAAAATCCATTGGATAGGCTGAGACAAACTGTGCCTGCCAAAGCATCAAGGAGGACTGGGATTCAAGGACATAGTATGTTTCAATCAGGCTCTATTGGCTAAACAAACTTGGCGACTGCTGCAAGACCCTCAATGTCTCTTCTCAAGGGTTATTAATAGTAGATACTATACTCATTCTGAGTTCCTAAATGAATAATTAGGAAAAAAACATCATTCGGCTGGAAAAGCATTCTGCATGGGAGAGAATTGCTCAACCTAGGACTAAAACAGAAGATAGGGAATGGGGATTCTATTAGTATTTGGATAGGCCACTGGATCTTTGATGACCACTGGAGACCACCTCTGATAAAGAACAGAACCATTGATCTTCTTTTGATGGTAAAGGATCTAATTGATCCAGGGACCAGAGGATGGAACAAATAGAAGCTTGAGGAACTCTTCTACCCTGCAGATATTCTCTTAATACTCAAGATTAAACCGACAACATCAGTTCCTGATTTATGGACATGGAAGTACAATAAATTAGGAGACTACTCAGTAAAATCAGGAAGTTGGCTGGCTAGCCAAGAAAAGAACAAAGAGATTATCCGAGAAGCAGTCATGCAACCATCTATCAATGAGATAAAAAAAAAATATATGGACATTGAAAACACCTCCAAAGATCAAGTTATTCATGTGGAAAGCTGTCAGTGAGACCATACCAGTAACTGATAGGATTATGACAAGAAGAATAAAGGTAGACTCCATATGCCAAGTTTGTGGACTGGAAGGAGAGTCGGTGAACCATATTTTATTCTCCTTCTCTGTGGCTAGACAGGTATGGGATCTATCAAACTTCCCTTGCCTGGAAGATGGTTTTAGTAGTGTTTCTATTTACCAGAACATGTTTTATCTACTGCTAGTTGGAAAAAACATAGGAGTTCCAAGGGACATTAGAAAGAGCTTTTCCTGGATCGATGGAGACTTTGGAAAATTGGAATAGTCTCATTTTTGAAGGGGGAAGATTCCAATCCATTGACTCAATAGAAAAGGTTAGAGATGATATCAATGAATGGTCTAGTGCACAAGTGGTAGATAGAAGATAATAATGCGGTGTCAATGAAGAAGCAAAACAAACGGTGGAATCCACCACCTACTTACTGACTCAAATGCAATTTTGCATCCTCTTGGAACAAACATAACAACTTAGGAGGAGGAGCCTGGGTACTAAGGAATGCACATGAGAAAATATTGTTACATAGTAGAAGGGTTTTCTCTGAAGTTGACAGTGAGATGGATGCAAAGCTTCAAAGCTTCCTTTGGTCAATTGAAAGCATGGCCAGTCTTAAAGTTGGTCAATTGAAAGCATGGCCAGTCTTAAAGTCACAAAGGTCATCTTTGCGTCGGATGTTATGGATCTATTAGGGGCTGTGATACGACCACCTGCTTGGCCTTCCTATAGGTTTCACTCATCAGAGGCAGCAAGAGCTTTACATGTGATTCTTTTTTATGGGATTTAAGCTTAGGAGATTCTTCATCTAATCAAGGTGCAAGTCTCATTGCCCGGAGCGTAACAATGGAGGATCGATGGTAATCATATGTGGCGGATGGTCCCCCTTTTTGGCGACATGAGCTCTTTGAGTTGGAAAGTATGATGTATCCTCAACTCTAAATCTCTAAGGCATTGGTATGATTGTGTTCGATCTATTTTTTGTATCTAGAAAAGTCTAATGAAAATTTGGCTATGGCCACATTTTTTCGAATGTTATAACTATCATATTGGCTTATATATAAATATATTCAGATGAAAAAAAAGTTCATAAAAAGAGAAATTACAACCTATCCGACGCACTTAGATATTCGTCTTTAATATTCAAATCTTAATATTCACCCTAAATCTACACAATTTGTTTGTCATCTAAAAAAACTAATTTTTATGGATTAAAAAATAGAAATTACCACAAATAACTTTCAAAAGTCATTTTATTACTCAAACAACTTTAAAACAGGTTGTGTACTGAAACAATTTTAATTTTGTTTTACAATATTTTAAACTTTATAATTACCAAGAATGTTAATGTCAATAATTTTTTAGAAAAAAAAAAAAAACCTTTCAAAAGTCATTTTATTTCTCAAACAACTCCCTAAATAAAAAAGGTATACTCAAACAACCTTAATTTGTTGCAAAAAGACTTTTGACCATATTTTAGATTCTATAATTACAAAAAATGTCATTTTGAACGGCTTTTTGGAAGAAAAGAAATTAGAAGAACAAACAATAAAAAACCTAAAATCCTTTTTTCTTTCTCTCACAATTTTTCGCTACCCTTTATTTTCTCACTCGCATTTTTTTGACTTCCGACGAGCAACATTTTTTTTTGAAACCCAGTTTTTGGCATCGGCAATGACGGACGTTCGTCTTTTGTCATCTCATGTTTATCTTTTGTTAAATTATTTTTTGTTTGGTCTCTAACTTTTATGTCTTTGAGAAATTTTTTTTTCTTTCTATGTTCATCTTCCATAGAAGACTACTATGGAGAACAGTAAATGACTTGGGAGGATTTGGCGAATTATGAACACAAACTGGTGATCGATTTTGGTGGCTGCAATGTCAATTTTACACTTGCGATCTCGTATGAGATTCTAAAAAGACACGAGAAAATGTAAAGTTGCAACATTTTTGTCTCGAGCTGGATATTTTAATATATGTCAACGTTCGTAATGCAATCGTCAACATGGAATCTTTACTGGGTGTAACTCATGTTTACTTCATGGTTCTCTAAGAAAAGTGTATGAGATACTCATATCAAGCAAAAAATATTCGTGGAGACGCGATGGTCTTTGCAATTAAGATATGTCTAGTATAGACGGTTATTTGTGCAAAACCATAACAGTTCTCACTTTGGAAATCAATGTATAGTATGTCCTCACTACTCTAAGTGTGGACATGATACCGATCATGCTATCAGGTACATAAATACCTATATTAGTTAGAAAAATATACATGAGAAATATGCGTTGGAGGATATACTAAGATTTTCTAATTTGTGTATCTTTACATATACTAAGATTTTCTAATTCGATCTAAAAATATTTTTATTTAATACACCAACCAAACCAAATTTTGTCAAAACATATATTGACGGTTAATTGTTGATGATGTGTATGACACATCAGTTGCCACACTATAATTAAATGTCACATCACCTACAACGTTATTTTTAAAAAAAGGTTGTTTGCTCATTAATTTTTTTTTTTCTTTCTAATTGTTTACTATTTCAAATTTCTTAATTAATAATTACACAAAAAAAAAATTTTGGTTAAATATTTTTCCATCGTGTCGATCCAACCACTAGAAGACAAATCTTATGCAAAAATACCAAACACATGAAAGATATGAAAAAATATGTGAGATTTTTTCCGAAAATTTTTCGATGCTCAAGTCAACAAACCACACGACTTTGTTAGAAATAAAAAAATAGAAAAACACAGTTAAAAGAGGGTTATGTTATTCCGGTTCGAAAAATTGGTTCAGTTATATATAATACTTTGCTTTTCGTACCCAAAGTAATGAAACCCATTTCTTACTGTGTTTTCCAAGTCATTCTGGTTTCAAACCAAGTCATGTAGAACAACTCATGTGATATGTTGATTTGATAATTGAAAAGTTTTTGGAAAAATCCTCACCGGTGCTTTCATATCCTTTACGTGTTTGTTGTTCTAAAAAATATTAGTTTTAAAAATAAATTAATGAAAACTTAAAAACAAAAATTATCATTTGGCATGTGATGTGATATATGACTTTTGTGTGGCAACTGAAATGACATACACGTCATCAACAATTAACGGTCATTGTATTATTTAACCAAAATGAATTAGTTGGTGTATAAAATAAATAATATTTTTAGTCCGAGGATGAATTAACGTATCACTTTAGTTTGTGTATGAACTGGACAGATTTGGACTATTCGAATATGAAAAGACAGAAATCCTGGTTTCTATCCTAATTGTGGCTTCTAAAGTATGGAAGGTTCGAATCTTGCTTGCTTCATTTTTTTATGTTTTTTAATTCATTAATTAGTAGGTCTACAAAAATATTTTTACTTGTAGCTTACATATTTTTATACAATTGGATAAGGATATTATTAGTGTTTCCTTATTTGAGGAATACTAATACTCTCTCCACTACATTATGAATTACAAGCACTCATCTGGGTTATGCATTGTATAATCGCATAGCATAAAATAATCGTAGTTTTCGCAACAGATTGTTCCGAGCTGGTGAATATGATGTCTACACTGGTAGATTAGCCTACACTCTCAATACATTTAGAAAAATTTGTGGGTAGAAATTTGGAACCGATTTTATACATCTCTCCCAAATCACACACAAACAAACCCTAAAGACATTGATTTCCAAAATCGATTATCAAAGAAGTGATTATCATGCTAATCATCTATTCAACTATAGGGGTTTCAATCTATTCATTTAATCGAGATCATTTGTCTGAAATCGGTCTGTCTACAACTGGTTACAGAAAATTTATATGCTGACTCAATGGACGAAGATCTTTGATGTGGTTTTCGTGTTGTTCGGGCTTGGGTTTTTGGATATTCCGCTTAGTGTTCAGAATTACACTGATTTTGAAAATAGTTTTTTCTGTTCAAATTAGATTATAACGAAAATCGATCCTTAACATAAATTAAATACTAAATTAATCTAACTTGATCTGATACCGATTTTATCCATCTCTCCCAAATCACACCCAAACGACCCCTAAAAACATTAATGTCCAAAATCGATTACCAAACAAGTGATTATCCTGCTAATCATCTAATCAACCATACGGATTTCAATCTATTCACTTAATTGATATCATTAATCTGAAATTGGCCTGTGTACAACTGGTTACGGAAAATTGCTATGTTGACTCCATGGACGAAGATTTTCGATGTGGTTTTCGTGTTGTTTGGGTTTGGGTTTTTGGATATTTCGTTTAGTGGTGTTGTTAATTACGAGTTGGATATGAGATTATGATTCTCACTGGAATCCAAATGGGTTCGATGAAACGACATCGAAAGATATTTTTGGCGAGGGATTGCAGACGGAGGGAAGTGAAAGGGACCTCTGATTTAGCTTTAATTCATCGTATTTTTCCCAAACCTTGTGCATGATCGTAATCATTAATGCAGCGACTCACACTTTTTCATGCCCCAATTTTGCTATTACATAATCCCCAAAGAGAAGATGAAGAAAGGAGGAAGCAATCCGTGGAGAAAAAAGGTAGAAGAAAGAGAACACTATTTTTAATATATTTAATTAATTATAAAAAATAATTAGTATATTTTGTAATAAAAAGATGATTTTTGTTTCTTTTTCATTTTCTTTTATTTTTATTTTTTTTTAATTAATTTAGTTTTTGATTTTGGTTAAGGATCGATTTTTGTTATCTAATCGCGATTTTTAGTCTAATTTGAATCGAAAACGCTATTTTCAAAATCGTTGTGGTTTTGAGCATTAAAATTTGAATTGTGTGGTTCTGGGTGTGGAACTTTGATTTCGTGTAGCATTGTAAAAATACCTAAATTTTGTGTGGCTGGAATAGAAATTGAAACTTCCGAAAAAGGGGGAAATTGTGGATCGAATACCCTTAATTTTTTATGCTGATACAAGAAATGGAAAATATAAGATAGAAACATTGATATATGTTTTCATAAAAAGAAGAGGTTGATATATTTTTCTAAAAAAGCTGTCAACGCCGCAACCGCTTCCTGTTACAGTTGGAATTTCTCTCTTTTTTTTTACTGGCGGCCAACGGCTTCCTTAGTACCAGCGTTGGTCCTCTTCCCTTTTCATTGTTAACCTCTCTCTGGTTTTGAAAGCTTTTCGGCGTGTCTCCAATGTTTTTGTCCTAGATCTACCGGCTCAGGGAGGTGGAGATGCGGTGGTTGTCTCCTCTGGATGAGGTAATGCTCGCTGATTTTATTTTGTGTCAGAACCTCTGTGGCTGACGGTGCGACTTACCGCAAACACCAATTTTTTTTATCAATGGCGAGGTTTTTATTTTTTGTTGTAAATTTGGGATCCTCATTTGTAGGCGGTGTGAGGCTCTGGCTCCTCCTTTCGCCGTCGAAGTTGTTGGCTCTGTTCTGCCCTCTTGCCGATCTTCGCCTCTCAATCCTTTGTTATCAGATATGTGGGTACAATACTCGGGTAGTTTTGCTGTCTTTGTGACATGTGTCAGGTTTTATCTTATGACACAATGATCTTGTTGCAAGTGTACAACGATCAATTGTAGTACTTAAAGGTCGAATCCACTGAAGATTGAAAGGCTACGCTTACAAGTTTCTAGGAAAATAGTTAAGGTAGGACAAAAATAAAAGGTTTGTTTTGTTGTTTTATAAAACAAAAGTGCAAATAATTAAATAATGATAATAAATCAATTAGAACAAATGTTGTGTATCAGAGAATTCTTCAGGGTTCATGGACTAAGCTATTCAGGTGCTAGGCCGGTAGATCTAGTAGAGTATTCAAAGCCATTCGTGAATTAATCATCATATTCTCATATCAATGATCAAACATGTCTAATAACCTAATTCACTCAATAGTCACGAAGGTAAAAAGGAAAACATGCTGCAGAAGTTGATACTTATCTTATCTAGTACTAGTTCATATTCATATAATCAAGTTGTCAACAAGAACATATCAATTTATAACAGATCACAAAGTTGTCAATCTAAGTAATCATGTATTAATCATAGATGAGTTCTAAATCCCTGTAAATCCTAATCAATTCCTATTTGTAAAGCCATGATATCCCCTTTGAAAAATCCAACAATCAAACTACTCAATCATGACAAAGTAAATCAAAACAAAAGCAATAGATAAACTCATAATCATTAAGAACAGTAGCAAAGGGTTTAGAAAACTTCTCTATGGAGATACAAAGAGGCGAGATTTTCTCCCTTATCGAACAACAGTAAAGAAAAATCAAAAGAAAAAGAGTTTATGGTGATGAAGAGCTTTGGTGGCTATGAGAGCCTACTGATTTTCGTAGCCTCTATGATGGTTTTATAGGTGTGGAAGTCGGCTACGACAAATCCCAATGAATTTAGGAGATAATATTCAAACAAATATGTAAAATTGCCTGTCTTTAGGGACCCTATTGATCGATCACCTCCTTGCGATCGATCGATCACCTATCCACCGTTTTCAAATTTCTGCGCATGCTTCAGCTTCGAGACTGCATGACCTGTCTTCAATAAATTGAGTATAACCGGAGATGGCACCGTTGGATTATCACGATCGGATATAAAAATTTAAGCTAACACTCTCAGATATCTCGTGGTACAATTTGAGCTCGATCCAACGGTGGGAAAGTCTCCATCTCATGCGAAATATATGGTGCTCAGAATCTGTCCAATCTCCAAAATACTTGTTTTACATCTTTTTGGCCCAAATTGCTTCCATTTCCTGTAAAGATTATAAAAACTACAAAACACTAAAAGCACAAATAAAATGCCAAAACCAAGTAGTTTCTTTATTAAAAATGTATTGAACACATAGTAAAAATCGATAAAATCTAAGGTGTATCAATTCCCCAGACTTAAACCTTTGTTTATCCTCAAACAAACAGTAGCTCAAGTTCAGAAAAGAGGTTTGAAAATCGCGGGAAATCACATATCCCTGAGATCATAACTTTGATTCCATAACCTATAATCCACATACAAATAAAGTTAATTCAGAACATTCTCATCTTATCCCACCATAACCTTCGCAAGCCTTGTCCATTATAAATCCCAAGCCTGCAAAAATCTTAACTTCACATCATGTGACTCTCTACATTCATTAAGTATTGTGTGAGCTTTCTCAATAAATGATGTTATTCAGGGTAGGCAGCGCTAGTGTTAAAAAGGCTATTTAGTGGTGGAGTTAAAAGTGTTTAGGGTTACCAGACGCTCCGGAGGATGCAAGATAATATGCAAAACTGCAAGAGAGAACGGACCTGTTGATGCCCACAGTTTTCCAATCAATAGATGTCTAACTCTCCCCAGACTTAGATTTTTCTCCAGGAGTCACTGTAAATCACTGAAAATACTCCACATCTCTTTCAATCGATCCATGATATTTCCTGGGATTTTTGTTGGCCTTGAGACTCCTATTATTGATCAATTTCCTTTCCCTTTTATTTTTCATTTTTTTTTTTTTGAAAGGGGGAAATTGATCTATTAGAAACATGGAGTCTCAAAGGCACATTATCATGATATATGCAAATCCTAGGAAAGAACCAAGCTCTCAAATCACAATCAACATACTCCACCAAGTATCCTCAATCCATGCATCTGCAGTGACTGGAAAATTGTGTCGATCCTCTTTCTCTCCGGCATTTTTACACATATCTGCACATATGATAAGGAAGACAAGAACGTGTGAGGTCTGAAAAGAGATAAAGGTTTAAGGTGGGGTACCAAGTAAAAATGAGCTGGCCATTCAGGATCAACAGAGAGTGGTAAAAAGGGAATAAGAAATCCTGAATGTTTGGTTCATTTTCCTGATCTAACACCTTAAAGAGAAAATTTAAGTCATGTTAGAAGTCTAATAATATATAGTCAAAATCAGATCCATCCAAATTAATGCAAACTGAAATTTTTTGGGGGGAGTCCAGTCATGGGGTTTCTGAACCGTTTATCTGAACAACCATGCTGCAATGGTCACTGAGTCTCACAATCAAAGCATTTGTTCCTAGAAAAGCTCATAATTCCCTACAAATTTAACTCAATAAAAAAAAATTATCATAAGAAAAGTTTTAAAATTACTCGATAAAAGCCAAAAACAAACGAAAAGAAAACAAACATGTCAGATAATGAGGAACCCTCCCCATAATTAAGTTACACCGTCCCGGTGTGAATTTAAATCGGAGAAAGTCATAATAGAATTGAAGAATATTGAAAAGAATGGATAGAAAATGATACCTAGATGATCGTTCAGAAATTACATTCCAATTGTGACACATTTTTGTTTTTGTTTTTTTTTTTAAAATCAGGAAAATTCGAACTTTTACCTATAGGGGTGATCGATCGATCAAGTAGGGCCGATCGATCGATCGATGAAGGAATTGCAAAGACCATATTTCCCCGTATGTTCGATCAATTGAACGAGGGTGTCGATCAATCGATCAGCTCAGCAATCGATCGATCGATGGGTCGATCCGAAAGTCTGCAATTTTCTTTTTTCAATCTTTCCTGAAACACTAAGTAAATTCGTCAAAAACCAAAGAATTAGAAAAAGACTTTTACCAGTGGGCTGCCTTCCACCAAGCGCCTTCATTTAAAGTCGTTTAGCTCGATTTGGATGCCATTTTTTTAGGCGTGAGGAGAAGCATCTACAGAAATCGATTTTTCCTTAGACTTTTCAATGCTGCTTGCTGCTGGATCAGGAGATTTTTGGACAATGGTGAACTTCTTCTTACGCTCTCCTTTTGTTGTGAAGTTAGGATCTCCATCTAGAACCTCAATGGCTTCATCTTTGTCACTGTCTGAAGCATGTTCTTTTAGCATATGATTCGCCACTTGTGTGTTTTGTCTCTTGCAAAGAGGTTCACGATCATTTGCTGTCTTTTTTTGTCTCACCTTATGGAACGTCTTCTTATCTTTCTTCCTAGAAACACAAGTCTCATTGTCCTTATCAAAACCATCATAACAATCCAAAAAGTTTCCTTCAAATGCATGGTTTGGTTTTGATTCATTGAGCATTGCTTTGTGAGATTGTTCTTCGCTTATGGTTGTAGACGAATAGAGTACGATACCATTTTCAGGTCCTGCATCAAAGCATTCTACAGCAAAATCATTATCACAAATTTAAATAATATCATGGTACCGAATTTTTTGTGCTCCATGGATCTCTTTCAGTGGATCTTCGAATTCTGGAACTCGGTTTTCGTGGATGTCTAGAGGGTCGACATGAGCATTGAGTTCCTCGATACTCTTTTTTGGCTCTTCAATCTTCCATTCATGGAAGTCAATGGGGCTGTCCAAGTCATGACTAATCTTGTCATCATCAATTTGGTCTTGCTCCATGTCAATTCCAAACCATCTTTGTTCATCTCTAGCACCACTCTTATCAAAGATCTCACTAACCCTAGCGAGGGCGTCTAAAACTCTTTGTGAAACGCGTTTTGTTGGTGGAGGTATATCATTGAATTTGGTGATCAACATGTGCTGGCGATTGATAGCCACTTCGAGAATCATGTGAGTGAACCAGTGGGTTAGAGAAACCTTGTTCTCGAGCTAGTTGTTCCTTGATAGAAAGCCTGCTAGAACCTTCATAGATATCGAACTTCTGTGAGTGAGCAAATGGGTCCGAAAATCCATGATATCTTGCTTAAGTTTGCATCATGATCTGCACCATATCACTCCTTGAGTCTCCACTAAAATCGAAAGTCACTGTTCTAAACAAAGTACCTGAAACACAAAAAATAGAGAAAGAAAAATAAAAAGTTAAAAAGCGAAAATAAAAAAAAATCCTAGACTAAACTCTTGTCTTAAACTTATAGGCAACGCTATCAGTCTCCGGTGTTGGCGCCAAAAACTTGACATGTGTCAAGTTTTACCTTATGACACAATGATCTTGCTGCAAGTGCACATCGATCAATTGTATTACTTAAGAATCGAATCCACTAAAGACTGAAAGGCTACGCTATAAGTTTCTGGGAAAATAGTTAAGCTAGGACAAAATAAAAGGTTGGTTTTGTTGTTTTCTAAAACTAAAGTGTAAATAATTAAATAACGATAAGGAATCAATTAAAACAAACGTTGAGTGCCAGGGAGTTCACCAGGGTCCGTGGATTAAGCTATTCAGGTGCTAGGCAGGTAGATCTAGTAGACTATTCAAAGCCAATAGCGAATTAATCATCATATTCTCATATCAATGATCAAACTTGTCTAATAACTTAATTCAGTCAACAGTCACGAAGGTAAAAAGGAAAGCATGCCGCAAAAGTTGATACTTATCTTATCTAGTACTAGTTCATATTGATTTAATCAAGTTGTCAACAAGAAGAGATCAAATATATAACAGATCACAAAGTTGTCAATCGAAGTAATCATGTATTAATCATAGATGAGTTCTAAATCCCTGTAAATCCTAATCAATTCCTATTTGTTAAGCCATGAAATCCCCTTTTAAAACCCTTAAACCCAAAAATCAAACTACTCAATCATGACAAAGTAAATCAAAGCAAAAACAATAGATAAACTCATAATCATTAAGAACAATAGCAAAGAGTTTAGAAAACTTCTCTATGGAGATACAAAGAGGCGAGATCTTCTCTCTTATCGAACAAAGTTAAAAAAAAAGCAAAATTAAAAAGAGAGTTTATGGTAATGAAGAGATTTGGTGGCTAGGAGAGCCTACTGGTTTTGGTGGCCTCTATGATGGTTTTATAGGTGTGGAAGTCGGTTAGGGAAAATGCCAATGAATTTAGGAGATAATCTTCAAACGATATGGAAAAAGCATGTTTTTAGGGATCCGATCGATTGATCACCTCCTTGCGATAGATCAATTACCTATCCACAGTTTTCCAATTTCTGCGCCTGCTTCAGCTTCGAGATTGGACGACCTATCTTTAATAAATTGAGTATAACCTGAGATCGCACCGTTGGATTATCACGATCTGATATGCAAAATTTAAGCTAATACTCTCAGCTATCTGGTGGTACAATTTGAACTCGATCCAACGGTGGGAAGGTCTCCATCTCATGTGAAATATTTGGTGTTCAGAATCTGTCCAATCTCCAAAATACTTGTTTTGCATCATTTTGGGCTCAAATTGCTCCAATTTCCTGTAAAGACTATAAAAACTACAAAAACACTAAAAAAACAAATAAAATGCCAAAACAAAGTCTTTTCTTTATTAAAAACATATTGAAAACATAGTAAAAACCGGTAAAATCTAAGGTATATCACTTTGCAACATGATCTTCTCATGTTTCTGGTTTGGTTATTATGCTTCGTTGTTTGTTTCATCCGTACTATTCTGGTTTTCTTCCGTTTCACTCTTCACATGACGATCTTGTTTCGAGCTTGTTGTGGTCTGGTCAGATGTGGGTTCGCTTTTTGTCTATACGCAAATATTTGGTCGAGATCTTGGTTTGTTCAAATATTTCTACCAAGGTGTCGTCAAGTCAAGGTTCGCCCAACATCGCCGTTTCCAGGAGATGTGTGAAAATATGGTTTGTCTAGATCCCATCTTGTCGGTTTAGTTTCGTAGGAACCATTGTTTGTAAGGTAATCTTAATCCACTATAGGAAGAACCACTTATCGTTGCTTGGAATTTTCTAATCGTTTTGTATTTGCTTTCTCGTTAGGCATTTCAGGAGTTAGGATGTTTGTTTGGCGATGTGTTATGAGCTAGATTGGGGTTTCTCTGTGCTTCTCTTGTTTCAATTTAGGAGTTCGATCCCACTAGTTATTTTAGGTCTTGTTTTTGTGTTTTTTGGCAATTTCATTTGTCTCTCTTTCGTAGGACTTACCTGATATAAGATCAGAATCCACAAATCTATGTGATCACAAGATGTAAAGAGTTGACAAGTTAAGTGGATCGAAGTTCGCCACACAAAGGTGCATAATGCCTTTGTGATAAGAACACTAGCCAAAATCTATGTGATTCCGCACAAAGACAGAGACTCAAGAATATTTTCTAAGCCTAGGAATCCACCTAAGTTAGATAAACAAAAGGAAATAAGTAAAGAACTTCAAAGAGATGAAAACTCGGTTTGTATTATATTGATAAAAGGGTGTATTTTACAATGGAAAATGAGATGAGCTTTATAGGCTGACTACATGAGACCTACCAACGGTCATAAGCAAGTAAGAGAGCTAAATTATTCACATTAATGACAAAAATTAAAGGACATATTTTCAAGAAGGGAATGGAGCCGTTTGAACATCTTTGGTTAAGTGTGAACGCTCTATTTAAGGTAAGTCACCTTAGCTCTTTATATCATGATATCTTTTGTATATGACCATATAATGAGAGTCTCTTTCTCACATGGAATCTCTCCAAAATATGTGTTGATAATAGCAAAAAAAAGAATGAACTGTTTGAAATTGAATACTCGAAATGTGAACATATCCGAGAAAGAAAAGTATGAGCAATGGAGGATCCGCCTGGTCCAATGCTTTTTGGTGCATATGTAGACGTCTTTGAAAACTTCTAGATGAATGAGAGTATCTCCTGGATGCCATATTTTGGTTTGTAAAGAATTAAACTAATCGAGTCTCGAACTTGCCATAAATGGCTCTGGGTAAAGAAAATGCAAGCATGGTTGGATATGCCAGATCCAAGGTTCTATGGTGCACTCAAATTTATCCTTGAGAGTCTCTAGTTGAAGTAGAGTCGTAGGCACACTCATGGACACCAGATATAGCTTTGCAAGGTTCCATCTATGGAAAGGTCCAAATATGGCAAGTATATGGTCCGTTGGGTTGATGGGTGGTTGACGATCAGGTCTGGTCCATTCTGAGGCTGGGACCACTTTGCTGCGTGTCTCTGATGGGTTAAGAATATGGAATAAGTCGCCTTTTGGATGAAATATTTCTGATTGATTTGAAATTCTCCATGAAATGCATATATGTCCTTATCGGGTCCGATAGGCTTTTTGTACATTGGATTTGCTTGAGCTCTGGTTCAGTTTGAGGTTTGATGTCCTCATTATATCCTCCTCCTTGACTGATTTTTGTCCTCAAAACTAAGTTATCTTCACATAGAGAAGGCAAGTTAGAGTCTTGAAATTCTTGAGAGTTTATGGATATACCTCGGCTCATGGGTGGTTTATGCTCGGATGGGGCTGCTTTGTCGCATCCAGGGGCTCTTCATCGATCAACAAGTATGCTAAGATCCATTTCCAAGGGTTTTGGTTTGTTGACTGGAGTTGCAAGTCTCGTGGTTCTCCTTGGATTACTTTCTGGTCCGCAACTATGATGGGGGTGTCTTCTTGGTATGTTTGTGTCTCTTTTGCTCCTAAATATGTTTCATCATCTTTTAGATAAGACAAGTGCTTTATACCAGGGTTAGGGAATATAGCAAGAGTTAGAGATGGTTCAGACTAGATCTTTTTATTAGCTGGGAAAGGAACAATCTCTTGTTCCTCGTTTGCTTGCGGATCACGGCAAGTGGATTGATCCAATTCCTCTTTAGGTGTGTTAGTCAAATCTCTTCTTGTTGGGCACACCTTAGCTATATGTCCTTGTCCTTTTCACTTGTAACAAGTTAGCTCAATTAATACTGGAGGGAAAAAAAAAAATAGCTTGGGGGGGGGGGGGGGTAGTTACTTGCGCTTTACGCAAGGGAACTAGGATCGGTGCTTATCTTCCTCTGAGATTTTGTATGCCCAAAAGTAGTCCTCCATCTCCTTCTCCCATTGGAGATATATCTCTGGGTTCTTACTATGTCCTGAGAAGGTTAAAGAATCATATTTATAGCTATAATAATCTTCCTTGAATTGGATCCATGGCTCAGTTTAGCTTGTGTTTATTTGATTGTGGTATGGTGGTTTTGGTTCCACCTCTTGACAGCTTGGTTTTTCTCCAAAATTAGGGTATGAATCAATGTTTTCAAACCACGGTTCGTCCATATAGTCATTCTCCTCTTTCCACAAGTTATGACTTCGTTTATCCCGATCGTCTTTACTGGATGTGAGTTGACTCATGTTTGTGTCTTGTCTTCGCTCATCGTGTTTTCGTAGTCCATTGCTACTGGACTCTTTAAGTGGTACTTTACAAAATAAATCACAAAGGAAATCAGAATCAAGCTCAAAGCACTATAGCTATATGAACCTTGGGCTAAGATGACAAAAATGTAAAGAATGGAAACTAATGATCTTTTGTGGTTTTCTTTTATGATGCAAATAAATTCAAAAGATATTCACAAATGATGAAATAAAGTTATGACAAAGATTTTTATGGGCTTTAATATGGTTTTAAGAAACAGAAATAAATTCAAAACAATACAATTTTTATTTTATTTTTTCGGATTATGAGACAATAAAATAATAAATGATTAAAAATTCAACAAACAAAAAATTTATGGTCTTTTAAATATATGGAAATGAAAGAAACAGAATACAAATAAATTCTTATTTGGTTTTCAATCTCTATAATACAAAAACAAAGGAATTGCAATAAAATGATTTTTATGAGTTTTTGGTTTATAAAATTGAAATAACAATGAAACAAAATATTACGATGGATAGATAAAACCTAGGATATGAGTTTTAAGTTCTGATACCAAATAATATAAGATCGGAAACCACCAATCTAAGTGATCACAAGATGTAAAGAGTTGACAAGCTAAGTGGATCGAGGTTCGCCACACAAAAGTGCATATTAATGCCTTTGTGATAAGAACACTAGCCAAAATTTATGTGATTCCTCACAAAGACAGAGACTCAAGAATATTTTCTAAGCCTGGAATCCACCTAAGTTAGATAAACAAAAGGAAATAAGCAAAGAACTCCAAAGAGATGAAAACTCGGTTTGTATTAGATTGATAAAAGGGTGTATTTTACAATAGAAAATGAGATGAGCATTATAGGCTCTACTACATGAGACCTACCAATAGTCATAAGCAAGTAAAAAAGCTAAATTATTCACAATAATGAAAAAAATTAAAGGAGATATTGTCAAGAAGGGAAGGGAGCCATTTGAGCATCTTTGGT
Source organism: Pseudoturritis turrita (assembly GCA_900406555.1). Lineage (NCBI taxonomy): Eukaryota > Viridiplantae > Streptophyta > Magnoliopsida > Brassicales > Brassicaceae > Pseudoturritis > Pseudoturritis turrita. The sequence goes on along the minus strand of OVBL01000900.1, from coordinate 119,445 downwards.
CAAGAACGCTCCATTTAAGGTGAATCACATCAGCTCTTGATATTTTCTGTATATGGCCATGTAATGAGAGTCTCTTTCTCACCTGGAATCTCTCCAAACCGTGTGTTGACAATAGGAGAAAAAGAATGAACTGTTTGAACTTGAATACTCCAAATGTGAACATATCCGAGAAAGGAAAGTATGAACAAGGGAGGATCTGTCTGATCCAATGCTTTATGGTGTATATGTAGACGCCTTTGAAAACTTCTATATGAATGAGAGTGTCTCATGGATGCCATGTTATGGCTTGTAAAAAATTAAACCAATCGAGTCTCGAACATGTCATAAATGGCTCCGGGTAAAGAAAGTGCAAGTATGGCTGGATCTGCCAGATCCAAGGATCTATGGTGCACTCAAATATATCTTTGGGAGTCTCTAGTTGAAGTAGACACACTCATGGACACCAAATATAGCTTTGTAAGGTTCCATATTTGGAAAAGTCCAAATATGGATGTTTGGCGATCAGGTCTGGTCTGTTTTGGGGTGGGGACCACTTCACTACGTGTCTCTGGTGGGTTAAGAATAGAGAATAAGCCGGCTTTAGGCTGAACTCATTCTGATTGATTCAGAACCCTCCGTGAAACATACATATGTCCTTACCGAGTCTGATAGGCTTTGTACATGGGATTTGTTTGAGCTCTAATTCAGTTGTAGGTTCAGGGAATTTGTTGTGATCCGCTGGCCTAGTCTCCAAAATTTAGTTTGATAGCTGCCGACTTTTCTTTTTGTTTTTTTTTCTATCACGAACGCACTTTATTACTGATTATCCAAATACATGAGTATCCGTCAACCAATAAGGGACCGAAGTGCCAATATTAGAGAAAACTTTGTTCCTTAAACGAGCATTCCTAGCAAGTAGGTCTGCTTTCACATTCTTTTCCCTGGGATAGTAAGCTATATTGAAATTCAGAATGATTGTCGCAGCTCCTTGAATTCCTCCAGTTCTGGACGAAAATGTGGCCAATCATCTGGGTTATACACCATGAGAGTTAACTCCTTTGAACTCGTCGCAAATAATGAACAGAACCGTTTCTTTCGTATCAAACTAGACATAGCCCACAACAGGCCATGCATCTCTGTGTGCAGGGGGGACATACTTCTCCGCATTCCTCTTAGTCCTATTAAGTAAGTAGTACCATCTTGTAATTTCAGCACCCAACCAATCCCACTTGTGGGTTCACCTTCTTTTTAGGAACCATCGAAGAAACAAGTGAAGGTTGCGGAAGGTAGAGTGTGGGTGGCGGAGGGGGGAAGGGGGGGGGGGGTAAGTGTCCCTCGATTGATTGGATTCTGCTCCGCCGGACTATTAGCTAGAAACCACTCCTTTGATTCTTTTCGGGCGATCTCGATAACTTTCAGTGGCGAGCGGTCGAGATTATTGAAAACCTTATCATTTTTTGCCTTCCATAGGTACCAGATGATCCAAGGAACGTCCTCAAACTCCGTTTGGTTAGGAATATGCGAGAATAAGTAATCCATGTTCCCCCAGAGACTTTCAGACGGGAAAATATTCGGTGTATTGGGGATGTTGAACAAGGCCCAACTTTGTAAAGAAGGGGGACAAGTTGAAGAGAACATGATTGATTGTTTCCTCTGAGTTTCCACATTTTGGGCAGCACCGATCTACTTGTAGGTGTCTGTGAGCGAGCCGTTCATTAACGGCGACAGCCCAGAAAGTGTTATCCAAAGGAAATGGCAGATCTTGTTTGTTGTAGCTACTAGTTCTGGGCATTCGGGTCTTCGAGTCAGGTTCGGATCTAACGGGTAGAGATGTTTTGGATCCATATAGGTACCTATAAATTTTTGGTTCATTTCGGTTCGGTTCCGGGTCGGTTCGGGTTTTAACTATGAGAACCGACAATTACCCGAATTTTTCAGGTCGGTTCGGTTCCATCATTTTTTTTACCCACACTATCCGAAAATACCCAAAAATACCTGAAACACCCGAAAAATAATAATAAAAAATCTACAAAAATACACGAAATACTCGAAAAATACCTACAAATTCCCGAAGTAACAGAATTAACCAAAAAATAACAGAAAAATTATAAAATTTACCCGAATTACCCGAACATACCCAACCTAAAACCAAAATATCCATGGATTAAATTATGTTTCAGATATTTCGGGTACCCATTCGGTTCTCGGGTAGGAACTAGAACCGAACCGATAACCATGGGTATAAGAGTTCAGGATCCAATGGGGTAAAAAATTAGAGCCGAACCCGATCCGAACCAGGTTTTTTGAGACGGTTTCAGGTTCGGGTATTCGGGTCCGGATTTTTTTGCCCAGACTTAGTAGCTACTTTCCACACCCGTTCTTTGAGTGGGTTTAACGATGGTTGTTGGAGCAAGAATTGTAGTTCTGGCTCCAGATCTCGTCTGGCCACTTCGTATCCTGAACGAACTGTATACAAGTTTGAGTTTGTATAATGCCAACAGAAACCGTCACTGGCCAACCTTTGTGAAGGCCGGAGAGTCAGTATTAGTGAAATATCTTTCGGGCGACATATTCCCGGAGTCTTGGCAGGTACCATGTCCCGGTGTTATTATCAATAAGCTCTGATACCTTGAGTTAAAGATTGTGACCCGGTATAGCGGACCTGGGTGGCCGAGGGTCTATATCCTGTATCCACTTATCTTTCCATACCAACGTTTGCACTCTGCTACCAATGGTACGTCTGGCCCCTTTTTAACTATGTATTTAGCAGTCCAAACACTCTTCTACCCGTAAGACGAGCGGTGGTAAGGTTTCTTTTGCTTCGAAAGGGTGTGAATATCGATAGTATTTTCCTTTCAGCACCCATGAGACTAAAGAATTGGGGTACTGGTGAAGTCGCCAGAGTTTTTTTGCCAATAAGGCATGATTAAACTCTTCGAAAGACTTAAACCCAATGCCCCATCTTTCTTGGATAAACATAATTTTTTCCAGGCTACCCAATGCATACCTCTGGAATTATCTTTAGTTCTCCACCAAAAATTAGCGACCGCACTTGCAAATATTTGGTAAAGCCGCTTTGGGAGGAGAAAACATGACATAAAAAATGTTGGAATAGCTTGGGCGACTGATTTGATCATGATATCTTTTCTTCCTTTTGAGAGAAATTTTGCCAACCATCCATTAACACGATGATTTAACCGATCTTGTACATACGCAAAAATCTGGGTCTTCGAGCCTTGTAGTTGTTCAGGGATGCCAAGATGTTTGCCTGATCCTCCCTCAGTACGGATGCTCAACCTCAGTTTGAGATCCATTCAGGTTTTAGCAGGCACTTCCTTGCCAAATGTGATAGCCGATTTTTCGAAATTTATTGGTTGACCGGATGCATTCCCATACACAGTGAGGACTTGAAGAACATTGTCGCATTGTTCCGATGCTGCTTTGTAGAAAAACAAACTATCATCAGCAAAAGAGAAGATGGGACAGAGGTGGGGACGCGGAAGCCACTTTCAGTCCCCTGATCCTCTCTACTCTCTCCGCCTCCCGAAGATTCGCAATGAGTACCTTCATACAAAGAATAAACATATACGGAGAGAGAGAGGATCCCCTTGTCGTAATCCACGTGTAGGGGTGATAGCTCCCTTAGCTTCCCCATTCATGAGGACTCGGTACGAGGCCGAGTTTAAGCAAACCATAATCCATGAGATCCACGATTTAGCAAAACCCATCTTTCGCATAAGCGTTCCACACAAAACCATTCGACTCTGTCATACGCCTTACTTGTGTCAGTTTTAATGGCCATATAGTCTCGTGTGCCCGTGGTATTTGTATTGAGAGCATGGAAGGCTTCCTGAGCTAAAAGTGTATTATTTGAAATTTGCCGCCCAGCTAGAAAGACAGATTGTGTCTCCGACACCAGTTTCGGGAGGAACTTTTTAATCTCCGGCATAACACCTTGGAAATTATCTTATAGCTTACATTGCATAGACTAATTGGCTGAAACTTCTTCATCGATCATGGCCTTTCAGATTTCGGGATCAAACAAATATTGACCTCATTACTCTTATGATCCATTATTCCCGTAGTCATGAAATTCTTGACCATATCCACCACTTGTGGTCCAATGATATGCCATAACTTTTGGTAAAACAATGTTGTCATTCCATCTGGCCCAGGTGTCTCTCTAGGTGGATGGCAAAGACTGCCGCTTTGACCTCAGCTGCAGATAACTCCCGGAGTATAAATTCATTAATCTCCGAGGTTATTGAAGTATTAACATGCTCCAACGACGTTTCAAGGTTTAAGATTGGGGAGGATGAGAAGATATCTTGGAAGTATGTAGTAGCCGTTTGTTCTATTTCTGTCTCTTCTTCCGTCCACACCCCTGCTTCATTAAGAATACCAATAATTCTATTTCGTGTCCTCCATTGTTTGGTAGAAACATGAAAGAATTTTGTATTTTTGTCCCCTTTTTGGAACCAGGTTACATGGCTCTTTTGCTGTAAAAAAGACTCCTCTTCAACTAGGGCAGCCCTCCGCTGATTCTGGAAAGCCGAGATTTCCTCCACATAAATTACATCGCTAGTTTGTGCCTCTTCTAGGCGGGTCTTCAAATTCTCAATGAACTCTGAAGAGTTAAACTGGTCCATTTTCTTCTATCTAGAAATATGTGTTCGACAGTTAGCTAAACATTTTTCCAGAGTTGGGACGGCCACATTTTTAACAGCTGACCATCCTTCTTTGACAACCGCTTCAAATGTTGGTTTAGACCACCAATGTTTATCGAACCAAACTTTTTTATCTATTAAAAATTTAATAAAATATAATTCAAATAGAAAAAAAAGTAGAAGAAGACGTGCTTTGTCTTTTGCTATACACAAGTAAAACGTCGAACAGCATAAAGCCAACAAAAGAAAAATGTTGACTTAAAGTAAATAAATACCTAATCCAACTTGATAATTATTTGACTGAAATCTGGAAGACTAGACAAGTAGACAAGCAGCTTCCGTGTGGTTTCTAATGGCTTTGATTGGAAGAGCATTTAAAAGAGAATTATAATTTTTATCATCCAATCAAGTTTGATTGTCAAAGCAGTAGAATATTTAGTAACGGTAAATGTTCTTCAAATATTTTCACCTTCATATTTTCAAATAGAATTTTTCGGTAATATTGACCTCTAATATATTTAAAAAATATATATATACATATATATTTTATTTATTTTTATATTATGTCAAAAACGAATTATATTAACTTTGAATTATTTTAGCTCATATTTATTATTATTTTATTTATTCTATTATTTTAATATAATATTATAATAAAATAATAATTCAATTAAATATAATTTAAATTTGAAAAAATGATTAAAAATTTATGTTATAATTTATAAATGTAATATATATATACAATAAAATTCAATGAAAATAAATATACATAATTTATATAATTATAAAACATATATATTAATATTTATCATTTTTTAATATATTCCATTATTTTTAAATAAATTTTAATAAAATATAACTTAAATATTAAAATTTAAAATTTATAAATATATTTATATTAAATTTAAAATTTAATATATACCATTAGTTTATTTGTCATACTATTAATTAAATAGTATTATAATAAAATAATAATTTAATAAAAATATTTTAAATGAATAAAAATTGTTTTTTTAACTTATGACTAATATATATATATATATAATGTATTAGAATACATATAAATAATATAATAAAATAATTTATTTTAATTTAATATCTAGTCATTTACAATTTTGCCATTACTTAAAATATACATATTAATCAAAATATACGATTTCAGTAATATATTGCTAATGCTGTTTTATGCTACTATTCTACTATGAGCCATACCAATGCTTAAGAAGTCTGTCAGTTTTCTCATATACAATCGAAGTTGCGTGCCGTTTTCACTATGCCATGTAATTTATAGTTTGTTTAATTAATTAAATAATAGTGTAGTACCTAATTAAACAACTCCACATGGTGATCTTTGATTACCCCACGGCCCCCACACTCTGTCGCACGTGAATACCTCTTTTATTTACAATACATTATACGCGTCAATTATACCCGTTACATGTAATTACATTACTTAATGTCAATCAAAGCCACGCAGCAATTGAGCATGTGATGAGTCTAACCCGGTTCGGTTATTATATCCGGGTATGTTGGTACATGAAGTAAAGGAACCAAATTAAATTTGATTTTTCTTGGTTTAAATTTGAATTTGAAATTTTTTCTTTTTGTCATCCACATTATTAAAAAGGCCACCAAAGGGCCAAAAATATAAGAGGAATCGATTAAACCAAAATCCCTTATAAATTGAACATAAATCAATATAAGCCCACAAAAGAAACATCAGATAAGGATTGAAGAAAATCAAACACGTGTTTGTTCCAAAGCTTCGACCGGTTTCCATTCTGATACATCTTATGCCACTGTTGCCGCCGACAAGAAATTTTGCCGGACTCCAACTGAAGAAATCCCCAATGAAACATCAAAGCCCAGATCATCTCTTCTTCGAAATCCACTTGATTATTCTCTCCCCTAGAACCACCATAGATGCTGAGATGAATTTGAATTTACTCACCGAACAAATTAAAACCATGAAAAAGCTTCAAAAAAATTAGTAGCAGAGCTTTCATTAAGACATTTTCTTATAGAAAAAATCTCATTTTACTGAACCTGTACTAATCTCCAAAGCTTAATCAATCAACTCACATCAATACTCGAACGAGAAACTCTGCTAAATCCTAGTACAGAAGATTACCAAGGTACACAGAGATTTAGTCTCCTCAAAGTAGAGAGACGAGCGAGAACGATGAGAAAAATAAATCATTCAACATCAAATGGAATAAGGAAGTCGAAATCTCAGAAAGAGGGAAGGAGAACGAAGATCCAGATTCGCCGGAAAAAAAAATCGATAAAAATACAAAAGTCGGTCATAGCCGAAACTAAAAGTCGGTCAAAGCTGAAGACTAAATCCAAACAAATCGGAAGCAACAACTAAAAACAGACATACAACAAAGATATACAGAGCCACGACGCCGGATGCGGGGCAAATTTGTATTTGAGTTTTTTTTTTTTTCTGTCATCCGTTTCTTTTCCATTGCAAAAGATCAAAAGATCCATTACAAACCATGACCAAGGTCATATACGGAGATACTTATATACACCACCTGCTTGCCATCCAAGGAAGACAAAACATACAAAAAATGGTTGACCAAACAGAACTCGGAACCCTAATGCAACCAAGTTGAAGATTTTATTAATTACTTACCAATTAAGATTAATAACGATGTCCGCAAAAATTTCCATTTTCGTAACTTCTCACCTTTTTCTTTTGTTAAAGGTAACATCTCACCTTTCTATCTTCCAATTTTAATCTGAAAAGTGAAAATAGGAGAAGAAAAGCAACGATTTTTTTCCTCTGTTGATGGTTCAGCAGCTTCATGTAATTAGATCTCTATGCCGTCACGAGCAATCTTAGCGCCGGCTCCGGCAAAGCTGCAAATCGTAGCGGATAGGTCAACGCGAGTCTTTCCACCGCTCGCTGTGGCTGGAGCCGGCGCCGGTTTCTCTCTCTTCATCACTCTCTCCGTCTGCTTCTGCAAAATCAGCCGGAAGCGTTCGTCACCAGCTCCGGCCGGAGACGCCTCCTTGCCCCCACGTGAGTACTCGTATTCGACTCTCCGCCGGGCCACCGGCTCTTTCTCGCCGACCAATCGTCTAGGCCAGGGCGGTTTCGGCGCCGTGTTCCGAGGAACTGTCTCTCCGTCCGACCAGAATGTAGCCGTTAAGGTAATGGACTCAGGATCTCTCCAAGGAGAACGAGAGTTTCAGAACGAGTTGTTCTTCGCCGCCAAGCTTGACTCTCCTCACGTTGTCCCTGTTCTTGGCTTCTCACACGACCGAAAACGACGACGTCTGCTTCTCGTCTACAAACTCATGGACAATGGTAACCTCCAGGACGCGTTGCTTCATCGGAGATGCCCGGAGCTTATGGATTGGAACCGGAGGTTTTTGGTTGCGACTAACATTGCGGAAGGGATCGGACACCTTCACAGCCTAGAGCCACCTGTGATTCATGGGGATATAAAGCCCAGCAATATTCTTTTGGATAAACTCTTCTCCGCCAAAATCGCTGATTTTGGTCTCGCGAGGTTGAAATCGGATCAAGTGGAGATCATTGTGGCACCGGAGCGTGATGGTGGAGGAGGAGGAGGAGCGGAGGATTACGGATCTGTAGTCGAGGAAGTAGAGAGTATGATAACTAGTGCGACTGGGTATGAAGAATTCAACTCCGGGTTGGTGGATCAGTCGCCGGAAAGTGTCGCTAGGGTTCCTGGGTCGGTGACTGCTTCGCCGGAGACGACGACCGTTGTCTCAGTTTCTCCAGAAATGGGGGAGACAGCGGATGGTGGCAATGTGATAGGAAGGAAGAGCAAAGAGATTGAAAGCAAAGATTGGTGGTGGAAGCAGGACAGCAATGTTGAGAGAGGGAAAGTGAAGGACTATGTTATGCAATGGATTGGTTCAGAAGTAAAGAAGGAGAGACCGAGCAGCAGCGATTGGATTGAGGCGATGACGGCGACAGCTTCTTCATCTTCGTCAAGCAAGAAACTTGAGAAGAAGAGTAGCAAGAGACTAGAATGGTGGCTTTCACTCGAGGAAGAGAATGAAAAGAAGAAGAATAAGAAGAAGAAGAAGCGGAGGATGATTAGAGAGTGGTGGAAAGATGAGTATCGCAGCGAAATCGCTAAGAAGAAGACCCTAGAGTCCGAGTTTTGTAGTGATGATGGGAGTAGCGTTGTGAGTCAATGGCGGCGTGGTAGTAACAGTAAAAGTAGTAGCATAGATTGGTGGTTAGATGGGTTAAGTGGTGAACGTTGGTCGAGAGCACGGGGCAATAGCCATGACTCGGTGAGTGGTGAGATAGCTAAGAGCTGTGGAATTAGTAGCACACCGAGCATCAGAGGAACCGTGTGCTATGCAGCGCCTGAGTATTGTAACTTAGACAACAATGTGTCTGAGAAATATGATGTTTATAGCTATGGTGTTCTGTTGTTAGTACTGGTTTCCGGGAGGCGCCCCTTGGAGATGACGGGATCTGCGAGTGAGATCCAACGGGCAAACCTCATGTCTTGGGCAAGGAAGTTGGCGAGAAGAGGGAGACTTGTTGATCTTGTGGACCAAAAGTTGCAAAATTTGGACCAAGAACAAGCAGTGTTGTGCATAAAGGTGGCCTTGCATTGTCTGCAAAGATTGCCGGTTTCACGACCGTCGATGAAAGAGGTTTTGGGGATGCTCAAAGGAGAGGTGAGTCTGCCGGAATTACCTAATGAGTTCTCACCATCGCCGCCTTTGAAGACAATGAGGAAGCATCGCCGTTGATAAACTTCGGAATCAATTTGATTGCTCTTTAGTGTTAGTTTTAGTTTTAGACACATTGATTTTTTTTTTTTTTTTTTCACAATGTTGTTCCAATTTCTTCCAGGTTAGTCTTTTGACAGACATCAACAAAATTGGTTCATAATTATCTAATTCGTTCACCCGTTTATTCTAGAGTAATTAACAAAACTAACATTAAAAAAATTATTAATTCAACAGATAACCACGTATGAAGAGTAGCTAGAATATGGCATGAATATTGTGTATAATGGACCAAAATACCCTTGAAATAATTTTGATTGTTTGTTGCTTCTCTTCCAATGAAAACCCAAAAATTCATCTGTAATACCTTTATGTTGCGAGATTGTTTGTAAATTCTCATCGATTCTTGTTCATTACTCTTCGGTCGTGTTCCTTAATCCTTCAATTTTTTTGCTTCAAGTCTGTCGAATTTGATTCGAATTTTCTATCTCTATTGGTGGAGTTTCTACAGAGAGATCGAAAAGAACTCAGAGATGAGTTTTCTGGATCTAGAAGTTGTGAAACCGTTGCAATTAGAAAGGAATTTTATCAACGGCAATAAGGATTGTGTTAGCAGTGAATTCCAACATATTTCAGATCACCACCGGCGGCAGCATAAGAAGGTCTCGGCGAAGGGGACTAAGATGAGCCGAGAGAGGATTTGCATAGTGTCGATCGAAGACTCCAGTCACTGTTCTTCTCGTCGGAGATCCAACGGTGGTGGCGTGAGAAGGTCTCGGCAAAGGGGATGAAGATGACGCTGGAGGAGATTTACATCAGGGGCAAAAACGTCTCACATGCTTCTACATTGTTACTTGCCTAGAAAAACCATTATCATAGCTATTTTCTTTATATGGTAGTCCAATATGGTTACTCTGCAAATTGACCATTTATTCTAATGTCATACACTTCTTAAAATTAAGAGCGATTACATCCAAATTGTAAAAAGACAAAAAAAAATCAAAGAAGACAAAGGGCTAAGGATGCAAATGGTTAACTATGTGGAGGAAAAAAAATGAGCGTAATTACATTTATTAAAAAATCTATGGGCCCTACAAAATTGGTCGAACATATTACTATTACGCTGCAATTTGTTCCTCCTTATAAGATGAGAGGAACCAACGTAACAACCTTGTTTTCTTTTTTATAATATTTATTTTATTTTACAGTTTTACTAAAATAAAAAAAATTGTTAGTTAAAAATAAGATTCTCAACATTTATTTGGTATTCCTTTGTGTTCTTCTAAATGGTTACCATTTCTCTTCGTAAATTATTTCTCTGCAGTTTATTTCTCTCATTCAGCTTATTCCTCTCACTATCATTATTCCACTCATTCTTATTCCACTCATCATTATTCTACTAATTCAATTTATTCCACTCATTCACCACCATTTGCACCCTAAGACAGAGTGAGGCGGAACGTATGGAACATATATAAAGCAGACGAAATAAAATCCAAATTTATGGAAAATTGATATTATTTCGCTCATTCCACATCCATTCACCCCCACCCAATACTATTTGGCATAAAAAAATATTTATAAAGTTTATTTGTAATAGTAAGGTAAGATTAGAGCATCTCCAATAGAGTCGCTCACGGCAATGGCAACGAAGGAGGAGGTAAAAACGGCACTATTTCTAATGCATCCAAAAAAGGTACCAGTGTCGGATGGTATGACGGCACTATTTTTTCAGCGATCTTGGCATATCATTAAATAAAATATTCTTCAGTTAGTCAACGAATTTTTACGAACGGGAACTTTTGATCGTAGGTTAAATATGCAAATATCTGCCTAATCCTGAAAACGGACTGGCCCACCAAGATGACTGAATTGAGACCAATAAGCCTTTGCAATGTCGAATACAAAATTATTTCGAAGGTTCTGTGTCAACGGCTGAGAAGAGTGTTACCGGATCTAATATCGGAAACTCAATCAGCTTTCGTCGCCGGTCGGCTAATTACGGACAACATTTTGATTGCCCAGGAATTGTTTCACGGGTTAAGAACAAATAAGGCGTGCAAAGATAAATTTATGGCAGTTAAAACAGATGTGAGTAAGGCCTACGATAGGGTGGAATGGCCATTTATCGAGAACCTCCTTCGGAAAATGGGCTTTGCGGAAAAATGGATTACCTGGATGATGTGGTGCATAAAATCGGTCCAATACAAGGTTCTTTTTAACTGACAACCAAAGGGATATATATGTCCAGAAAGGTGACTACGTCAAGGGAATCCTTTATCCCCGTACTTATTCATTTTGTGCACAGAAGCATTGATTGCCAATATACGGAAGGCAGAACGGAAAAATAAATTAACGGGGTTAAAGGTGGCACGGGGAAGTCTCGCGGTGACGCATCTACTTTTTGCAGATGATAGCCTTTTCTTTTGTAAGGCAAACAAGGAGGAGTGTCAAACACTCCAGAGCATTCTCAAACAGTATGAAACGGCGTCAGGACAACAAATAATTTTTTCAAAATCGTCAATACAATTTGGGCATTCGGTCGATCAAACGGTAAGAGATGAGATACAACGGGTATCAGGGATATCAACGATTAAAGGAATGGGCACCTATCTGGGTATCCCTGAAAGTCTGGGAGGGGCAAAAATGAGGGTCTTTGCCTTTGTTAAAGACATATTACACGATATAATAAACGGATGAACCTCGAAGTTCCTCTCAAAGGGGCCAAAGAGGTCCTAATAAAGTCGGTCGCAGCTGCTTTGCCGACGTATATTATGTCTACCTTCAGATTGCCCAAGTTTATTACCACTAAATTAACAAGTGCAATAGCACAATTTGGTGGAGTTCAAACGGGAATCAAAGAGGTATGCACTGGTTAGCTAGGAAAAAACTATGTCAAAGCAACTAAGATGGAGGTTTGGGATTTCGGACAATTGAGGCTTTCAATACGGCTCTTGTTCAAAAAGTATCGTATCGGCTAGGCCTCTTGTTCAAAAAGGGCTAATTAAACGAGTTGGTTTAGGAACCTCCATTTATGTATGGAAAGATCCTTGGATTCTGGCTCAACACCCGAGGTCAGCCACTTTTAGAACCCCAATTCATGATCCAAATTTAATGGTCAACAATTTGATTGACCCTCAGACGAGAACCTGGAATATGGAATTACTAAATGCGACCATTATCCCAGAGGACATTCAAATTATCCGAGGTATTCTGGTGAAAGATATCTTATGCCCCGACTCTATAGGGTGGCATTATACAAAATCCGAAAGATACACGGTCAAATCGGGATACAAAATTGAACAACGGAGCATGGCTACGGATCAATCGATAACCTTCGGCCCCATTGTGCGACCGTTGCAGGCGCAGTCGTGGAAGATCCAATGCCCGCCAAAGCTAAGGCACTTTGTCTGGCAAGTAATTACGGGATGCTTAGCGGTTAGTGTGAATCTGAAAACTAGGGGGATAAATTGTGATACACAGTGCGCCTTTCAAATATGGGCATTCTCAACCATCCCAACGGCCAATGGAATCATTCCGGTATCTTCTATTTTTACATTTATGGACTTCTTGTTTTGGCGAGTGCCTCCCGGAAATCAGGACCAAAGTTTCCCATGGATCATGTGGAATATTTGGAAAGAACGAAACGAAAAGGTTTTTCGAAGACTGGATACAGATCCACATGTTATCCTGCGGAATGCGGAAACAGAGACTCTCATTTAGGAAAAGGCTCAATCGGAGGATTCCAATACTCTAATGCCAGATGACGGGGAGCAAAGGGAACCTCCGGTATATTCAGATTTGAAATGCTATATTGATGGCTCTTGGAAAGAATCGGATAAATATTCAGGTCTCGAATGGTACGTTTTTCAAGACGAAGGCACATGGATCATGATGAGAGCCCGAAACCTGCGACGAAGTCTTTCCCCACTACACGCGGAGATTGAAGCTCTAGGATGGGCCATCCAATGCTTGATCGACATGCAGCAGACAAAAGCAGCATTCGCAACATATTGCACTAACTTGGTGAAGATGGTGTCTACACCGACGAAGTGGCCGGCGTTTGCAGTCTACATCAAAGAACTATTGAAGTTAAAGGAGAAGTTTCATTTTTTCTCTCTATCTCACATTCCACGCACCCTCAATTCCAAGGCCGACAGGCTTGCGAATGGTGCTCGAATAGCAATTTCTGATACGTTTTATGTAAACTCTTCACCACCGTTGGGTAACCGAATCGTGGTAATTTAGTTTAATTATTCTGTTGACAAAAAAAAAACTCTATTTTTAGAGTAAAACCATCTCCAATGGTACACTATATCCTTCTCTAAAAATAGAGAAATAAATAGTATATCTCTATATTTGGAGGAACACGGTACATTCCTCTATTTTTAGAGTATAATTTTTTTATTTACAAAGTGATCCCTCAATTTTGACATGTTTTCATTTTATACCTAAACAAAATCATATGTTTTAATTTTATATTTAAATAAAATCATGTTAATAAAAACTAGTTTTCTAATTAATTAAAAAATTAAAATGCAACAATGACACATATGTAATTAGAAAATACAATAACATAATAAACTATAAATTAAAATTACATAATTAATACCCGGAAATAACGTGATCTCGATTCGCCAATTGAAGTTGGAAGAGACAAATCAAAGACAAAGAAGGTCATTGATCATTTATGGGAGAAATACACTAATGATGATGCTTAAACAAAAATGTATTAATTATTTGTTTTCATATTTATGCGGTGTAATAAAAATTTATTTTTATAATAAACATTTAATTTTAATAACATCGTAATTTTTGTTGAACTATTGTTACAAATAAAATTTATGGGTAAAATTTATAAATCTTAAAAGTAAAGGGTTTTGTAAGAAATTAATAATAAAATAAAAATAGAATATATTTGGAATATTTTATTTTTAGAGTAAGAAATAGAAGCAATCATTGGAGTAAACCCTTACTCTATTTTAAAAAAATTCTATTTTAAGAGGAAAAATAGAGGTAACCATTGGAGATGGTCTTATAGAATTTTTAAATTCGAAATAAGAATATTTTTTTCCGAAAAATACATTTAAAAATTTAGACTTTATTTATTTATTTTAAATTACACATTTTAAGAAAATCAAAATCAAAGATCATGTGTAGATTAAATTTAGAAACATAATATACTATAACTATATAAAATAGATGATAAAATAGTATTACAGATAGAGAATTTTGGTTTTTCAACCGGTCATATTAGAGTGCAAGGTTTAACGGTGAAAGCTGATATATGATGGATATGGACAGATCCAATGATAAGATTCTATTTCTAGAAAGAAAATATGATATGCACGGTGAGAAAAACCTCACTACGACAAGTGTGTAGCTCCTAAAATTCTTTGACCCTCAAATCAGCAAAAACATCACGCAAGTGATCAAAGGAAATTGATTGTAGGAAGATGAAAAAGAGAAAATAGTTTTGATATGAGTTGAGAATCAATCAACAGTCCAATTTGTTATATATGGGCAATGAGAAGGTGAACAAAAAGTAGATGCCGGAGAGGCGAACGAGTGTATCATCGAAGATGACGAAAGAAATGGCAGTAAAAAAGTGTTCATAGAGGATTTGACAAAAACTCGGAAAGATATATTCACAAGACTAAGGTAAGATATTTTAGATTTCATTCAATGTCTGAAATGAATGAGTTTTTTTATAAAAAAACATGACACGGATTAGTGGACAGGTTATCAGGTTCCAAACCGAACTAAACCGTTTGGCCATGTAAGCGTGGTTAATAAGATTGAATGGGGACATTCATGACTTGGTCAAAAATCTCCTTATAGAAGGTTGTTGTTGCTTCGATGAATATAGCGTCCTCTCTGAAACCGAAATAGTGGCATGGGTATTATGTCTATATCTTTGCATTAAATGATGTTCATATTTGGCATATTCACATTAAATGTGGAGTTGCTCTATATTCACATCAGTAATTAATGATATGTATGATTGGGTCAATAGTTAATTTCAAAGCCTATTGAGAAATGTTCTTATGGGACTTGAATATGGAAGAAACTCTCTCCGGGATAAAGGATTGTGGGATGATCGTCGATGCAGTTTTTCCACGAGGTTCTCAACTGATTATTGTTACCACGAGGCACCTAACAATTCGTTGCTTTTAAAAGAAAAAAATTATGCTCGATAATATATATATAGTATATCGCTTGATAAAATAAGTACATTTATATAAATGTAATATATATATATATATATATATATATATTTATCTATTAAAATTTAAATGATTGTGTTTATATTCAACGATTCGTATTGTTAGCAATTTAAAATTAAAATCTCGCGTAAGACGTAAGGGTATAAATCTGTTAAATAATAAAAAATATAATATATTGTCTAATAACTAAAGTTATATACATACAAATAAATATATTGACTTGAATTTTGTACATCGGCCCGATGATGATTCATTTTTCAAAAGAGCGCAAAGTTATTTACCCATATAATACGTTTACACATGCATCAGAGCTTTTTTTAGTTATGTTTGTAGGAATCTATGTGTTATACAATATTCTACCAAATGGGTCTTATCGAATCGAAGTTTTTAAAATAAAAAAGGAGTGATACGATTAGGTCTCATCCGATCTAGAAAATCTTATTATTTTTTAATATGAAGAAATAAAGAAGCCAATGCAAGTGTCGGAAAAACTATGCCTACTAAAAGCACAAAATAGAGGGTAAGTTATTGAAAGTTGTCACAAAATTGATACCTCAATTTAATATTTGTACCTGTTATTGTTATATTATGAATTCTAAAAATATCTTAGAATATCTTGTATTTTTATTATTTCCATTATATATATTATATAATATATAGCATGAGATGCAACTATTATTAAATTAGCGATTTTTTCAATTTAAACTTATCAATTAAGATATTGGGGATTTATGTCGCATAAACTTGAATATATCATTTTTTTTTTCTGTCATCTGGTTCGATTAATATTAAAAACAGGCATTACAAATAGGAGTTACAACCATAAGCCGGCAAGAAAAGAAATTCATCCAGAGCCAAAAACCCAAACAAGAGAAACACAAACCGAGAAACTAATTTTTCGGAGTAAAACTAAAACAAAGGGGCAAGAAGCTAATGGATGAAGAAAATGAATCTTCACCACTAAAACTGAGCCAATGATCCAAAACTCTCTCACGATCTTCCAATAGAATTTGTAGATGTAGTAGATGTACCAACAAACAAAAGTTTCGAGCAAGCCCTGTAGACAGACCTAAAGCAAGCTTCACCGGTAACAATACTAACAAAAAGGAACGCATAAATGAAACAGAACAGAGCACATAAACCACAAAAACGATCTCTCCAAAGAACTGCAACCTCGAGAGAGAACTAGGACCAATGTAAAACCTTGACCACCGACTGAAAAAACGTCAAATAAGAATCGAATTTCTTACACGCGGACATTCGCAAACCAATCTCAACCATCTACAAATTAAGAATTGGCCACCTCCTCGCAAAAAGAGCTAAAGAACGAGCCTACTTGCATATATCATTTAAGCTCTTCATTATCATTAATGTGTAAATTATTGTTTGATCCATTCACAAATATTATATGAAATATTTTTAAAGGTCAATAGTAGAATTTGAGGAACATAGGAGTGATGGCCTGCTGTCGATATATCATGGTGATTCAAATTTTGGTTAGTATCGGTTTGAGATAAACCGCAATTGATGAAGTTGAATTACAGTATGTGAGCTGGTGGACCAAAAGAAGAAGAAAAAGAGCCAAAGTAAATCTCTTGTTGCCATAGAGACTTTGCTGTTACAAAAGTATTTAGGGTATAAATATCAAAACCTTTAGCTTTTTCGCTCGGAATGTCCTGAAATCATTTGTACTTTATTTTAGTTAAAGTTGTAATGTCGAGGTTTGATAATTGTATAATATTGGGTAGTTATAATGTTTTTCTAGAGACCTAATATAATTTATGGGTTTTTAAAAGCCTATTACCAATATTATGCGATCCTATACGGCCACACACCTAAACAGTCTGGATCAGTGTTATATTGGATTTCAGAAGTAATATAATATTATATATATGATATATAAGATATTATATATATATATATATATATATATATATAAAGTTAGTTTTTTTCTCTTATCCTTCCGCCACCTCATCACCACATCATTGCCACGTCATTTATACATCATAAATGATGTGATATATTTTATATTATAAATATTATTTATATATGTACTATTAATAATGGAAGTTGAAAAGTCATTTTAAGTTTTTTTTTTTATTTTGTCAACCAAACTATTAATTAAAAAATGCCGCCATAATTGGTAAGCCAATTAGGAGGAGAGTTGCTTACAAAAAAAAAATCAATAACTCTAGAACGTGCTGAACGGGCCAAACAGTCCGCCTTTAAATTAAAAGAACGAGAAATCAAAGACAAAGAGAAACGAGAAAAACGGCCGTGCAACTTCCTGAACTTATCTGATAGGATGGAAAAGGCAGGCCACTCTTCGGGATATCGGACGATGTGGAAAAGGTATGAACAATCTGTCTCAAAAGCCTGGCAATCCAGCCCTTTTTCCAACATACACGACATTGCCCAAAGTAACGCTTCCATCTCTGAATGCAAAGGAGACATTCGGCGTCTGAGTCCTCGAGCACCTAAAAGCAAAGTGTGATCACCTTGAAGGAAAAACCATCCTAATCCTGAAGTTGAATCTGACTCCTTCCGTGATCCATCAACTTGACAGCATAGATAGGTCGGTTGCTGGACCTCTGTTTGGTTCGCCTCCCGTGGAGCGAGTGATGTCTCAGATGTTTCGAGTTGTGCTTCATTAAAAATATCCGTGGTTCGACCCCTTGAAAAATATTTTTATTCCTTGCTTTCCAAATAAACCACAAGAGTCATGGGAATAGCTCACATTCTCCATTAGGATTATTCCCCCTCGAATTCCTCCAAAAAAGAAAATCCATATATGTATATACCGAAGAATATGGGAATGAATCCCCTCCCTGAGGGGATGAGTTTAATGCCCAAGTCTGTAAAGCTGGGGGCACTCAAAAAGAGCATGATTAATTATTTCCTCCTCTGCTCCACATCTCTGACATATAGTGGAGCAATTGATCCCATGTTGGTTTAACTTTGATAACACTGCCATAGAACCTGAAATAGCCTGCCAGATAAAGTGCTTAATCTTTTGTGGACATTTTAGTTTCTATGAGTGTGCCTTTAAAATTGTGATGCTTGGTTCTACTACCTGAATGGCTTCTATATTTTTCCCCAACTCATTGGACAACCAATATCCCGATTTAACCGTATATCTACCATACTTTGTGAAATGCCAAATAATGCTATCCCTCATAAAAGAAGAGCTGATCTCGAGACCTCAGATTAAATGAATATCCCTTGGGTCCATAAACTCTTGAAGAATTGGAAGATGCCACTCCTTCGTGACTTTATCAAATAAATGATTGATCTTCAAATTAGGATGCAAAACACTTCCCCTACCTTTTGCCAGCCTAGGAAAAGTATATGGAATCCATGGATCCTGCCAAACAACAACGTTATCCCCGGAACCTAATCTGACCCTACTACCCTGATACAAAAGATCTCTGGCCAATAATAAACTCTTCCAACCATACGAGGGGGAATATGGCTTCTTCGCCATTAACGGATGTCTGTTCCTAAAATATCTTCCTTTAAAAACTCTTGCAACTAAAGAACTAGGATATTGATACATTTGCCAAAGTTTTTTTGTCAGTAAAGCCGAGTTAAAATTCTCCAAAGAGCGAAATCCCAAACAACCATCTTCTTTTGGGATACATAATTTTTTCCATGCTATCCAATGGAGACCGGGTTACATCCATTGGAGCTCCACCAGAATTTGGCTATTGCACTGGTTAACTTGGAAGTTAACGACTGAGGGAGTCTGAAGTATGACATGATATACGTCGGAAGAGCAAGAGCAACTGATTTGATCATGACCTTGATCCACCCAGACTCTATGGGATACCCAAATATGAACCCATTCTTCCTTTTTTTTCAATTCCCAGAGTAATTTTAAGCAGACTTTTTGACTCGCTTGGAACATCCTGGCCAAACATGACCGAGGATTTTTCAAAATTAATTTCTTGTCCGGATGCTTTTTCATAATTCCTTAGCAACTCTAATATAACCCTACATTCGTTTTCTTATGCTTTACAGAAGAAGAGACTGTCATCTGCAAAAAAAAAAGATGAGATATTGAAGAGCTACTCCGGGCTATTTTTATCCCAATCAGGAGAGATTCCTTCTATACTTTCCAAATCTTCGCAATTAGAACCTCTGTGCATAAGATAAATAAATACGGAGAAAGTGGATATCCTTGCCGAAGCCCTCTCCTTGGAACGATATGTCCTTTTGATTGACCATTAATCAGAACCTGATAAGAAACTGATCTCACACACCCCATTATCTAGGAAATCCATGTTTTCCGAATCCTAGCATAAGAAGCACAGCTTCTAAGAAATCCCATTCAATCCTATCGTAGGCTTTACTCATGTCCGTTTTGACCGTCATAAAATTATTCCTACATGCTAAGTCTGTCCTAAGCCCATGAAATATCTCTTGAGCTATCAATATGTTATCCGTTATGAGGTTTCCGATATAACCTTTGGTAACACATTCTTAAGCCGAATGCAAAGAATTTTAGAATTAATCTTATATCCCACATTACATACACTGATTGGCCTAAAGTCACTCATCCTCTTTGGTTTTTCTTTCTTTGGAATAAGGCAGATATTTGTCATGTTTAATCTGGTATCAAAATACCCAGTCCGGAAGAAATCTTGTATATATCCAGTCAATTCCCCTTTTAGAGATGCCAAAAACCGTTGATAAAAAAGGGCCGTCATCCCATCTGGACCTGGAGCTTTTTCCAAATGCATAACAAAAAGTGTCGTTCTCACCTCTTCTTCGTCAATTTCCTTTGTAAGCAAGTTGTTCACAGGACCAGTAATTACTGGTTGTACAGTTTGGAGAACCTCTGTAAATTCGTTCGGTTCAGTGGACGTGAAAAGAGTTTGAAAATACTCTTTTGCCGTTGACTCCAGACCCCTCTCTGTTTCTTCCCAAATACCATCCTCATTAAAAAGCCCTATTATCCTATTCCTCGCTCTTTTTTGTTTCGGAGAACCATGAAAATACTTTGTATTTTTGTCCCCATGTTTGTAGCAAAGTTTCCTGCTCTTTTGTCTCCAATATTCTTCCTCTTCACTGTAGGCTTCATGTAGTTTCCTTGTAATGTCCCGGATCTCATCTTGAGATTTTGAGTCATCGTTATTAGCTTTCTCCAACGCTTCCTTTAACGCCGATATGTTAGCTTGCCCCAGTAAAATATTATTTTTTCTCCATCATGAAATTGAATTTCTACGATTCGCGATTCTATCCACTAAACCCAGAGACTAGAAGTTTCTTGTCCTATTCCATCCTGCATCAACAACTTCCGGTAGACTTTCTTTACTTATCCATCGTTTATCAAAATGGAAATATCTCCGAAATTTCTCTTTGTGTAGGCCAAAATCCCAAGCTATTAGCCTGTGATCCGATCCAATCAATTCTAAGTATTTGACATTAGAAATTGTGTACCATTCTTCATTTCCAAGAGGATGATCCAGTCTACACCGTATTGTTTGTTTACTTCGTCGCCCTCGCCAAGATAATTTCTCTCCTATACATCAAAATTCCAGCATCCCACAATGTCGTATCATATTATTAAATGGTACAAACGATGCCGCTGATCTCATACGACCCCCTTTTTCTAATGGTTCCCCATCAATTCGTTAAAATCTCCAATCATTAACCATGGCTCCGACCTTCGAATCCCAATCCGAGTTAACCTTTCCCATACCAACTCTCTATATTTTATAACCGGATCCCCATATACAAAGGATATAAACACATCTTGGCCATCGAAAATGACATTAATATCAATGACCCTATTATCCGAATAAAGAACATTAAGTTTTATTTCATAATTAAAAAACAAAGCTAAACCACCACTGGAACCTCGAGGTTCAACCGTGAACAACTTATTATAACCAAAATGAAATTTAAATCTTTCCATATAATTAAAACATTTCTTAGTTTATGATAAAAATAGAATTTCCGGTTTAAACTTCTTCCACAAATCTCTCAATGTATCAACTGTCAGACCGCTCCTGAGTCTTTGAAAGTTCCAACTCAAGATCTTCACGTTTTAGCTGGTAGTTTCAGGAGAGCCACCGTCCCTTTCTTCTTGTTGACTATACGCTGACCTGAACCCTTTTTTTCCTCTGAATCTCCACGTTTACCTGTTTAGAGACAACCAACTTTATTCCATTATTTTTCCTAGGAGAAGTTAACAACATTAGATTCCTTTTCCTAGTACTAGTTCCTTTTAAGTACTGCAGGACTACGTTTCACAGCCTTTAAAACCTTATTTTTAGCTAAAGAACATCCAGATAAATTCTTATTTAATTCCTCTAAACTATCTTCCGTAGATAAAGTCATTTGTATAGATTTCAGGTTTCTATTTTTAATTTATTTTCAAGTTCATAACATGTTTTGAGTTTATGAATACATGATAAATAAATATTCAGTTTTTCTAATTTATAGCCGGCTCTTTTAAAAACAAAATATGATTTGGTTCAAACATATTTGTATTTCATTTGTATCATTTTCAAATATCTATATTCTTGAGTTTATTTTGTATTTTTCTATTTAGTTTGTCACTCTTAAAATCTTTTGTTAAAATCTAATAAAATAATAAACTAATAATATATAGGAAATTCAAATAAAAAATTTAAATAAAAATATAGGAGAAAAAAAATTGTTTTTAAATATACAAATATAAAGATATGTGAGGTGAAAATGGAAAAACAAAAAAATGATAAGTAATCGAAAAAAATTTGTTGGCTAATCTTTATTACTAAAGTCCTAATTGATTATTTCTCCGTCCATCTATAAGTTTTACTTTGCATTTTTATGGTTTTAGTTGGTTCATATAAATTTGGATTTTTATATAATTTCATCGATTTAAAAACAAATTAACTAATCAGACTTAATTTTAGTAGTCTTGAATTCATTTTGTATTTTTGGTGATCATTGTTTTGTATTTTGGTGATCAATTTATAGCAATATTAAATCTAAAGCTTATGTTAAAATATAATAAAAATAAATTAATTATACATAAGAAATTTAAATACAAAAAGTAAAAGAACAATGCAGAATAAAAAAAAAAGAGATCATAATATCGAAAGAAAAGACGAAAAAGAATTGGTAATCTTTAATTTTTAAATTATAATCAATTATTTAAATAAAAAGATTTATCTAAGTATTAAAATATAATTAGATAACAAAATTTCAAATAAATATAATTATTTTAAAATTGTGACTACGATATCAAAGTGGTTTACAACCATTTTATATTTTCATATTCATATTCATAGTTATAGAAATAAAAAAAAAATTATTTTAATTTTAAACAAAATATTATTCTTTATGTACAATAAATTGGTTATTTTGAAAAACATAAATAATAAAATAAAACACTATATAAATTTTTTTTTTCGTCAATAAAATTAATAAAACTATACAAAAAAAATTCGTGCATCGAGTCATATTTTAGTGTATAAAATATATGTGCTCACGTGAAACAAAGAGAGTTGTTAATGTTTATAATCATCTTTTTTGAAAAGATGGTTACGTGTGAGTGGTCTTGGCCCATTGACTTAATATAAGTGAATTAGGTCATAAACATTCATTATATAAGTGATATAATGATGCACGATATTAGATATCTTTTTGGCCGAACATTAAAATCCTAATAAATAAAGAAGAAAAGATCTTCAAGTGATTTTGAAATTAGATATCTATGGTACTAGCATTCCGTTCGATCCAGTTTGTGTGTGTAGATACCAGTAGAAGCACAACATTTGAAGTGTTCAACAATTTCGAATTGTTTGGTTTATTATTCCGCTGCAAAATATCTAAGTATATTCAAAACCCGAAGATCTAGATTTAATTCAGTTTTTGCACGAATCCTATCAATTAAATTCGTAATTAGTGATTTATAAATTGTTATAAATCGGTATGAATTCCAATAGTGATATTAAAGCCCAAGTGCATAATATTGAAATCGAATCTAATTTAGTCTATATTTTGATATAGATAAATAATTGTAATTTGTTTAAGCACATAATGTTGAGCATGTAAAAACCATAATATGATTATAAATGTTTACGAGAATATATATATTTGCATGTTCTATATATATATATATATATAATATAGGGACAGTTGCTGATATGGTGCGTTTTCTAACTTTAATGTCAAGCGGGGTACCTTCGTAGGAAAAATTGTAGAACTAGTACATTTTTTTTGAAAATGTCTAAAATACCCTTACGCTTGGCAGAGTCTGCGTGAATTGTGTAGCCTTAAGGCTAAGGCTGGACAAACTCTGCTTAAACTCTGATAATTATGTAGCCTTAAGGCAGATATAGTGTGTGAATTGTGTAGCCTTAAGGCAAAAGCTGGACAGACTCTGCTTAAATTCTGCTAATTCTGTAGCCTTAGGGCAGATATAGTGTGTCGATTGTGTAGCCTTAAGGCTAAGGCTGGACAGACTCTGCTTAACTTCTACTAACTGTGTAGCCTGAAGGCAGATATAGTGTGTCAGTTGTGGTAGCCTTAAGGCAGATATTGTGTGTGTTTTTTTTTGTATACTTAAGGCAGATGTTGTGTGTGCTTTTTTGTAGACATAAGGCAGATATTGCTCGATAGACTGTAGCATACTGTTCGCAGGGCATGACTTGACATTTGCAACGTAACTAAATTGTATAAATGGTCGGATTTTGAAGTACTCCTCTCTTTTCACAATAATAACAAGAATGCCATTACTTCTTACTTTTCTTGAGTTTGCTATAAACCTTTTCAACCTCTCCACCTTTAACCTAGCTCTACTATTTCGATTTCACCCTCAAAGGGAGATTTCATATTTTCAAAGAGACGGAAGCGAAATCCGAGTATAAGATTGTTTACAGACTTCGATTTTGAACGAAAGTACGTACATTCTTCGGAAAGACGATCTTCGTTTACATCTAAAGATATTCTAGGGGTTGAAGGCGAGCATATTTTCGGGAAGAACGAACACAGGTAACACTTCAAAACATTACAATAGTTATCTAAACCACCATTTTCTAAACTGTGTCTAGAGCTCTAGTACGTCTTTGGCAGAGCTATTTCTAAAAGACCCTGCCAAAGTGTAGAGCTCTGCGAAAAATCTTCTAAGATAGTGTGTTGCAGATCTTTTGAACATTCTATTTTTTGCAGATAATGTTGCATTTGTTGACTATTTTTTGACAATGGAAGGTAAAAATGGGTTGGGATTTCGACGTTGATTCAAGCAAAGGAAGCAAGTTGTTTGCGGTTGAAGACCAAATCAAGTATGAGGAATTTCACCGCATTGTTTGTGAAGATTACAACTTGGAAACGCAGATGAATGCAGTCGAGATTTCTTATAAGTTGCCTACACATATCATGGAGAAAATGCCTAGCGACACACCTCCTATCTTCTTGAATAACGATAGGAAACTTGCAAACTTTATCACAATGGCGGAAAAAGAGGTTTTCCGGCTTTGCGTGTCATGGAAAAGAAATGATGGAATTAAAGCAGAAGCTGCGGGTAAAGGTGAAGCTTGTGATGTCAAAGAGGATGGTGGTGTGGATTTTGATGATGTTGGTAATGTTAAAGACGAGCATATGATGCCACCACCGAACAACAGCAGAGACTGCCGACAGTCTGCGAAGAAACAGCAGATGCCGCCTTTATTCTACGATATATTCGATGATACGTCTACGAAGCCATTACCAATGAAGAAATCTGGATCCATTAAGGTTGGCGAAATATTTGATGACAAGGAAGCATTAATTATGCAATTACGCAAGATTTCAGTCATCGAGAAGTTTGATTTCAAAATCGCCACGTCAAGGAAGAAACTATTTATCGCGAAATATTTTGTTCCTAATTGTTCTTGGAGGATTCGTGCGTCGACTCTGTCAGTTTCATCTGAATCTCCAGAATTTCTCGTTCGGATATATAAAGAAGCTCATACATGCTCTGCTGTCTGTAGGTATTCTCGTCAACGACAGGCTAATGCAAAATTTATTGGAAAGATGTATGTTGATAGGTTTAGTGGTGGTAATGATCTTAAAGGAATCACGCCTAAGCACGTAATGAACTGTATTAAGTCACTACATTGTCTTGACATAGACTATACAAAGGTGCATAAAGCGTTGGCATATGCACGAGAGCTGGTCAGAGGCACTTTTGAGAGGGGTTACCAGGACTTACCTTCCTATCTATACAAAATAGAGCAGGCCAGTCCATGTACGATTAGAAAGCTTGAACGTGATGCTCAACAAAGGTTTAAGTATTTGTTCGTTGCTTTTGGTGCTTCCATCAAAGGATTTGAGTTCTTGAGGAGGGTTGTTGTGGTAGATGGAGCACATCTAATTGGAAAGTACAGAGGTGTTATGCTGGTAGCTGCAGGCCAAGATGCAGATTCGAGTATATTTTCTATAGCTTTTGGGATTATAGACTCAGAGAATGATGCTTCATGGGAATGGTTTTTTACACAGTTGCGTGGTGACTTGATGATAAAAATTTGGCCATCATTTTTGACCGTCATCCATCAATCGCAAAGGCCATTGGGAAGGTTTTCCCTGCAGCTGATAGGAGAGTATGTTACTATCACCTCAAAAATAACCTCATCTTAAAGTTCAAAAAGAACGCAATGCTCAGTTTGGTGCATCGTGCTGCATATGCATATCGACTGGTAGATTTTGAAAAATTGTTTGGTGTGATTCGTCGTCAGAATAGTGAATTAGCAGTTTACTTGGAAGAGGCGGAATTTCGATTATGGGCTTGTGCATATTTTCCAGGAGATAGATTTGCTATAATGACGAGCAACATTGCAGAATCCATTAATGCCGCGCTTAAGGAAGACAGATCATTTCATGTTAAACATTTCGTGGAGGGTATTAGAAAGTTGTTGTCAAGGTGGTTTGTGGAAAGGCGAGACAAAGCTGCCTCATTAAAAACAAATTTCCCCCCAAACGTTGAAAAGTTACTGCATGAAAGACACGGTAGTTTGGAAATTTTAAATGTTCATCATACTGATTCAAATTGTAGCCATGTTACAGGTGGAGATTATGATTATGTGGTTGATCTACAGAAGGTATATTTTTGCTATTTATCACTGCTAGTTTCAGGAAACGTATCCTGAGCAAGTCTGCCAGTCTCAGGAAATGTTTGCCTTGTTTATCTGCTTTGAGTTTGATTCCTTTTTAAAATTTATGATTGCAGAAACTTTGTACTTGTAAACAATATGATGTCGAGAAGATTCCCTGCGAGCACGGGATTAAAGCAGCATTAAGTCAGAAAACTGATGCAGCTACCCTGGTGGATGATCATTTCACAAAGGGCTACTTGTATTCAACGTACTCAGAACCTATAAAACCTATAGACGAAGATTTGATTCCACCACCACACGTAATTAGTGAACAATGTCTGCCACCAGTCATAAAAGTACCTTCCGGTAGACCGAAGGCAAAGAGATACCTTTCTGCTATTAAAAAGGCTAAGCGGTTCAAGCCTAATCAATGGAAAAAGAAAAAAATAGAACCTTCGCAGAGTACTCCATCCACAAAGCAAAAAACAAAGCAGATGACTCAATCCACAACGAATCAAACGAAGCAGAGGACTCCATCCCCAAAGGTGAGAAGGAAATGATCTCGTAATTCTCTGACTACTCAAACACCAAATAAGAAAGCTAAACTTTCGCAGAGTACTCCACCCCCACAGATGAAAAAGAGTCTTTTCCAGAGTAGCCCAAAAATTCATCACATGTGCTCAAAATGCCATAATGCAGGACACAATCGAAAAACATGCCCATTTTCTTGACTCTAGCTTCACTCTGGCTTTACTCTGGCTTCACTCTGACTTCACTCTGGCTTCACTCTGGCTTCAAGTTTATTTAAACAAGGAAACAAATCTTGGTTTATAAATTTATTTATTTGTCCTTATTTATGGTGCTCCGTTGTTTTATGTTAGTCTTTAGTTTGATGTGGGTATCATAAAATAGTCGGTATCGCAGAGTGTGCATCTGGTATCGCAGAGTCTGCATCTGTTATCGCAGAGTCTGCATCTGCATCAAGTATCGCGAAGTCTACGTCTGATATCTGCATGAATCATCCAGTAATCTGCTGTTCATCTTCCTGTGCTCTACTATAGATTTTACTTTTATTTTCATTCAAAAAATATATATGCTCAACAAATCCGAGGGTAAAACATGTTATTCAATTAAAATCCACATCTTGAATTACGTAATCATAAATTTTTAAGGATTTATAAATACAGAAACAAATAAAATTAGAAGAAATAGTTCAAATCTCCTATGTAATGCGGCAAAGCTGTCTTGCGAACCAATACATGTAGCAGTTTTCGCATCCAGGTTGATATTCGTGCTCAGTGGTAAAATTTGGAAAAGGCAAATCTGGACAGTCAGGGTATTGCCACGTTGATGCAAAAGAATGGTTCATGGGTGGATAGAAAGCTACAACCGCATCCAGAACCTCATCCCCAAGCCTGGTGAGTTTATCAAAATCACTTTCAGCGTGTACGTCGACACATAATTGGAGGAGTTGTGCAGCCCTTTTCGTACGTCCAGCACATACACACAGCATTCCACAGAGATAAGTCTCATTAGCACTGAAAGGGATAAGCCGTTCCAAAAGCTCCATGGCTGCGCTGATGTCTTGTTCTGCGGTCACGAGTCTTGTAGCCTCATAATAAATAGCAGTTGGGTTTTGGGCGTTTAAGCATCTTACAAAAAAGCTGCGATTCGCCCCATCTAGGAGAATTTTATCTGTGTCTTCACATAGATCATCGAGACTAAGTTTCTTGAGGACTTCATCACTGTACACTACATCTCTACCGATCCGCCCTATTCGGAGGATGTGTCCGACTCTCCACAAGGTGAGGCGGCCAAGTTTTCGTGCAATGACAGAGATAATGTCCGAAGGGAGCTTTGGTATTTTCATGTTAACCTACGATGTGATGCGGTATTTGGATTTTGAAAATAATTAACAGGCACTCTGTTCGTAAACAATCTACTATTTTTATAGATAAGAAAAGAAATGAAAGGGGTCGATCTTCCTTTAAATTGTCTTGGAAAATAAAACTCAATTTACAGGGACATCGGTCAAACATTTAGTACAGTCATTGCACGCGCCTCATTTAATGGCTCGACACGAGAGGCATGCGGGATGATTACTGTGCAACCGCTCAACTATCATAACATATGATATTCTGCCTTGGAAAAGACAATTCAATTTAATAAGAAATGGCAGAGAAAGCGCGTAAATTTACCACGCAATAAATGGCGCGAACACCCATAAGAATAAAGGACAAGTCATTTTTTACACATGAGGAGATGAATGACAACTCATTTAAAAAGTATACATCAATGAACATGTTTTTATTGCAGTAGTTGAAAACACATTCCCTAGTCTGCCAAAACCCTAGAGTTTATCAAAATAGTAACGCTTCGTGTTCATATAGGAGAAAGTCGTGTCTGTTTGTCTCTACATCTATTTGTTTACCAAAAACACAACATTCATCATCTTCGTCTCTCTTGCCAAGTTTTTGACCATGGGTTATAGTGTAAGGGGAATTAAAATGGAAGTTAAGCGGAACCAGAAGGATGTTCCTACACAGTAAATAATCAAAAACTTACTTTTTACGGTTCCAAAAAATGTTAAGAGTCAAAGCAATATCACATCACAAGTGTGGTTCGCGAAGCGCCACGTGTCGATAATCGCATGATGCAATACGAGAAACAAGGCATTGCCGTAATTGTTAGAATGCGCAGTGTCATGCATTTACTTACTCTGCATTTAATTGGTAAAACAAACTTCCCTACTGCAGAGTACGAACAGACGCTGCGAATTCTCTACGCCTAGTACTGCTTTGTCTCTGCATTTATCCTAACCTTATATTAAACTTCCCAAAAGCCAATATTATTTTTATTGTCTCAAAAACATTTACGATTGTGAATACGTAATCATTACGTATATAATAAATTAAGAATATATAGTAAAAATGAAACTTACTTTTCACGGTTCCATTAAAAATGTTAAGAGTCAATCAATATCAACTCACATCACATCATGCACTCTCATACGGGCATACTCTGTCGATAATCTCAAATGCAACACGAGAAACAAAGCATTGCTGAAGGGGCCTTATTTGCTAGTTTCTACGATTCTTTATTATGGGGCCCATATTGATGGACACCATAGCAGAGGAAGAGCGGACTTCTTTAATTGGTACGACAATTACTTTTGATTCGACGTAGAACTACTTTTATAAATAACTTTTTAGCAGCAACCCAATAAACTTATTGAATTGGTCATTGGAGATAATTAGTAGAAAATTATAGTATAATATTCAAACTTCAAGACAGCAGAGTAGAAGCAAACTTAATATACTGCTCTTACTCTGCCTACGACGTGTCGATAATCGCAGACCTCTATTTTTAATCTGCGTATTCTTTTCTGGGGCCCATTTTGCTGGACGCTCTATCAGCTGAGGAAGAAGAAACTAATAAATGATGGATCCAACTGGTAGCATCTAGTATCAAAGTTGAGTTGCAGTAGATGTTATATTTGATATAACTTGTAGTAAAAATATGCTGCATAAACTGCAGATTTATGTGGTGAGTTTGCTTTTACTCTGCATTTTACCAGAAGAGGCTGGGAAAAGTCTATTTGGATTCTGCGGTTTTTCTTTAGAGAGTGTGCATCAAGCGCGTTTAGGGGGAAAATTGAAAATTCAAATATATTTGAATTTTTAAACATTATCAATCTCGTGGCAAATACGGGCTCATACCCATATATAGAACTGATCCTAATGGTACTGCCGAAAATAAACGATAAAAAAGCACGCATTTGTTATATAACAGAAGAATCAAAGGACAATGTATAGGTGTAGTGTTAATTACATCTCTATCCATTTGGCATTTCTCGCCACATCATCATTATTTAGTCGCGAAGGCATTTACGATATTATCAGCAGATAAATATGTAGGAATTTAGAGAACAGATTATGAAGATCAGAGAGTATAGAGAGAGAGAGTGAAGAGAGAGTATCTGAATAATTCTTATATTTCTGTATATCTTTTCCTTTACATGAGACTACACTTATATAGACAATTAACTAATATGGAGAAGCTTTGTTGAATCTTCTCTAGGAAGCTAGTTTTAAACTCTGCCAGGAGTCTGCTGAAGTTTTACTCTGCTAAAAGTCTGCTGAAGCTTTAAAATGCTCCAACAGAACATAGCAAACCAATGGCAGATCAATAGCAAATTGATGGTTACTGGACCAGAAACATCAATGTGACAGCCAATCAGTTTTGCTTATCTTTTCCTTGGGTTGTTTCTTTGGCTTGCACATCTGTCTTTTAACTTTGCCTTATTTGCATGTTCACTGCAAATGTTATGCAAATATGGTAGAATTTAACTTATTATACAATATAAATTTTACGCGGCTTCTCTGCAACAACTGTATTAGACGTATGTGGTTTAAAGTAGATTACGGCACATTTTACGCAGATCATAGCATTTTGCTTGAATAGCAGTGGCATATTCGATAACTAAGAGATAAATAATAACTGAATATACCATAACATTAACAACCGTTTGGAAACTTACAATTACAAAATTAAATAGATAAAAAACAGATGATATTCTACGAAGTGTCCGGGGAACGGTCGCGCTTCATCCCTCTAGAACTCCCAGGAACATCGCAGCCAACGTCGGCCGATCCAAACTCGTGACTAATACGATCCAAGAACCTTGACTGCTGGGTCAAAGTTGTTGCCACAACCCTAACCGAATCCACAGCCCTCTCCACATTCCGAAGACGAGTCTCCAAACCACATATTTTAGCACATAAGGCTTCTCCCTCCAACTCCAACTACTCGCAACGAGGACAATGAACATTAGTGATGCGAGATGGATACATGTTTTGCCAAGTAAGCCTAAGGCGATCCAGGCTACCTGGACGGACCTCTGCTTCGTCGATATCCGCCCGAAGAGAACTCCCGTCAACTGCGGTGTCGGAGAGAAGAAACTCAGGGCGCCGGTAAGGGAGTGAATAAAAAAAAGGGCATTAGGAAAATCGGGATATGTGCAACGGTTCTGCGTTGTTAGAACTGATGAAGTGCAACAGAGAGAAAATGCATGTTAAAAGAGTTAGCTTGATCAATTCGCCAAAGTCTAATGACTTTTTTGTAAGAGGGAAATTACCTGAATCAGACCACAAGCGGGGAAGTCCGTCAGGACCGGAATGACGAACAAAGAAGTAGTGAATCTTGTCATCATCACCACCCTCAATTTGGAGGGAAAGTTCAACTGGAGATCTGCAACTGTCACGAAGAACAAGTTCATATCTATTAGACCAGGGGTCTATATTCCTAACCTCAAAAGCCCCAAAAATCATAGCACTCGAAACAGTGATTCCAGATAAGTCCGACAGTATTTGGAGGGTGTTTATCAACCCCCATGAGCGGGAATTAAGCTGGCTGGGTGCAATCCGAAGTTCTTTACAAAACTCCATCATAAAAAAAGACAGGCGATGGCAGAAACCTGCCCGAAAGGAAGACCAATAGACGGTGATATAGCCTACCGGAGGAATTCCGGGCACGTCTTGAACCTCTGGATATTTGAACCAATTCGAATTCCAAGGCAGAACAGGGTGAACACTGTTGGGTTCGCTCCTGCCAGAGGAAGAAGAAGATGAGGAAAAGGCAGACATCAGATTCAAAGAAGATTGGTGAGACTGATGGGTAGAAAAGAAGAATAAAAGATACGCTTGCGTTCTGGCAGCTTTTGGATTATCTTTGTTTTGTTTGTTTGAGACTGATGGGAGGAAAGGATAAATTATCTTTGTTTGGTCATACTCTGCAGCTAGTACTAGACGCCTCTGAGATGATGCTGCGCCATGCGAAGGACCACGTGTCGATCATCGCATTATTGAACACGAGAAACAAGGTACATTATTAATTGTTCTACTACAATACGTCATACGCCACGTGTCGATCATACATGATAGAACACGTTAAATAAGGAATGGCAGTGATTGCGACTACTCTGTTTATATTCTGCAATAAATTTAATAGTACTGTGCTTAGGCACCTTCTCTGCATATACTCTATGAAATAACGGGTTAAATGATGGGAAGGTGGACCGCTGAAATGATGGGAAGGTGGACCGTTGAAATGACAGCTAAGCGAAAAAAACTGACGTACATGGTTTTGCTTTATCCCTCTCGTCTATAAAAGAAAGAAGAACCCTCAAAATAACTTGCGGCTTCTCTTCTACTCAATCTTTTTTTTAGTCTGCGCAGTTGATTCCTATTTTTAATAGGCACATTCTCTGCATTTTACTCTTTTACAGGCACATATTCAAGACATCATGGCCGCACATCATTCGAAGAAAAGAAAAGCACCAATGTCAGACCTGGAGTTGGAAGCAGAAGAGAAGCGGAATGATGCAGTTATGGAGGCGGAAAAGGAAAGAAAGGATCGCCTGAGGGCAATTCTTCTGCTGGTGCGATCTCAAATGAGAACGAAGGACGAAGTTCACCGCGTCAAACTCAAGTTGGAAAGAATAGTCGGTAAATGCTCTATGTTGGAGAACATGATGCATGAAGAACAAGTGGTCATGGATGCTAGGCGGCAGCAGTTAGCAGAGAAATAAATGATTGCTGAGGAGGAGCTGAGAGGAATTACAGTTCCTCATATTGATTGGTTAAAACTTGATCTTTCGTTTATGGAGGACTAAAGTTATGTAGAACTCTTGTTATCCATATTTTTAAAATTTACGAATTGATCCTAATTATTTTACTTTTCTTAAAATTTCAACAACATTTAGTTTATTTGATGTTGTTTATCTTTTCTTGGATTTGTTGTTTGTACTCTTTTCTTCGATTTTGGTACAGAGTACAAATAGACTTGGATATAGAAGCAGAGTACCGAAAAAGTATGCGAAACAGAGGACCCAGGTTTGGAGCATATTTTAGGCAGATTTTGAACTTATGTTTATATACGTACCATGTATGTTTCTGCAGTTTCTGCGTTTAGTACTGCTACTTCTCTGCATTTATAATAAACATCAACTTCAATGCTGGAAAATGGGATGATTCTTCATATTCCTTTTCTAAATTTATTACAAAAAATTCGAGCAAAAATTGGTATATGTTCTTATTCGTCTTGATCATTGTGAAATACCTGGCGGATAATTTCCAGGATAGAGGATATTTTGTCAAATCCAAGCTGTTCCCATTCTGAAGGATGGGTCTCGAGCCGTTTTATAATCTTCTCGATTCTCTTCTGTTTCTTGTGAAGTTTAGCCTTTTTCTTCAAGATTTTCTCGTGAGTCTTGATTGCTCGCCGGTACTTCTCGTTAAGTTGCATAAAATAAATTATAGATACATAAGGAATAGCAATGGAAAACTCTTGAAAAACATGCAACACCTTTACCTTAGTTATGAACTCCGTGGATTGCTGAAAACATCTCGGGTTATGGTTCATGAGTAAAACTGAAGGAATCTTCAATCCGGATCGTTCAAATACAGTTGTTGAACTCGCGGAAGATTCATTATCGTTCATCGAATTGAAGACAGAGGCTACAGATGGCTCCATTAAAAGTCGGCTATATGTGCTCTGCAAATAAAGAAGAAGTGTTGAAGATAACCCAGGTCATAAATACAAGAGTGGTTGACGAAATCCACTTAAAATTACAAGAGTGATGACGCTAGATATTCCAACTTGAATGAAACTCTGTTGATTTTTGTTATACTAAATGGAACGCAAACGCATACTCTTATAACAGTTATGGGCACATGTTTATACTGAGTGTAAGAAAGCAGATGCAAAGTATGAGCAGGTCCTGCGTATTCTCGGTTTACACTCTATAAGCGTAGTTTATTATGCGTGTAAACAAAGAATAAGTAGAATAAGTTCTCTTCTACTAAGGAAGAAAAAACATAAATTCTGCTTGTACGCCGCAGAGTTTATGTTTTTTATCCTTAGTAGAAGAGAACTTATTCTGCCCATGTTTATGCTGAGTGTAAGTAAACCAGATGCAGAGTATGAGCAGGTGCTGCGTATTCTCGGTTTACAATCTATAAGCGTATTTTATGATGCGTGTAAACGAAGAATAAGCAGAATAAGTTCTCTTCTACTAAGGAAGGAAAAACATAATTTCTGTTTGTACGCCACAAAGTTTGGTTAATGTAATATTTACTAGAAAAAATCTCCCTATTTACTATATACATATATTTACTAACCATGCAATTAAATTTGAACGTCGTAGGGATCGTAGATACTTGCAATAATTGCCTCATCACACATCAGTTGATCGGTATACGAAGATGTCTCATCCAACACCTCTGCAGCGAGTTTCGTCCTCCAGCTCATCATTTTTGCATTATACAGTTCTCTTGCTGATAGAGACAATCCTAACATGTGACACTCAATGTATTTGAGTGCGTATACTCCACAATCACCTACTTCTGGATGCATTTTGGGAACGTCTTCTACAATTGTGATTGTAAAAGTTGCTTGATTGTAGTCTTGAGGAAAGAACATATGAATTGCGGCAGGAACCATTTGACCAAAAGGCCTCGCCGCTGCCACAATATCTGATTCTAGAGTATTTAAGGAATCATATATGTAGAAAACCCGGTCAACCAATGATATGACCGTCCCAACCCAATGATTCGATCTCACGTGTAGAACGAAGTATAACGTATCAACGTCTTTGCACCAGGCCAAATTTGTTGCAGCATAAGCTGGAAGAATGCCGTGTACATTCTCGTAAGTACCACCAGGCCATCTGTCAAGCTTACGCCAGTCCTTGTACCGATTCTTCCAAAGCATTTGAAATGCTGCATCCAATATAGCAATCCGCAGACTCTTGAAAGAATTAGGATTTCTCTTTAGCCTTAGTCTATACAAGTTCAGTGTTGCGTCAAGGTGCTGATAATAAAAGAAGGACAAATGTTAGGCACCAAAGCAGAGTCTACTAGACACACAACAACAACAAAAAGCCGAGTCTGCCCAACACACAACAACAACGGTCTGCTAGCTAAACATGAAATAAACACTTTTTCCAGATCCACTGTTGACGAGGAAGAATGTACTTACCATATCGTGTAACCATTCCCTCAGCTTCAAAAGTAAGTTGAAGAATTGATGGGCCGTTGTTTTCCCTCCAAATGGATAAATATTTGTTCTGTCGAAGAAAATCAACATTCAAGTTAGACTGCAAGATAAAATAGACGATCTTATAGGCACTGTGTACTTACTCATCGGCTCTGAATACGTTCATCTTGTCCAACAGTGTTTGGTCAACATCTCCAAATACAATTTCGTAAGCAGATTTTTGGGCCAGTGGTTTTGCGTTGTTGCTAGGTACAACAGGAAGCGCAGTCGATTTGCTTAACCTTTCACTCCTCCTTGTTGTTAGCTTGTTGGTCTGGCGAAGATTTCTGGAGCTTTCGTATATTTTGATTTGAGATGTAGTTGGGTGGACTGAATCCACTGATGGTTCAATGATATTAACTGGCTGGGAGTTTCCTTTTCCTCTACCTCTTCCTCTTCCTCTTCCTCTTCCTCTTTCTTCAATGATTTCAATGTCAATCACTGAGTCTTTACCATCTTCTGCAGTGGAAGCAACTGTCTCCATGCAGACATTGGTTATCAATACCGTAATGGGATCCTTAATGCATACATTAGTTTCATCTGCTGCAGCGGCATCCTTAATGCAGACATTACTTTCATATGCGGCAGTGGCATCCTCTGCCTGAAGGCATACTTTTCCTTGGGATCATTATCTCATTTTTCTTCTTTGGCATCCTCTGCCTTTTCACTCCCATCAATTTTTTCACCATCGGTTGCTTCGTTGGAAACAGCTGCCTTATCAGATATAACCTTTTCTTTACCACCATCAGCTGCCTTTTCACCTTCATCTATTTTTTCAACATCTCCAACTCCACCATCCTCTTGAAGATGTTCTTCTTTGACATCCTCTACCTTTTCACTCCCATCAATTTTTTCAACATCTCCAACTCTACCATCATCTTGAAGATGTTCTTCTTTGGCATCCTCTGCCTTTTCACTCCCATCAATGTTTTCAGCATATCCAACTCCACCATCAGCAAGAAGATGTTCTTCACTCACATCAATTTTTTCACCAGCAGTTGCTTCGTTGGAAAGAGCTGTCTTATCAGATATAACCTTTTCTTTACCACCATCAGCTGCAGTGGCATCCTCTGCCTGAAGGCAGACGTTGGCATCATTTTTTCCTTTATCTTCTTTGGCATCCGC
Source organism: Pseudoturritis turrita (assembly GCA_900406555.1). Taxonomy (NCBI): domain Eukaryota; kingdom Viridiplantae; phylum Streptophyta; class Magnoliopsida; order Brassicales; family Brassicaceae; genus Pseudoturritis; species Pseudoturritis turrita. The sequence goes on along the minus strand of OVBL01000900.1, from coordinate 82,551 downwards.
TTCCTTTTCACTCCCATCTCCATCATTACTATCATCTTGAAGATGTTCTTCTTTGGCATCCTCTGCCTTTTCACATTTGTAAATTTTGTCCCCATGGAACATATCTTGAAGATGTTCTTGTTTGGCATCCTCTGCCTCGATGCCATCTGCCTTTTCATTGCAATCTATTTTTGCATCATCTCCTACTTGTTCTTGTTTGGCATCCTCTGCCTTTTCACTCCAATATATTTTTGCATCATCTCCTACTTATTCTTGTTTGGCATCCTCTGCCTCGATGCCATTATCAGTTACTTTTTCTTTGCCATCTCTTTCTTTCTCATTTGAAAAGGAGCCAGAGGCAACAACCTTGATTCCTTCTCCTTCGTTGTCTTTGCCATCTCATTTGTTATCCACCGTCGTGTCTTCTTCGTCATTCTGCAAAATTTCAAAGTAATGACTGTTACATGAACTCAGCTTCAACCTCTTACACCTTAAGGGCATACTCTGCCGTATAGGATATTAAGGGATGTCAATGATGAATAGTATTGAATACCATTATTAGTCTGCCGTAACAATTACATGTCTCACATAAATGAATGATACAACGTAGGCAAGCAGAGTATGCCATGCCCCTCTATTATTTTACCACATCTGATAGAGCATGATATCGCAGATCATGCCAGCGCTTTTATTTCAACAATTGCTGAGTTGGACATACCATGAGATTGTCAGGTTTTAGTTTGTTGTTAGAGAAGCGAGTATCTTGCTCGAAACAAGTCATCCTCTCCATCAGCTTTCCAACCACCTGTGCCAACTTGTTTAAGGTTTCACTCAAAACATTCTGCTGTTCCATGCTGGTTCGTTGCTGTTCCAAATTTACTCGTTGCTGATCAAGTCTGGCGTTTTCAATTCTAGCTATAACTGGGTCAAACTTGGTCTGCTGTTTATCCAGGACAAATTCAATGATATCGACGACATCTGTTGAACCAGTAGATGGGATTTTAGCTACAGAGAACTTCGGTTTCATGACATACCGTCCGTCATCTTCTTCTTCTTCTTCTTCAATTCCCTTCCGCTTCCTCTTCCTCTTTTCTCCATCTCGCTCTTCAAGTCCCTTCCTCTTTTTCCCTTTTCCTCTCTTTCCTTCATTATCTATTTTCCTTTTTTTTTCCAGTGCGGTTTTCTGGGACTGGCGGCATTTTTGAGATGCTCCATTTGATGTCCGACAACGGCTGGCCAGAGAGAATGTATTTGATGAGAATATCAAGCTTGACATCTATTACATCGTTACCTTTCCAACGTGGATAGATTTATGCCCGGGATCTCTCACACATAGTAGTTACAGTCACCTACAAAACAGTTATATGGTTACATAAATGTCAGCTAGAAGTCAGCGTAACTCTGCCAGAAGTCTAGCGACGGGAATATGTAAACTTGTGGCAGAGTCTTTTTGCAGACGCTGCCACTGTGGCTTACTCTGCCAAAACTCTACATTTTCACTTCAACAAACTATGCCAAAGATATACATACCTCTTCACTCAAGAAGATCTTCTCCATATCGGGTCTGCCAACTTTTCCCTTGTATCTTAGCAGATGTGTACCTTCAAAAGCTATAGGTGTTCCCAAATTTTCTCCCACTTTGGGCACATAAGCATACGCCCAGACCTGTAGAACTTGCACGAACCCCTTCAAAACATAAGAGTCTTGCCATATCTTCTCTTTAGTTACTAACTTAACCTGCTCAACAAGATCTTTGTAAGCAACCCTCCCCTAGGGATACCCTTCGAAAGTTGCCAAATCTATCACCAACCTAGCTAGGTTAAGGGGAATTTCGGTACGCCGATCACGACCCAACAGACCGTTAGACAGAATAGCTAGGTAACTAAGCCTAATTTTTTCTTCCATGGACCAAGATTTGCTTATATCTCCACCATGCTTCATACACAATTTCACTATGTCCTCAATACAAGGGCTAGGACGGCGTATTTTGAGAAGACCCAGAAAGCGATTCCAGCTATGGTGATTAGCTTGAGAAGATACCAACCCATCCAACTGCGTAATTTCATTACAGTTAAGACCTGTGATCTCTTCAAACTCGAAGAGCGAGAACCATGCTGGCTGCCCCGCGATCAAAAACCACAACTCAAATGGGCTTTCACACTCCAATTGTTTGCAAATAAGATGGTGATGCACAAATTTCGCACTCCATCCGAAACCCAACTTCTCAAACTTACAAATAACTCCTAGCGGTGACTTGCGGACATAATCCCACACTTCCTCACCCACTACACCTTCCACCAGTGAAAGATGATTGAACTTCGAACTGTAGTTTATTTTGGTATTTGGATCTGGCTCGTTTCCTTTGGAAAAAATAATGGCAGGAAAATCCATCTCGTAATCATTCATATACATGATATATTCGAAGGAGAAATATCAGAGAAATGAAGAGATCGGAGAATTATCGGAGAAATGAAGAAAATGAAGAAAGAGATCAACAAAATTGAAGATACGCTCCTCTGCTCTAGGGTTGCCAAGGGGAAGTAGAAGAAGAGTCAATGTTGTGTTTTCCAAGCTTTCTGGGCTTCATGGGCCTGAAACAACTGCTTTGAGGCCCGAATATATATTGTGAAAATATTTTTAGACTAATATTACCTAATTAAGACGGTGCCCCCTTTTGTCGTGCAGTTAAGTCAGCGCCCCCTTTTTTTATAGTAGAAACTCTTCAAAAATGCTGCGCTACGTCGGCATACAGTCTGCGAAACCCTAAACCACTCAAAACGAATTAAAAACTTCGATTAATATTTGTTTAGACGTCATAACTCCAAAGTGATCTTCAATCTAAGTGTTTAAAAGCTTATTTACATTGAAAACACAGAATGGAAAAAAAATCAATAACCATGGTAAATACCAAGGAAATGTTTCACATGGCGTCGTGTTGAACAAAGACACACGAAGAAACATATGATAACGAATTTTTTTGTCTGAGTTGTTCTTTTTAACATAAGTTTTACTTTGAAACCAGTAAGAAATAATGTATAAAGGTAGTGGAAGTATATACAAATATACAACAACAAAAAATCACTACAAACGAATTCTCCTATATCAATCTGCATTCGGTCTGCCGTTGGTGACATTCATTCAGTCTGCGATACCCTAACCACTCGGTTTTCACTGTGAAGTTTTTATTTTTAACATAAGTTGTACTTTGACAACAGTTAGAAATTAAAGAAATAATGTATAAAGGAAGTGGAAGTATATACAAATATACATCAACAAAGACTCTCTACAAACGAATTCTCCGATTGCGATCTGCCTTCGGTCTGCCGTTGGTGATATTCAGTCAGTCTGCGATACCCTACCCACTCGGTTTTCACCGAGTTTCTCGAGTTTTCTCGTTTCGGCTTATACCGCTTAATGCACTACTGGTGATTGTCTTCTGCCGTTGGTGATATACATTAAGGGGTAGCGCTAGTATTTTCAAAATTATTTTAGAACATAACTAAAATTATTTCACAACCACGAGCACTTTAACAAGAATCAGTCACCATTCTTTTCATGGCACCTGCGAGTTTGAGGAGTGGACACAAGAAGGGTTCAAGCACTTGAAGGAGTTGGAGGATATATGGACTACTTGACCTACCCCGCGCCAACCATGTATTTCCTTGCCACGGTGAAGTTCATTGAGGATGAAGCGAATAGACATGGATATGTCTACTTCATGGTTGGGCCAACTTAATACTCACTCACTTTCGGCCCATTTCCCTAACAACACGCTCGCATAGCGCTTCATGGATGAGGATGAGACGCCTTTGTGTTGTTTCTTCCACCCCTCAAGATTACAACTCTGATCACTTCTAATAAAACTGTTTATGAGTTTATGTTTGATTGTGTTTTTTTTGTCGGAGTTTATGTTTTATTATGAAGAAACATAAGTGCAAAGGTAATTGGAAGGAGTCAATGTTCAGCTCTTTTTTGTAATGAATTATCCTAAAGTCTGATATCAGTCTCCATTTGGTCTACCGTTAGGTGGTTTGGTCTGCGAAACCCTAACTGTAAAAAGGCACAGCAGTGTATACCAAATTTTTGCATAATACAAGTAGAATAGAAACAGTGTTTGCGTATACTCTGCTTCCAACGGCAGAGATTGAGAACGCTTTGTTTTTCTTTTGCGAGTAAAAGCAGAGACTGCGCATACTCTTTTCTCTCTCTACTTGTACTCTGCGTAGTCTACATTTACTTGCGTTGCAAATGTCAACATGCAGACAGTGTGCCACCGGTCCGCGTTAACTCTACTGGTCTTAAGGGGTAGCGCTGGTATTTCCAAAAAAGTATACTAGTTCTACAATTTTTCCTACGAGGGTACCACGCTTGACATTAAAGTTAGAAAACGTACCATTTTGATATGTTTCTTCTATAATATATATATTTTTGCCTCTGTTTATGTTTTATTACTTGTTAATATAATATGTTTACGCATTCAATATACATGATATCGATGTCTGTGCGTGCATATTATATGTTAATATAAATCGAACATGTATATTGGCTTGTGATTTATTTTTCCAGTGAGGAAAAATTCAACGTCATGTGTGAATTTTGATATGATCAAATAAAACACACTTTTCTTGTGATAATCAGAACTGTTGTAATTCTCATTCGATTAGGATTGGTTCGATCATAATTGGTTCAATTAGTTATTTCTAGTCCAATTTTCAGAACACGTATTGGATATGTGTTTATTTAATAATGTTTTATTATTTTATATTTGATATAAAATTTAAATAATACATAAATTCGATAATAATTTAATTCTCAATAAATATCAAGTATTTTGATGTATTCCCAATTTCATCAACTGTTAAAACTTAAATAGTTGTGTGGCGGGTATGCCAAAACAGCGGTCCACAATTATTTGAGAGTGAGACAGATAGTAACGGTTATCATATGAAATGAGATTGGTTTGGTTGACTAGGCTATCAAAACAGTTTTCGATTTAGAGACATAGGGTTGGATAAGACATTAGATGTCAAACACCACCAAGAATTATATTGTATATAACTAGCAAGAGTGTTACTTACCTAAATAGCTAGATATTCAGGGGTGGAGCCAAAGCTCACTTGAATTTAGTGAAATATGGATCTTGGATACTATACTCATATTGAGGAAATTTTTTTTAGAGTATAGTGTGAGTTTTTTTAATTGTTGAGAATGCTCGAAATTCATGAACATCATATTAACTTTCGCTTTTGTTTCCTGACAGTTATGTTAAACCCTCAAAGTTCCTATTCATTGCGATTTGTTTTTGAGAAAGACAAATTGAATGAATCAAACCTCCTTGATTACTTGGAAGATCTAGAAGAGAAGAAGACATTTGAGGTTTCTTCTAAGGGTATTCATGTGATAGAAGTAAATGTTACTACTTCTGGTTCTACTCCTTGGGTATTGGATACCGGCTGTGGAGCTCACATTTGTGTAAATGTGCAAGGTCTAAATAATAGTAGAATTTTGGAGGAAGGACAAGTGGACCTACATGTTGCTAATGGAGCAAAAGTTGCTGCATTAGCTGTAGGAACATATACATTGTCTTTATCTGCAGGCATGGTTTTAGAACTAAAGAATTGCTACTATGTCCCTGCTATAAACAAGAATATCATCTCCATTCCGTGTTTGGACATTGAAGGTTTCCAATTTTCGATCAAGAACAGGTGTTGTCCATTTGATCTTGAAACTGCAGCATTTATGATTAACCGGATTCCATAAAAATCAGTAGAAAAGACGCCATATGAGATGGACTGGAAAGATTCCAAATTTGTCTTTTCTTAAAATTTGGGGCTGTGATGCTTATGTCAAACGTATGTTTACAGATAAGCTTTGACCCAAATCTGATAAATGCTACTTCATAGGTTGTTCCAAAGAAACCAAAGGTTACTACTTTTATAACCCCACTGAAAACAAAGTGTTTGTTGCTCGGAATTGTACCTTTCTAGAAAGAGAGTTTCTTTCAAAGGGAACTAGTGGGAGTAAAGTACAACTCGAGAAAATTCGAGATACACATGAGATTGCTCCAACTTCTCAGGAAGAGCATCAACTAGATTTACGAAGAGTCGTATAATCTACACATGTGGAACCTAAGGTACGTAGGTCCGAAAGGACTCGTCACGAACCTGATAGATATGGGTTTGGGTGACAGATCATCATGATATATTGATTATAGAGAGTGATGAACCTACGTCTTACGAGGAAGAAATGATGGGCCCTGACTCCGATAAATGGCTACAAGCCGCTGGATCCGAAATGGAATCCATGTCAGAAAACAAAGTATGGACTTTGGTAGATTTACCTGATGGTAATATCCAGATATACATAGCTAGATTGGTGGCTAAAGGTTAAAAGCAAATTCATGGTATTGACTATGATGAAGCCTATTCCCCAATCGCAATGCTTAAGTCCATTCGGATTCTCCTAGCAAATGTCGCTTATTATGATTATGAGCTATGGTAAATGGATGTGAAAACAACTTTCCTTAATGGAAATCTCGAGGAGGATGTGTACATGACATAACCTGAGGGTTTCACAGATCCTAAAAATGTTAGGAAAGTATGCCAGCTTCATCGTTCCATTTATGGCTTAAAGCAAGCATCTCGGAGTTGGAATCTTCGTTTTAAGGAAGCAATCAAAGAGTTTGATTTTGTCAGAAACGAAGAAGAACCATGCATTTTCAAGAAGAGTAGTGGGAGCGTATTTGCATTTCTGGTATTGTATATAGATGAAATACTGCTCATTGGAAATGAAATTTCTTTGGTTCACTCTGTTAAGACTTGGCTAAGTAGTTGGTTCTCAATGAAAGACATGGGAGAACCCGCTTACATTCCTGGGATAAGAATCTATAGGGATAGATTAAACAAGCTTAGTGGACTATGTCAAGATATTTATATATATAAAGTCTTGCATAGGTTCAATATTCATGACTTTAAGAAAGGTTTTTTACCAATCTCTCATGGCATAAGTCTCAGCAAGACTCAGTGTCCTTCAACACCTAATGAGCGAGAGCGCATGGGTAAGATTCCATATGCTTATGCTATAGGATCTATCATGTATGCCATGCTCTGCACTCGCCCAGATGTTGCTTGTGCTTTGAGCATGACGAGCAGATACTAGTCTGATCCAGTTAAAAGTCACTGGATAGTAGTCAAGAACATCCTTAAGTACTTGAGAAAAACTAAGGATAAATTCTTGGTCTACGGAGGAAGTGATGAACTTGTTATGAGTGGTTACACATATCCCAGCTTTCAGACAGACAAAGATGATTTTCGATCACAATCTGGATTTGGCTTTTGCCTTAATGGAGGAGCAGTGAGCTAGAAGAGCTCTAAACAGAGTATTGTGGCAGACTCGAAAACAGAGGCTGAGTATATAGCTGCTTCTGAAGCAGCTAAGGAAGCTGTTTGGATCAGGAAGTTCATAACTGAGCTTGGTGTGATTCCTAATATTTCTAGCCCTGTGGATCTTTATTGTGATAACAATGGAGCCATCGCACATGCGAAAGAACCTAGATCCCACAATAAATCCAAGCACATACAAAGGCGATATCACCTCATTCGAGAGATTATTGATAGAGGAGATGTGAAGATTAGCAGAGTTCCAACATATGTAAATGTTGCTGATCCTTTTACTAAACCTCTTCCGCATCCTAAGCATGAGAGTCATACTGCTGCAATCGGCATTAAATTTATTAAGATGTGATCTTAATTATAGAGGGAGGTTTTTATTTTTATTTTATGATATGATGTTCATGTATTCATACATTTGATTTTATTTTCAAATTAATGAATTTTGTTTCAGTATTATTATATTATTGGATGATTAAATAATAGTCCCATAATAATTTAAGTTATTCTTATAGGCTATTAAATACGTGACTTGATCATGAAACCCTATTAGTGCAAAATGACATAAGTTATTGAGGTCCCTAGTCAAAGTTATTATCATGGGACTAAAATAACTATAAATGACTAGTATGTGAGGTAACTGATGACTAAGTTTCATGAAGTCAGTGCTATGTGGTATTAAACTCAATTACATAGATATGTGTTGGAGAACATAGTATCGGACTAACCCGCTATGGGAACTCTACAAGATTTTTATATGAGTGTCATAAGAGTTTCTCATCACAACTATATAGTATAGTCCTTTGACCTGAGTTCGTCATGATTTTCTTACACATGGATTGGTTCACTTTGACTTTGTCAAACGTCAGCCGTAAAAGGTGATTATAAAGACATTGATTGGGTGTGTTATGAATTGTGTAAGGAACATGGATGGAACAAGATGGGATTTGTTCCTCCTATATGACGGGAGATAAATATCTCTGGGCCTATTGAAGATTTGATAATGAGAAATGCGTGGCCACGCTCAAACGAGGTGAATGTCAGTCGTTTGTTTGATCAGTATAAATCATAGTTCGATAAATGAGATCTAGCTTGATAAGGATGACACTGTTTCTTGTCTTATGCTTAAATTGAGATATAGAGACAAAGGGATTACAAGAATAGATGATTCCAGTACAAGTGGAAGATTGTTGGGAATGTCCAATCATTTGTACTTTACTCTACTTAAAGTTGTAATGTCGAGGTTTGATAATCGTATAATATTAGGTGGTTATAATGTGTTACTAGATACCGCTTATAATTTATAGGTTTAAAAGCCTATTACCAATATTTGAGATCTTATAGGATCACACACCTAAACAGTCTAGATCAGTGTTATATTGGGTTTAAGAAGTAATCTAATATTATATATATATATATGATATATAAGATATTATTATATACAAAATATATGTGCTCACGTGAAACAATGTTAATAACCATCTCTTTTGAAAAGATGGTTACGTGTGAGTGGGCTTGGCCCATTTACTTAATATAAGTTAATTAGGTCATAAACATTAATTCTATAAGTGATATAATGATGCACGATATTAGATATATTTTCTTAAGTTGATTTCAAAAATTTTGATTCACAAACCTCTAAAAAAAGATACAATTAAACGAAAAAAAGTTTGGGTCGGTTAATTACATCGAGCGTGAAGGAGGAGGAAGAACGGAGGAAAAAAAAAATTAGTTGACCTGATCTCTACAATTTCCATTTTATTTGTTTTTTCTATTTTTTTTATTTAGTTTAATTTTTGGGAGGCAATGAAAATTTAAGATTCCCGGTTAACCACAAGATAACGTTTTTAGGGTCATTTCTGTTATCACTGAGCAAAGATAGAACCAAAATTAGACGCAAGCACAATTTTTTTTGGCCCCCATCATATCATAGCGTTTGTCTTTTCGAAAACGCTATGTAAAGTTTTCAATATCTCAACTATAGCAGAAACATTAAAAACGCTATACGATACTGCTATTAATACCCACATTTCTTGTACTGAGATTTTCACGCTGCACATTCTCTTCTTCTTTGGCTTGTGCACTCAATGACCTCATTGCAACCAACAATTCACATTTTGTAGGAAGTTCTTCAACATCGTTTTCTAATGATGGCATATAATCAAATTCTACTTCTTCTTCAGTTTCTATCTCACCATCATCTCTAAGCACCATTGTTCTCCGGTTGGGACATTCATTAGTATAATGACTCATGCCATGGCACTTAAAGCATTGCACATCACGATTACATGCATTAGAATATTCAGTTTAACCTCTGTTTTCATGGCTGGTGTGGGGGATGAAACCCGCAGAATTGAATTTGGTTAAGACTTTTAAAGGGAACTGAAATCTCTAAGAGTAGAAACACAAGAATGAAGATCCAAATATGGTTTTTATTGATATGTCGAAGAGCTTCGAATATAGAGGTTGTTAAGGAAAAGCCTAAGTATTCTTGCTAAGCGAAAAGTTGCGGATCCCTCTCTTTAGAGAAGTACATGCATATTTATACAAGTATAAGTCGGTTAGAATAAACCCTAACGTGATAAGGAAGACTTCCCAATTCTTCTCCAGTTTCCTTTTTTCATGTTCATTCTTCCCTTTTTCTCGAATTCTCTTAGGTCGGCTGAACATCGTGGGCTTCTTGCTTTAGTTTGTTGCTTCGGCAAGGTTTTTGGCTCGGTAGCCTTACGCTTTCTAAGGCTTGGCTCGGCCCATAGGCCCTACGGCTCGTCGTCTTGCCTAGCCGAAGGTACGGCTCGTCGTCTTGCCTAGCCAAAGGTACGCCTCGTCGTCTTGCCTAGCCGAAGCTACGACTCGTCTTGCCTAGCAGAGGGTACGACTTGGCGCCTTGCCTAGCCGTGGGCACGGTTCGTCGCTTTGCCTAGACGTGGGCATAGCTCATCGCCTTGCCTAACCGTGGATACGACTCGTCGTCTTGCTCGATGGTTCGACTAGGCCCATGTTTGTTCTTAGCCATTTTCACCTATTGATTTCAGTGAGGTGAAACCTGACCCCAACAGTTAGCCCCCCAGCTCGTCAGACTTAGTGATGATGGTGACGAGGTGAAAGTGGCCATTGATGAAATCAATATGCCGAGCCGTTCTGTGAAAATCCTGAACCATCTCTTTTGACCATGTTGTCGAGCTGTTTATTGCGCCAGGTTGCCGAGCTGTATATTTTTATCTAGCCGTGTATCGCGTCAAATTCCGAGCTGTTCCTTGTTGCCGAGATGTTTTAGGACGAGGGATGACGGAAGCATTTTGACAGCTCGGTCGACTGATACGGATACGGCTCGGTAATTCACCGTTCTTTAGCAAAAATCCAGACTATCTTGGGAATCATAACCGTTTCCGCTGGTTCCCAAGGTAAGATGACGTCACTCCTTGCTTTTAATGCCTATATATGTCTGATCCTTACTTGATTTTTCCCATAACTTCATTTCTCCAAATTTTTTGCAAACATGTAGCTCTCTTCTCTCTCCTCTTTTCTCTCTTTTTATTTTTAAGTTTTGGCTAGGGTTTTTTTTGTTTTTATCTTTCCGTCGTCGAAACCCTAAATTATCCGATCAACCTTCAAAAAAATCTGCGGCCGTCCTCAAACTTTCCGATCCATCTTCAAAAATACCCGGCGAGCCGTATAAATTATCCGATCCATCTTCAAAGATTTTCGGCGAACCTTTAAACTTTATGTCCCAAATTCATCTGGGTCACGACATTTCTTATGATCTTCTAACTTCCCTCCTTCTTGCTTCGGGACTAAGTGTTTGGAGTAGTTCTGAGCCATAGACTTGATGTCGTCTGCCTCCGAGCTGGAAGATTCCATTGGTTCGGCTACCTCTGCTTCATTGATAGGTCGTAAGATGGTTATATCTCCGCAAGTCACCGAGCTGAACGATCATGATTCTCCTCCGGGTCGGATCCATATTGAGATTCCATCCTTGATTGACGACCCAATTGGTGATGTGAATGTTGAGGTGAAAATCAAAGAGGAAGACTAGCTATTCGATCCTGCCAAGGCGAGGCAAAAAAAAGCAAGCCGATCCCCGAAGTTCATCTTTATCCACCGTGGGATCCTTGGAGGAGTTAAGACAGCGGTTTGGGATTTATGAAGAAGTTGATTTAATAGTTCCTTCGTCATCAGATCGAGCTGACAGTCCTCCCCCTAATCACTTTACCTTGTACGAGAGCTTCTTCTACCTTTGCCTCTTATGGTTTCCGATCCCAAAGTTGATTCTTCGATTTTTGTGGAAGTATGGGCTCGCCCCTCCACAGATTACGACTAGAGGCATTCATCATCTGGTTGGTATTCTGGTTCGGAGTTACTAGTGTGATGTGGAGATTGGGGTCCATCACTTGGAGAATCTTCTTGAATTTCGGAGGAGTTCAAAACTCGATTGACATATTATACTCCCAGCAAGGTCAATTGAAAGATCATTGGTGGTTTCTCGAGCAAAGACAGCGATTGGGCGAGCCATTTCTTCTTTGTTCCTATCTCCGATGCATCATGGGCAGCGAGTGCCTCCATTTGATCAAGACGAGTTGGGAGAAAATTGGTAGCCGATTTAAGGCTATCAGCTTAGTTTCTTTTTATACCATTTTTTTAACTTCGTTTTAACTCTTATCTTCCTATTTCTTTTCGCAGTTCGCAACCCCCTTTCTCAGTGCCCAGAAGATATAACTACGGTTCGGGATACCCTTGCAGCCGGCAAAGTAAATTGGGATAAGCATTTTTCTTTGAAGAGAGTGGAGAAAGCCCGAGCCCTTCATTATGATTATTGTTTTCCTGATAGTTCGAGAGCATCAAATTCCTCTTCAGAAGACATCCGAGCCATGATGGGAATGTGAATGACAATCTGTGACAAGATGGAGGCAAAGGCTCGCGAGGTAGCTAGGCTAGCCGAAGTCCCTCTGAGGGTTGAGGAACCAATCCCAAACATTGCAGGCCCCCTTGCCACTGAAACACCCGACCCAATTTCAATTTTGTGGCTCCTTCTAAGCCAGAGCCTGCTGACGCCGAGGCGAGGAAAATTTTTGTGGGTCTTTCTTTTGCAGCTAGCCCTTTTGACTCGACTTTGTCTCATAATGACAGAGAAAAGCCGACCTGGAAATGCTCTTCCTCGAATATCAACAAAGGGAAATGTTCCATTCAAGCAGTTGCACCGAAGAGGCAAAGGCGTGCTGCTTCTAACTTTGCTCGTACTATGGTCGAGCCAACACCTACGTCCACTCTACCTGTCGTGATCGAGGTGATGTACAACAATGCTTCTGCCTCGGTCGTACTTTTCTCCAAGGTCACTTACCCTGGTGATTGTGTCCCTCGTCCGGATACTTTGATCAAGGGCAAGGCGTACGCCGACATGTCACTCCGAGGCACCAAGGTATTTACCGAACCCTTTGATCATTTTTTGTACATCAGCTCGGGGTTGACCGTTCCTTCTTTTTGTAGTTTTTGGCGTATATCAACAAGATGGAAATCAGCTATGAATCGGACGCACGGAAGGATAGACGTCGTGTTGAAGATGTACAAAAAGAGGCTGTGGCTATGAAAGCCAGACTTGATGAGGCTGAGAACAAACATGCCGCTGAGCTGGAGAGGGCCTCGGCTCAGATCAAGTCTCTTGAGGAAGAACAGAAGAATCTTAAGGAGAGACACGACCGAGCCAACGAGATGGTTCTCAAATTAGGGGCATCCAAGACCAGGCGGGATACTCAGATAGTCTCTCTAAAAAGACAGCTTGAAACGGAACAAACTCTACACGAGAGTTGGTCGATAAATTCCTGGAGAGGATTTCTCAAGCGGAAAAGAAAATCGAGGCGTTGAAAAGCGGTGCTAAAGAGGACATGCTTGATTTCACGTAGATTGATGGCAATCTTCAGTTGATTGGAATCCTTAAGGGAGACAATCTGCCAACCCTTGAATGAATGGAGAGCCGAGCTTGTGGGAGCCGATATAGTGGGAGCCGATGATGAGTTTGAACGGATTTCCACCGATTTAAGGGATGAGCTGAAGTTATCTCCTGTTTCTCCTGATTCCGTCGACTCTCCTCTTGGAAATGAGCCGGTTGAAACTACTGCAGCGTTCGTTGGTATTCAAGACTTCTTGGGTTTGAACGTGGGGACTCTGAGTGTTGCCGATCTGGCCGCAGAGAAGGTTGTTGAGCTTGCTTAAAAAGCTGACGAACCGACCGTGGAGAATGCCACAGAACCCACCTTAGAGAAGGTCGCCAAGCCAATTATTGAAGAGGCTATCAAGAAGGATACTGAAGAGATTGCAGAAAGGGGTGTTGAGACGAATGCCCCTTAGTGTTTATTTTACATATCTTTGTTTCGGGGTTTACGGCTTGCGCGACTCCTTTATTGCTTATGACTTGACTTGGTTTGGTTGAACATAGTGCCCGAATGGCTTTATCCACCTTTGTTTTTAAATGACTTTTGGCTTTTGTTGAACTGTTTGCCATATTTGAAAATGTTAAGTGATTCATACCAAGATGATATACAACTGGTGCTTATCGAAATTCTAGAGACCAGCGTGTTAAGAAACATTTCAGTGCTGGGTTTAGATCAAATATATTTAGGTATCTCTTACTAGACGAATATCGTGTAGTGAAGATTGGCGAGCTCACCACGAAGTTGTTGGCGAGCTAACCACGAAGCGGTGAAGTCGGCAAGCTCATGAAGATGGCGAGCTCACCATAGAATGAAGTCGACTAGCTCACCACCATGTAGTGAAGTCGGTGAGCTCATCACAAAGCAGTGAGCTCGGCAAACTCACAAACATAGCGAGCTCACCACAAAGCAGTGAGATCGGCAAAATCACGAGCACAGTAAGTTCACGAAGTCGGCGAGCTCATCAAGAAAGCAAAGTAGGCGAGCTCACTGAGAAGCAGGCCGAGCTCGGAATGAAGAAGCGAACTTGGTGAGTCCGAGTTGATGGCAACACACCGATGAGATGGGCCCGAATCCAAAGGAGTCTCGGTATGGGCTTGATGGGCCGAGCTCAAGACCATGATGAAACCGAGTTCATGACATAAAGCCTGTAATATCAAGCTGATTAAGAAGGACCTGAGGAGAAAAATGAAATATGCGAAAGAAAAAGAAATCTTCCTTATCTTCTCTTAGGAAGTTAGTTTAGCCGACTTAGAACTTGTATATATACTCATGTACATCCCTTGAGAAAGGGATCGGGAATTTACTGAGCAAAATCCTAGACTTTTGCTCTTGTACGAAAAGCTTTACAAAACAACAATAAACGCTCTTCGAATCTTTCTTCTTGTGATTTCTATTTCAGAAGTTTTAGATCCCTTAAAAAATCTTGACAAATCTAATTGTGCTAATTTCGACTTCCACAATTGGGCGTCGTCTCAGAGGACGTTGAAATTTTCTTACTCACAAGAACCACTGTACGAACGATCCAGAGAAGATGACCAACGATGGGGACATAAATGCTATTGACCCGAAGGATACTAGAGCCGATCTCCCTGGAGAAAAGGAGAACCCGACAAAGGAGATCGCAACGACAACACTGGAGGTTCTGACTCAGATGAAGTCCATGCTGGAGAGACTGCTCAAGAAGGCGGAAGAGCAAGACAAGCTGAATAACACGATGATGGACAAGCTGAAGGCCTTGGCGACGGCGAGTCGAACCCAAGGAGTGGGCCTAGGTCTGGACCCAGCAGGATGAATCGAAAGGCACCTTAACCCAATAGCCCTCGATTTCTCGACCCCCTCAACATGCAGAGAACCCGTTGAAGATTGCTGCCACTCCATCGAAACTCAGCAAATCCGACCTCTGGAACACGAGGAGCAGACAACGCACCGGCGGAGGACAAATCAGCCCCAATAATCAATCTAGAGGAGGAAAATCAAGTGGAGCGCAATACGGAGAGCCGCGATGACCCCGAGCTCCAAGCAGTTGGCCAAAACCAAACCGAACGGCGGGAAACCATCCCATAACAAGATCAAGAATTGACTGAAGAGGGCGAAAACATCCTCTGGGCTCAGCGAGCTCAGGTCGATAAGGAGCGAAGAGCAGGAATCCGGGCTCAGAAAGAAGAGATGGTCGTGATGCGAGCAGACATGGACCGAGCAACCGCTGACATAAGGGTTGTCCGATCCATGATGCACAAAGCAACTAGCAAGGTGCCCGAAATAGATCGCGTATTGGAGGAAGCACTAAACACCCCGTTCACGGTGCGGATCACAAGTGCGAGAATTCCCGACCCAGGGAAGATGAAAGTTCCAATTTATGAAGGAAAAACCGACCCGAAGGAGCATCTAACGGCTTTTACCATAGCCGTGGGTCGCTCTAACTTCAAAGAAAGTGAAAGAGATGCTGGACAATGCCTCCTTTCGTGGAGCACCTCAAGTGCCCAACACTCCAGTGGTTTTCCAGGCTTGAGAGGAACTCCATCGATAACTACAACCAACTATATGCACCTCAAGGGCCCAGCACTTCAGATGCCGACCTGTGGACCTTAGCTCAGGGGCATAACAAAACACTTCGAAGTTTCGTCGGACGATTCAAAACAGTCATGTCCAAAGTAGAAGGCTTAAGCGACAAAGCGGCTTTACTAGCCCTAAAACGAGCACCTTTTTGATATCCGACTTTTGCAAAGATATAGCGCCAAACACCCCCATGACGATACATGACCCAATGCACTGAGCTGCAGATTTCATAACCGAGGAGGAGGAGATGAAGATCCTAACCAAGAAGTATGGAAAGCCAAAACCAATAAGCCATCCTCCCCAAGCTTCAAATTCTTCAAACAATAAGAAGAACAACCAAGGTTCCGGCTACATTCCGCACGAGGAGGCGGGGGCTTTCGAGGAGCTCATAACTATCAAATTGATGCCCCTGGATACGGTCGAGGAAGAGGCTGAAGCTGTGGAAGAAGTTCATTGAGCACGTGGACCAAAAGCGACAGTTCTTATGACGAAACGGCTTATTGCGAACACCATCACATCTATGGATACTCCACTGCGAACTGCCATATTCTGGGCCTGAAACTCGCCAAAAAGTTAGCAGCTGGCGAACTTGGAGGAAACATCAGCCTTAAGGACTTCGAGATGGATGTCAACACAGACAAACCCGACCAGACAAAGGAAGATCACTCTAAGAATGAGAGACGGGACGATGAGGCGCCACACTCTAGATCAAGAATGAGGATAAGCATGATAATGGGAGGATCTCATTATTGTTCAGATACTGTCTCGTCGATTAAAGCGTTCCAGCGATGGGCAGACAACAGCGTTAACTGGTCTAAACCCTAAAAATTTCCAAACGATGTGATCTCATTCGAAGAAAAGGAAACAATCGGAATCGACATGCTGCACAACGACCCTCTCGTAATCAAATTAACCGTAAACGATTGCGATGTAGCCCGCGTATTGGTGGACACTGGTAGCACAGTGGATGTAATCTTCCTCGAGACACTCAGAAGAATGAACATTGATATATCTGAAGTGATACCAACCCCGAAACCATTGTCTGGGTTTTATGGGGAAACTACAATGACTGCCGGGACGATCAAACTACATATGCGAGCTGGAGAGGTGACCAAAATCATCGAATTCTCTGTAACTGATCATCCAACAATCTATAACATCATTATGGGAACCCCTTGGTTGAATTCTATGTGCGCTGCGGTATCAACATATCACCCCTACCTGAAGTTTCCTACCCCGCACGGAATAAAAATAATTCATGGAAACCAAAAGGAGTCCCGGTCTGCTTCATGGCCGCACACAAACTCAGGAACCCAGTCACCGATCTGGTAAAAAATTTGAAGCACAAGAAGATGACGACAGACAGAGAGCCGGTGAAAGAACTCTCCAAAATCTTATAGCAATTACAGATTGCGGAGGATAGCGAAGAAGAAGCGGCTGAACCGGCTTGCGACCCCGTGATATTCGTTTGTATCAACAATGAACACCCAGAATGATGCGTAGAGATGGGGTCAGGCTCGATGAGAAAATCAAAGAAGAATTCGTTTCATTCTTGAAAAAGAACGTGAACACTTTCGCGTGGGTAGCAGAGGATATGCCCGGAATCGATATCGGCATAACAAGTCAAGAACTGAATATTGATCCAACATTCAAACCAGTGAAGCAGAAAAGGAGAAAGCTCGGACCAGAAAGAGCCAAGGCAGTCAATGACGAAGTAGAAAAACTTCTCTGTGTCGGTTCAATCACCGAAGTCAAATACCCGGACTGGTTGGCTAATCTGGCGGTAGTCAAGAAAAAGAGTGGAAAATGGCGCGTATGCGTGGACTTCACTGACTTGATCAAATCATGTCCAAAAGACAACTTTTCCCTTCCACACATTGATCGCCTAGTCGAAGCGACAGCGGGGAATGCACTCCTCTCATTCATGGATGCCTTCTCAGGATACAACAAGATCCTGATGAATCCAGACGAGCGGGAGAAAAAAGCTTTTATAACAGATCATGGAATATACTGCTACAAGGTGATGCCATTCGGCATGAAAAATGCCAGAGCGACAAATCAACGGCTGGTGAATAAAATGTTCTCTAATCAACTCGGAAAGACAATGGAGGTTTATATAGATGATATGCTGGTGAAGTCGCTAAGAGAGCAGGATCACGTAGCTCACCTCGAGGAATGCTATACACGATTGAATCTTCATAACATGAACTTCAATCCAACCAAATGCTGATTCGTGGTCATATCAGGAGAATTCCTCGGGTACTTGGTTACTCATTGTGGCATCAAAGCAAACCCTAAGTAGATCGACGCGCTCATTCAGTTGACTTCGCCAAAGAAAAAAAGAGAACTGCAAAGACTCACCGGGAGGGTAGCCGCGCTCAACAGATTCATCTCACGATCCACCGACAAATGTTTGCCTTTCTACGATACTGTGGGGAAACAAGAAGTTTGAGTGGACCAAAAAATGTGAAGAAAATTTTCAACAACTGAAAACTTATCTGGCTAGTCCTCCAGTTCTCGCAAAACCAGTAGAAGGAGAGCCGCTTTTTCTGTACACTGCGATTTCCGCCACAGCAGTAAGCGTCGTGCTGATTCGAGATGAGCGCGGGGAGCAGAAGCCAATCTTTTACGTAAGCAAAACCCTAAGAAATACAGAGACAAGGTATCCGCAAATGGAGAAATTGGCACTATTTGTCGTAATGTATGCAATAAAACTGAGGTCTTACTTCCAGTCACACTCAATCGTGGTCCTAAGCACCTTCCTATTAAGATCCGTTTTGCAAAGCCCGAGTCAATCTGGAAGATTAGCAAAACGGGGAATTGAGCTAAGTGAGTATGACATCGAGTATCGCGGACGCACGTGCGCGAAATCTCAAGTCCTAGCCGATTTCTTGATAGAACTCCCTGAAGAGAGCATTGACACAAAAACACGGAACTCGCTCTGGAAACTTCACGTCGATGGTTCGTCCTCCAAAAATAGATCGGGAGTAGGGATACGCCTAACCTCTCCAACCGGTGAACTGCTAGAGCAGTCATTTCGCCTAGTTTTCGTGCATCCAACAATGAAGCAGAGTACGAAGCCCTTATTGCCGATATGAAGCTGCTAGTGGCCTGAATATTGAGCAACTTCACGCATTCTATGATTTCCAATTAGTCACAAATCAATTCAGTGGCGAGTATGCAGTAAAGAACGATTGAATGGAAGCTTACCTAAAAATGTCAGAGACTTGGCTACGCAGTTCGAGGAATTCGTACTGACGTGCATTTTACGAGGAGAGAACACTTCAGCCGACGCACTCGCAGCTCTCGCATCAACTTTTGCTCCATACTTAAAGAGAATTATCCCGGTATAATTCATTCGGCTCCCAAGCCTCAATCTTTCTGATATGGTGAACGCCGTTACTCGTTCCCAAGCAGCTAAGCAAGCAAAAAGTCACAAAATAGGCAAGAAGAGACAACTGAAATACAGGAGGGACAAGTAAACAAACCCATAATCGAACCAGACATTACTGCAATGGAAGAAGACACTCTAGGAGAGTGCAAAATCGTCGAAGGCAATAACGATCCCGTCATCGAATCTCTCCTTGAAGAAGAAGCAAGCGAGATCGATGATGATTCGCACTAAGCAGAATATGGCTGCGACCAAAATTGGCTCAATGTAATCAGAAAATATGTATATGACGCAGTCTTACCAACTGAAAAGTGGGCGGCTCGCAAGCTTCGAGCCCAGGAAGCTCGTTATGTCTTACTCAATGGGAACGTCTTTAAGTGGAGATTCTCAGGACCATTGTTAATTTGCGTAGAAGGAAAGGATGCGGAGAAGATCATCGAAGAAGTTCACAACGGTTTATGCGGCAATCATTCAAGAGGTAGAGCACTGGCGATAAAAGTAAAACGTCAGGGTTATTACTGGCCAACTATGATCAAGGACTGCGAGAAGTTTTCTGCCAAGTGCGAGAAATATCAACGCCACGCGACAATGATTCATCAGCAAACCAAATTTTTTTCCTCGATCTCATCACCAAACCTGTTCATGCGATGGTCCATGGACATCGTCGGACCACTACACCCTCAAAACAAAAACGGTTCCGGTTGGTTCTGACAGACTACTTCTCGAAGTGGGTCGAAGCCGACTCCTACGCTAGCATTAAAGACGTACAAGTGGAGGCCTTTGTTTGGAATAATATCATATGTCGGCATGGAGTACCATACAAAATCGTGACGGACAATGGCTCGCAGTTCATATCTAATCATTTCGAAGGTTTCTACGAAAAATGGAAGATCAGACTTAGCAAGTCCACTCCAAGGTATCCACAAGGGAACGGTCAAGAAGAAGTAATCAACAAAACAATCCTTGATGGTTTGAAAAATCATCTCGATGAAAAGAAAGGACGTTGGGCAGATTGAATTAAAGGGAGTGTTGTGGTCTCACCGTACAACTCCAAGACGAGCAACTAGTGAAACCCCATTTGCTCTTGTCTACGGGGTGGAATGTGTCATTCCACCCGGAATACATTTTCCTGGAGTTTGCCACAGACTTCTTCTGGAACAAGAAGGACTCAATCACCTATTGCTGCTTGACGAGTTGGATTTAATCAACGAAAGACGGACTCAGGCCTTAATCAGGATCCAAAACTATCAGAACGCAGCAGCAAAATACTACAACTCCAACGTTCGAAGGCGGAGATTTTACGAAGGAGACTTAGTTTTGCGGAAAGTTTTCCAAAACACAGCGGAAAAAAATGCCGGAAACTGGGAGCAAACTGGGAAGGACCTTACAGAATCACAGAGGTAGTCAAACCCAGTGTTTACAAACTCGCCAGCATGACCAATATTCCATTACCAAGATCATGGAACGCAATGCATCTCAAGAAGTACTATCGCTGAGCTATTTCATACGAACTACGGGGCAACTTGATCCCTGCAAAGGGTATGTATGCAGCCTGTCTTCGGATGGGTTCAGTTGCCCCCTCCTTAAAAAAAAGGGGGGGGGGAGTGGGTACGTATACTCATATACTCCCATCTTTATAATAGACTCTATATCTAATTAAAGCAAAATTTTCGAAGCTAAAGTCTTCAAATCACATCGTTTACGGATTACTAAAGCCCTAACAAAACAGGCATCCCATCTCACTCTCGTTGCTGCTGGCCACAGTAACGAACTACTACAACCTTTACGGATAAACCATTACATCCTTCTTAGGATTAAAAGCGCGTTATACAAATATTTTTTCATTGTTGGAGCGGATAACGTATCCATAAACTAAAATATTCATCCTAAACTATACGAGCATATGTCCATTGTCGGAGCGGATACGTTTATGGTAACGAATCCGTAAACGAAAATGTTCAAACTAAAACTATGCAAACATATGTTCATTGTCGGAGCAGATATGTTTATTGTAACATATCTGTAAACGGAAATGTTCATCTCAAACTAAAACTATGCAAACATATGTTCATTGTCGGAGCAGATGTATTTACGGTAACATATCTGTAAACCAAAATATTCATCCCAAACTACACAATCATCCATTTGTCAAAACAAATACATTATCCTAACTCACGAATTCATTAGTCATCTTATATCAAAATCAATGTTATATGAGGACAAAACGGATAAAGCCATCCAGGCACAAAAGCTAAGTTAAAGGCGAAAGTCGAAAAAGAAAGCAAACGGATAAAGCCGTCCAGGCATTTGACCAAGTTCAAATACACAGCAAATTACAACGGACAAAGAAAAAGATAATAGAGGAACTCAAGTGGTTTCCTCGGTCTCCTCGACTGTAAGAGCTGCCTCAACAATCTTATCAGCTCTCTCTTCAACATGCTGTTCAGTCGGAACCTCCACTATCTTCTCTAGCGAGGGGTCGGGGTTCTTGTCGGACAAATCAGCAATCTTGGACAAAGAAGGGTTATCAACTTGAGTTGGAGACGGCTCGGAGATCTTCACACCAGCAGGTTCGGGAGTATTCTCAAAGTTGGCTCGGGGACATTTTCAGAAGTGACCTCGGCATTTGGCCTTGAAGAGTTTTCCTCTTCAGATGACCCTGTTGGAGCCTTCGAGTTATGAACCCCCTCGAGCCAAGCTCAGAGAGGCCCGGGGTACCTCTGTTCGTGCCAGAGAGATCACGAATTCCAATTTTTGCTGCGAGTAGCTCCATTGGCTCATCAATGTTAAGTTCAACGAGAAGGTCAGACTTCACCGGGGATACATGAATTCCTGCCAGCAGATCGGTCGCAAACCCATCGAATCTCTCGTAAGCACCTGCAAACTTACTCATCCTCTCGGTAAGCTGCTTCATCTCATTATCAAGAGCTGGCGGCTCCTCACCTTGGAGAAATTTGATAAGCTAAACATTGCCCTCAATTTGAGCAAGATTGAGCCTGTATTCTTTTGACTGGCCAGTCAGCTTCTCGACTATCTTCTGGGCTCGGGAGACCTTGCCTTGGAACTTTTCCACCTTCTCGCGCTTTGTATCTATCACAGCTCGGCCCACTCTCGATTCCAGAGCCCTCGTCAGCTCCTCAATCTTTGCATCGCGCTTAGCTCTTGCCGATTCGAGCACCATATTCCTTTTTTCTGCCTCCCGGCATTTCTTCTCAAGAAATTCTTTCTCCGTCCTCAGATTGTTGATCATCTTAGCGGCTCGCTCCCGTTCAGAAAGATGTTTGTCCTCTGCAGATTTTAGCTGCGATTCAAACTCCACAGCCTTCTTTCGAGCGTCCTCAATCCGGATAGTGTCCCTTCGAGCATCCGACTCATAACCCAGAGCCAGTTTATTTAGATACGCCTGAACTGTAACATGAATGCAAAGTCAGAACGAAACTAAAAACCAATAAGTTATGCAGGAAGGGCTCGGCGGTACCTTGAACCCACGAAGGGACATATCCGCATAAGATTGGCTCATGTTTAGAGTGTCTGGAGGAGGAAGGCGATCATTAGGATGAGTGATCCTTGAGAATACAGAAGCTGCAGCTGTGGCATCACTGTAAAATGCTCCATGCGCCATGGATACAGTCGGCTCGGTGAAAGATGGAGCAGGTTCGGGAATAACGCGAGGATGGGTGTTTCGACGATGTCTCTTAGAAACACTTTCATCATCCTTTCGCTTTTCCTCATCCGACGCGGTACGTTTATGGCTCGGCGCATTCTCGTCCACTTCTTTTTCTTTTCCCTTGCCTTTGCTTTTCTTGTTCTCTTAATGAGCAGCAAGGGTATAATCCAAGGGTTTGTTCTCTGAAGAAAGACTTGCTACGATCTGTCGGAAAGCGGTAGAAACCAGCCCGGTAGGGTTAACAGTTGGCTAGGGGACATTGCCCGCTACAATATTGCTCGGGTCCGAACCTGAGAAGAAGCAGCTCGTTTCGATTTTTCAAGAGCCTCCACTCGTTTGCTGTCTCCACAGCTTCAGCATCTGCCTTGGCTTTAGTGGCTTCTCTATCACGAAACATTGGTCTCTTCATTGAGTTCGTTGAGGAGTTTGAAGATGAAGAAGGATCAACAGAGTAACCGTCTGAGAGGGCTCGAGCTCTTTCAATACACTGAAGGTGAAAGTCTCTCTTCGAGTTACACTTGCGAGGCGCGAGTTCTTGTTGAATAGCAGACAGGTCGGGGGGTATTGAAAGCTGGAGATGACGAACTGCACAAAAGGAAAGCAAATTAAACCGAGTTGTAGCTCCGAATAAGCTACGAATCGGCTATCGATTGCTTTCCAGCTCGTCTTGACCAAACACAGACAGCTCGAATCAACTGAGGCTTCCGAAATTTGGACATAAAAGAAATGATCCTCTGGAAACTCATCTTTTCTCGGGAAACTGTAAATAATCTTTCTCTTAATCTTATTCGAAACATAATACTTCAACTGATCTTTCGGACCACGACGCGTAAACTGCAGGAGGCACCTTAGGTGATCAACCCCGATCTCTACTTTACATTCGTAACATCGAACCATTATGCCAATCAGGTGTCGAACGCCTCGGGTATTGATCTGGGCTAAGGAAAGGTTATGTTCCCATAAAAAATGAAGAATAACTTCAGGGATCGGGAACAAGAGGAAACAACAGTAGAAGAAGCTTTCATAAAGAGTAAAGTTGTTCGAGGGAGGTTGATTGGCTCGGTCAGAAGGAGAAGGAAGCACAAATTCAACACTCTCTGAAATACCAAACCGCTGTCTAAGATCTTCTAAAGATTTGGCAGTGGATAGGCTAGACCTTGGAGGATCGGGTCGTATCGTCTTTTTCTTCTTCTTCTTAGGAGCTCGTCTCAACGAACCGACAAGACACTCCAACCCTTACCTCGCAACATCAGGATCATAAAACCAATCTTTCGGCTCGGGTTTTACAGAATCCACTACTTCGTTGAAGGGATTCCGTGTTTTGTTAAAAGCGGAATCGTGAAGCGAAAGCACCAGTAGAAGAAGCTTTCATAAAGAGTAAAGTGGTTCGAGGGAGGTTCATTGGCTCGGTCAGAAGGAGAAGAAAGCACAAATTCAACACTCTCTGAAATACCAAACCGCTGTCTAAGATCTTCTAAAAATTTGGCAGTGGATAGGCTAGACCCTGGAGGATCGGGTCGTATCGCCTTTTTCTTCTTCTTTTTAGGAGTTCATCTCAACGAACCGACAAGATGCTCCAACCCTTACCTCGCAACATCAGGATCATAAAACCAATCTTTCGGCTCGGGTCTTACAGAATCCACTACTTCGTTGAAGGGATTCCCTGTTTTGTCAAAAGGGGAATCGTGAAGCGAAAGCACCACGATTTCGAAAGGGTTCAGGGCATTGCTCCTGGTTTCTTATGGCCGAGAATATACAATTTGTCTACCAAGACCCGAAGGCCCAACTCTTGATCTTGCTGAATCATCTAGGGCTTCGGTAGCAACTGTACATGTCTGATCAGCTCGAGAAAGAGACGGCTCGAAGTACGGAGATCTACTGGGACTCTCGAACAACATAACTTACACGGATCAGGGTACCTCAGGAAAAGATGGGGGTTTCCCGCAAGAATAGATCAGGGTTTCCCTCAAAAATGGATCAAGGGTTTCCCCTCAAGAACATAACAAATGGATCGGATTTGTCTTCGAAAGATGGCTCGGGTTCTCTTTGAAGATGGATCGGGATTCCCTTGAAGATGGATTAGAATTCCTTTGAAGATAGATCAGAATCTTCAAATAATTCACCAAAAAACCCAATGGCGATGACGGCGCAGTTGAAGATCGGCCGGAAAACTCAAGAAGGACGGTGGCGAGAAATAACCCGAACCGAAACTAAAATAATAAAGGAGGAGAGAGAAGAGAAGAAAGAAGAATACATGTTTTGGAGAATTTATGGAGAATGAAGATTGTGAGGAGGAGCTTCCTACGCTTCAGACTTCTATAGACACTTAAGGCTTTGATGGCATCATTTACCTCGAGAATCAGCAAAAAACGCTTACACTTCCAGAGGAAAACCTTGCAAATCACTAAGTCAGAGGATTTTCGAGCCGTATCTCTGCAACAAAAAGGCCCGAGCCATCAACACAAACTCATCATAATTTTGCAGAACCGAACGATGATTGTAAAAATACTCGAGCCAAAAGATAAGTAAAAAGAGAAAAATGGCACAGGTGTCTTCAAAGGCTCGGGGTACCTCAACAGGAGAAATGGCTCGGGGTACCTCGGCAAGAGGAAAATGGTTCGGGATCTTCACCAAAAAGAAAAATGCCTCGGGGTACCTCGCCAAGAGGAAAATGGTTCGGGTTCTTCACCAAAAAGAAAAATGGCTCGGGGTACTTCACCAAGAGGAAAATGGTTCGGGATCTTCACCAAAAAGAAAAATGTCTCGGGGTACCTCACTAGGAGAAACAGCTCGGGGTACCTCACCAAGAAGAAGACGGCTCGGGGTCTTCAACAGTTTGAATCATTGATCCCAGACTCGACCACTTACACCTCGGCATTAACATCACTGATACCGCCGAGTTGGGGGCTAACTGTTGGGGTCAGTTTCGACCTCTAAAGAATCAACGATTGAAAACGACTAAGTATAGAAGAAATAGCGATGATTCGGATTCTCATAATGGGCACCACCACCCATGACTAAGCAGAATGGTTTGGGTACCCCGACCCGTAATGATACACGTGGGTCGGGTACCCCGACCCGTAATGATACACGTGGGTCGGGTACCCCGACCCATAACAATACACGTGGGTCGGGTACTGTGGAGGGTAAAACCTTCACAACTAATTTTTTTAGGACTTTTAAGGGAACATAAACTTCTAGGTACATATTGTAGAAAAGAGATCCAAAGATGGTTTTTATTGCTGATTACGAAAGCTTTTTAGAATACAAGATTTGTTTGTGTGAAACCTATTGCTCTGTCTAAATTTTTGTGTCTCCTCCTTTCGAATGCCCTCTCCTTCTTTTATAGGCTTTAGATTAGACCATCCTATCGAAAATATCAGAATATTTTCTTTTCCTCTTTGGACTTGTGTTTCCTTTTCCTCTTCGGCCGACCTCCGAATTCTACTCGTCAGCCTACTTCTTCATTCTTTGGCTCGGCTCAAATTATGAAGGCGTTGCCTCGGCATCTGCTCAGTTGCCTCGACGCATTCTGGGATGCCTTGGTGTTTGGTGAAGTTTACCTCGGCGTGTGCTCAGTTGCCTCGCCATACTCTGGGATGCCTTGGTGTTTGGTGAAGTTTGCCTTGGCACGTTCTGGGATGTTCTGCCAGTTGCTTTGGCGCGTGTAGTTGTTCACCTCGGCATGTGGTACCGTTGCCTCGGCCTCGGCCCAAGGGAAGAAACATGCCTCGGCATGTGGAGGTTTATTTATTTGCCTCGGCCCAGATCCATTTGCCTCGGCCCACATGGAAACATGCGTCAGCCCATGATGCTCTGGCCGTTGATCTTGCCAGGGTCGTATTTGACCCCAACAGTTAGCCCCCCAGCTCGTCAGACTCGAAGTGATTGTGACGAGTTTTAAGTTGTCGAGCCAAGAAGCAAGATCAACATGCTCTACAAAAAGCATGCCGAGCCAAGATAAAACAGATCGAGGTTGGTGCCGAGCTGAAATGGACAAGTTAAAATCGAAGCCGAGCCGAAGTGTAGAGTTTTTGAAGTTTACGCTGAACCGAAGCGTGAAGTTTACGCCGGGCCGTTGTTGAGCTGTTGAACTGCTCTTGCGGCTCGTCATTTTAATGATGAGTTTTTCTCGGGAATCGTGTACTCGTGGTGTCAAATAATGATTTCTCTTGAGAACTTGAAACGTCTCCCGAGGCGTGTATGCCTACGCGCTAAACGCTAGATTTTTTTCTATAAATTACGAAGTGTTTTCTTCATTTCCTCACTTTGCCTCCTTAATTTCTCCAAGGTATTGCCCTTTCCTCTCTCCTCTTTCTCTCTCATTTATTCGGATTTTCTGTTGAGTCCGCCGTCGTCTTTTTTGTGTTTTCCGGTCTGTCTTCATCGTCGCACGGCGGTTTCTTTTGAATTTGCCGATCCATCTTCATCGGCCTTTATCAGGTCTCGAGTATTCCTTGAATTTTTTATGTCTTCTTCTAAGTTGCAAGACTCCTTCGCCGAGGCTGATTCTCCTTGGGAATTTGGTTGAAGGATGATTGAGTCCCCAGAAGTAAGTAAAAAAACCGAGAAATCGACCTCTGCCGAGGCGAATTTATCTGTTGAAGTGAATTTGGGCACCGAAGGGAAGACTGCCGAGGTGAATTCGAAAGACGCGACAGATGCAGCTCCCAGTTTGGCTGCTGAAAATAGGGTGGTTATTAACGTTCCTCATCTTATTGACGAACCTCTTGGTTATATCAAGAAGGAGATGGAAGAGCTAGTTCTTGATAAACCCGAGGCGAGACGGTTGGACAGGCTATTTCCAGGTTACGAAGCCGATCCCTCTAGGAGTGCACCTCGGAGACAAAGAAACAGTAAGAAGAAAGTCGACCCTCCTGGATCAACTATGTCGACTGAGGAGTCCTTGATGTTGCTTAGGCAAAGATTTGGGATCTCGGAAGAGGTTGATTTAATCGTGCCTCCTCTGTCCCTGATAGCCTGTCGCCGAACCATTTCTGCTTATATGAGAGTTTCTTCTACGAGTGTTGCCTGTGGTTTCCAATTCCAAGTGTGATAGTACGATTCTTGTGTAAACACGGGTTAGCCCTTCACCAGATTATGCCGAGGGGAATGTGTCATATAGTGCGAATCTTGATGTTGAGCTATGAATGCGATCTCGAAGTGAAGGTTCGGCACTTTCAGCATTTACTGTCGTTTCGGAAAGTTCCAAAATCTCGGACATACTATATTTCTCCTAAGAAGCGCTGCAAAATTATCGAGCGTTTTAAAAGCAAAGCTCGTGATTGGGCGAGCCATTTCTTTTATGTCCCTATAACTAATGCGGCGATTGCTGGGGACTGCCTCCAAAAAGTCAAGAGAAATTGGGAACCCATTGGTAGCTGTCATTAGATTACTTGTTTCTTTCTTCTTTTCAAGCTTCTCTAATTAATCTCTTTCCTTTTTGCAGTTTATCAATTGCTCCTTGCTTTTCCCGAGGACATCTATACCCTCAAAGATACTTTCCTCAGCGGAAAGACTCACTAGGAGAAGCACTTCTCCTTGGCACGCGTAGAAAAAGCCATGGCTCGTCTTGCTGGTGCCGACATGTCCACAAGTTGTGAACCTTCTCCTGAGCCTCGGTTGCATATTGTGGAGATAATGGGTAAAAGAATGACGATTCATGATAAGCAAGAGCTCAAGAAAAGGAGATTGAGATGGCTCAAACACAACCCACCGAAGAAGTAGATGCCGAGGTGACTTCTGGGTTGGCGCAGCCGGTTGCCGATGCTCCCGCTTCAAATGATCCAATTGCCAAAGTTGTCGCATCTATTCAAGGTGTTGCATCTAATATTCAAGATGTTGCCAATCCTACTCCTCCTCCTGCTCCGAGTCAATCTAAAGAGGTTAAATCACCATCTCGGAAGCATCTTGCCCCTTGCACTGATAAAGGGAAAGGCATCGCCGAAAAGAAACAGAAGCAAACTGATCCTTCTAACCCTGCGGTGATGCTGTTTAAGCATGATGGGACCGAACCTATCTATAATGACGCGGTAGCCTCGGCTTCTCTAGTCTCCGTAATAAAATCTCCTAGTGATCGTTTTCCTCCAGTTGACTGTCTTGTTGAAAGCCAGTTGTACGCCGATATGTCTCTGCATGGCATCAAGGTATTTGCCTCGGCCCAGAAATAAAAAATTTTCTTCTATGTTGCAGGCCTCGGGAACTAATTTTTGTTTCCTAAATTTGTAGTTTATGGCTTCGATCAATAAAATCATCGCTAAATATGATCGAGGTGCAAAGAAGAAGAAACATCGTACTGCCGAGGTGAGAAAATATGCTCTGGCGACTAAGGCTAAGCTTGATGTTGCTGAACTCGCAGCTTCTTCGGACCAGATAAACGCTGTCGAGAAAGAGAAGGGCTTCCTTAAAGACGAGCTGATCAGGGTCGGAGATATGTGTATGAGGCAAGAGGCCACCAAGGCGAAGAAATCTGCAGAGATTGAATCGCTGAAAAGATGACTTGCCGCGACACATGCTTTGCAAGAGGTAAATGTAAAGAGAGCTCAAAAAGCAGCGAGTCGAGAGGCGGTGGAGAATTTTCAAGGGAAACTTGATAGGCTTTCCGCAAAGATTGAGAGCCTGACGGCGAGCAAGGAGAAAGAGCTGGATGTTGCGCAGGTGGATAGCAATCTCCAACTTATCAGCATTCTCAAGAAAGATGATGCGCCGTCCTTGAATGCCGAGGTGGCCCAATTGTCTGAATGGAGGGTTGAACTGGTCGGAGCCCATGACGAGTTCGAAAAGCTTGAGAAGGAGGTAAAGGACGAACTGGTAATGTTCCCCGTATCATCTGATT
The DNA here is from genome assembly GCA_900406555.1 of Pseudoturritis turrita. NCBI lineage: Eukaryota > Viridiplantae > Streptophyta > Magnoliopsida > Brassicales > Brassicaceae > Pseudoturritis > Pseudoturritis turrita. The sequence goes on along the minus strand of OVBL01000900.1, from coordinate 52,808 downwards.
CGGTTAGCACCACACTTCCAGGGGAGCCATTGGAGAATGCTGCGGCAACTATTGGTGTGAAAGACTTCTCCGGGTCTAATGATGGTACCCCAGCCGCTGATCGTATTGCTAAGGACACCGCAGACCCAAATCTTCCTTAGATCTTGCTGGTTGTTGTACTGTTGTCCTTTTCCCCCTTTCTGTCTGTCTAAAAATAAGATGCCTGGACGGCTCTATCCAAAAAATTTTAAAGTTTTTTCGGCTCTCTCGGCTCTTTTTTGCATGTTTTACTTTGAGCTAGAGTCACTTTGCAAAGTATTACGTTGACTAGTGTTAGTTATGACTGGGTTTCTGAATGTTTGCCTCGCTTTACAAAGATGTTTTCTAATACATTGCTCGCTCTGATGGCAGACAAGGATTTGTATAGCGCGCTGTAGAGTTTGCAATAGTAAAAAATCCATAAAGGACTTTTAAATGCTCATTGTTGTGGCCAGCAACGGACGAAAGAACAAGAACATAAAGCCTATTTTGGTAAGGCTCAGGTATTCTAGTAAGGCGATAGGTATGCGTAAATAAGGCGATAGGAATGCCGAAGTAAGGTGATAGGTATGCCGAAGTAAGGCGATAGGTATGCCGAAGTGAGGCATAGGTATAAGGAAGTGAGGCGATAAGTAGGAAAGTTCTTGTCGTTCTTTTACTTGGTTAATAAACATGTCGTATTGATTTTACGAGGCGATCAGTATGCCAATGCCTACAACAGATGGACGTATGTGTATACGGCCCCACTCCCCTCTATTTTTAAAGAAGGGGGCAACTGAACCCATCCTAAAATGGGTCGCCTACGTACCCCTTTAAGGGATCAAGTCACCTCGTAGTTCATACAATGTATGGTTTTAGTGGTGGTATTTTTTCAAGTGCATTGCGTTCCAGGATCTTGGTATTGGGACTTCGGCCATGTTGGCGAGCTCTTATACTCTTGGGCGAACCACTTTAGTGATTTTGTAAGGACCTTCCCAGTTCGCACCTAGTTTCCCAGCGTTTTGTTCGGCTGTATTCTGAAAAACTTTTCGGAAAACAAGATCACCTTCACTAAATTTTTGACTACGAATATTGGAGTTGTAGTATTTGGCTGCGGCTTGTTGGTAATTTTGAATTCGGATTAGTGCTTGGTCTCGTCGTTCGTTCACTAAATCTAATTCGTCAAGCAGCATCAAGTGGTTAAGTCCCTCTTGGCCAAGAAGGAGACGGCGGCGAATTCCTGGAAATTCTACTTCTGGAGGGATCACGCATTCGGTTCCATAAACAAGTGCGAATGGTGTTTCGCCAGTAGCGCATCATGGAGTTGTCCAATGAGACCAGAGGACTCCTTCTAATTCATTGGCCCGACGCCCTTTTTTGCATTGAACCTTTTCTTCAATCCATCCAGGATTGTTTTGTTTGCTGCTTCTGCTTGGCCATTACCTTGCGGGTAATCTGTAGTAGACTTGCTAAGACGTATCTTCCACTTTTCACAAAAAGCTTCAAAACGGGTTGAAATGAACTGCGAGCCGTTGTCTGTAATGATTTCATATGGAATGTCGTGTCTACAGATAATATTTTTTCAGAAGAAGTGTTCTACTTGAGCATCCTTAATACTAGCATAAGAGTCCGCTTCGATCCATTTGGAGAAGTAGTCTGTCAGTACTAATAAAAATCTCTTCTGTTTAGATGGATGTAAAGGTCCGATGATATCCATGGACCATCGCATAAAAGGGTAAAGCGATGAGATTGACGATAACATCTCAGTTGGCTGATGAATTGTTGGAGCGTGGCATTGACATTTTCGCACTTGGCAGAAAACTTTTCGCAGTCCTTTACCATAGTTGGCCAGTATTAATCGTGACGCTTGATCTTGATTGCTAGTGCCCTTCCGCCTGAATGATTACCACAAGAGCCGCCATGGACTTCTTCCATAATTTGTTTAGATTCATTTCCTTCAACATAGGCCAGCAATGGCCCTGAGAACCTCCATTTGAAGACATTCCCGTCCAGCAAAACATAGCGAGCCACTTGAGGTTTGAGTTTTCGAGCAGTCCATCGATCAGATGGTACTTCGCCATCCATAATATAAATGTGAATTGCCCCCATCCATTCTTTGTCACACCCATACTCTATCGTTTCTGAGTGCCGGACATCTTCCGCATCTACTGCGCCATCTTTGAGTTGAGGTTCCATGTCTGGATTTTCTTCCATTACAGAGTCCATGCATTTGTTTTAAGCGGTACTTACCTCCGCTATATCTTCTCCATGTCGGTTTGCATTAACAACGGAAAGATCGATAATTGGATGCTCAATGAGCTCGACTGGAATGAGTCTCTACAGATCGGGTCGGATGTCGATGCCAGGACTGCCAATGCATCTGCCGAACTGTTTTCGCCGTGAGGTATTCTCATTAGCTTAACTGTTTAAATTTCGTAACCAGATTTTGCACTACTTTTAGATAAGCCTCCATTCGTTCGTCCCTTGCAGTGTACTCCACGTTGAACTGATTCGCGACTAGCTGGAAATCGCAATGCGGGTGGATACTCATAATTTTGATCCTATGGGCAAGTTTTAGGCCCGCGATTAGAGCTTCGTATTCTGCTTCATTGTTGGACGCGCGAAAGCCTAAGCGAAACGACTGTTCGAAAATTTCACCAGTCGGCGATGTTAAGCGAATACCTACATTGGATCCTTGTCTTGAGGACGAGCCATCAACATGGAGCATCCAAACAGAGTCTGAGGTCGCACCGTCTCCTTCTTCGAAAGGTAGTTCAACTAAAAATTATGCCAGAACTTGGTACTTCGCGCAACTCCTGTTCCGGTACTCAATATTGTACTCGCTTAATTCAATTGCCCATTTTACGAGCCTTCCAGATTGGCTCGAGCTATGTAACATAGTTCGAAGGGGGAAGGTTTTGAACACCACGATAGAATGTGATTGAAAGTACGGCCTTAGTTTCCGAGCAGACATAATCATGGCGAAGGCTAACTTTTCGATTTGCTGATATCGGGTGTCAGCATCTGTCATAGTTTGGCTGATGTAAAAGATTGGTTTTTGATCGCATCGTTCGTCCCTGACAAGCACTCCACTGACTGCAGTGGAAGAGACCGCGTTGTATAAAAACAGGGGTTCTCCTTTCACGGGTTTGACGAGAACCGGAGGACTGGCCAGGTAATTTTCCAGTTGCTTGAAAGCTTCTTCACATCTGTCCGTCCAGTCGAACTTTTTGTTTCCTCTTAGGGTATCATAAAATGGTAGGCATTTGTCGGTAGATCGAGAAATAAAATGGTTTAGCACCGCGACGCATCGTGTCAGTCGTTGAACTTCTCGCTTTGTCCTCGGCGAAGTCATTTGTATAAGAGCGTCGATTTGCTTTGGATTTACTTCAATTCCTCGATGGGTGACTAGGTATCCAAGGAATTCACCAGATTTCACTGCGAACCGGCACTTCGTTGGATTGAGCTTCATGTTATGCGCATTTAGCTGTTCGAAGCATTCCCTTAGGTGGGCAACGTGATCCTTCTCCTCAAGAGATTTTACCAACATGTCATCTATGAATACCTCCATCGTTATTCTGAGCTGTCGCGAGAACATCTTGTTTACCAATCGTTGATAAGTCGCTCCAGCGTTCTTGAGGCCTAATGGCATTACTTTGTAACAGTATATTCCATGATCTGTTATGAACGCTGTCTTCTCCCTGTCTTCAGGGTTCATAAAGGTCTGGTTGTATCCTGAGAAGGCATCCATGAACGATAATAGTTTATTTCCCGCCGTTGCCTCGACCAAGCAGTCTATGTGTGGCAATGGGAAACTATCTTTCAAACATGTTTTGTTCAGGTCGGTGAAATCAATGCATACTCTTCACTTCCTATTCTTCTTCTTAACCACTACAGGATTTGCGAGCAAGTCTAGATACTTTACCTATGTGATCGACCCGACTTTTAGCAGGTGCTCTACTTCTTCGTTTACCGCGTTCGCTCTTTCGGGTCCTAACTTTCTCCTTTTCTGCTTTACCGGTTTGAAATTTGAATCCACATTCAGTTCGTGGGCCGTCACGTTGATGTTAATACCAGGCATATCTTCGGCTGCCTAAGTGACTGTTTGCACGTTCTTTTTTAAGAAAGAGATTAGTTCTTTTTTAAGATTGTCGTCTAGCTTGGCCCCTATCTCGACACGTCGTTCTGGATGTTTGTCATTTATGCAAACTGACACCACATGGTCGCACATTGGTCCTCGTTCTTCCCCATGCGCCTCAGCGATCTATAATTGGTATAAAAGCTTTAGCTAGGTCATTCGCTTGGCGCTAGAAGGAGGGGTCGAACCTCCGGCCCGTAACAATACACCTGGGTTGTGTACCCGGACCCGTAATGATACACCTGGATCGGGTACTCCGACCCGTAACGATACACATGGGTCGGATGCCCCGACCCGTAACGATACACATGGGTCGGGTACCCCGACCCGTAATGATACACGTGGATCGGGTACCCGACCCGTAATGATACACATGGGTCAGATACCCCAACCCGTAATGACACCTGGGTCGGGTACCATGACCCGTAACCACACATGGGTCGGGTACCTTGTTCTGTAACTGAACAGATAGATCGAGTAACTCGAGGCAGACCCGCAATATTTAGTTGAGGGAATCCTGAACCAAACCAGAGTCAAGCCCAATGGATCCGAGCCAAAGGTGATGGGTTCGACGAAACCAAGCCAGTCCTAAGACAACAAGGAATTCACGACAAGCCCACAAGTAGAAATGGACCGAACCTGGACAAGAAACCTAGCAGGCCACACCGACTTAAGAAAGGAAACACCCAAAGAAACAAGAAATCTTCCTTATATCTTAGGAATAGGTTTGGCCGACTCTGGCTTGTATATATACTCATGTACACCCTTTGAAAAGGGGATCTGCAATTTTACATAACAAAAACTCGGTACTTTTGCTCTGATATGAAAAGCTTTCAAAACAGCTTAATCAAATAACCTTCTTTGGATCTTCGTGTTTGTGGTTTTAAACTCAGAAGTTTTAGATCCCTCTAAAAGTCTAACCAAATTCAATTGTGTGGATTTACACCCCACAAGTCTCGTGAAGCTCGTTGGCCGTTTCCAGTTGCCTCGTAAGCTCGGCTATCTTGGCATTACGACGAACTTTGCTGTTCTCCAAGAATTTGACTCTTTTTCCCGCCTCGGCACGACTGGTCTCGACCGCTTCTTTTCTCGGATCAAAGGTCATTGATCATCTTGGTGGCCCTTTCGAGGTTGGCTTAAAGGCCCAGAGCCTTCTTTCTAGCGTCTTCAACACGGATTCTGTCCAGACGAGCTTCACGATCATAATCAAGCGCTAACTAGTTGACATGAGCGAGGAACTACAAATGAAAAAACAAGTCATTATAGAACGATTGCAAGAAAAAAAAACGGGAAGTTCAGCTGGCCACGTACCTTGACGCCCTGCATGGCCATTTCGGCATGGGCCTTGTCGTGAATTAACGTATCCCGAGGAGAAAATTTGGAACAAGGACGAGTCAACATTGAAAAAAGTTGAGCAGAAGAGTAACAATCATTATAAAACCCTTCTGATGCAGCAGCAGTGGAAGGCGTATGCTCGGAAGCAACTGTATTCTTCCTCGGCCTTTTATAGCCGCCTCCCCAGCAGGAGCTTTACCCTTAGCTGAACCAGCGCGCTTCCGACTCGCCTTCGCACGTTCTTTACTTTTTCCCTTGCCTTTGTGAAGAACAAAGGAAGAGTCAGCAGGACGGCAGGCTAGCACGACATCTTGCGAGCTCGGCGCGGCAGGAGCTAGCTTAGAAGGATCCGGAGTTGGATCTTTTTGAACCAATGTGTTAACATCCTTAGCTTCAGCTCGGGTTAGTGCTTCCGCCGAACGGATTTAGCCAACGACATGTACTTTTTGGAAATGAAGCTCCTACTGCGGGTCGGCAATCGGGCGGCGGGCGCATGCATTGCTTTTAGCCCAGATTCTGACTTAGAGGCGTTCAGTCATAATCCAGCGTACGGTAGCTTCGCACCACTGGCTTTTCAACCAAGCACGATGACCAATGCGAATCAATGGTTCCTCTCATACTAGGTTGAATTACTATCACGACGAGGGCATCAGTAAGGTAAAACTAACATGTCTCACGACGGTTTAAACCCAGCTCACGTTCTCTATTGGTGGGTGAACAATCCAACACTTGGTGAATTATGCTTCACAATGATAGGAAGAGCCGACATTGAAGGATCAAAAAGCAACGTCGCTATGAACGCTTGGCTGCCACAAGCCAGTTATCCCTGTGGTAACTTTTCTGACACCTCTAGCTTCAAATTCCGAAGGTTTAAAGGATCGATAGGCCACGCTTTCACAATTTGTATTCGTACTAAAAATCTGAATCAAACGAGCTTTTTCCCTTTTGTTCCACACGAGATTTATGTTCTCGTTGAGCTTATCTTAGGACACCTACGTTATCTTTTAATAGATGTGCCGCCCCAGCCAAACTCCCCACCTAAAAATGTCCTTCACCCAGATTGGCCAGCCGAAGCGAGCCTTGGGTCCAAAAAGAGGGGTTTGTACCCTGCCTCCAATTCACGGAGTAAGTAAAATAACGTTAAATGTAGTGGTATTTCACTTGCGCTGAAGCTCCCACTTATCCTACACCTCATAAGTCATTTCACAAAGTCGGACTAGACTCAAGCTCAACAGGGTCTTCTTTCCCCATTGAGCTTGACTTTATTCAGTTGCAATCTGATGTCGGATGAGTCAAGCTCAACAGGGTCTTCTTTCCCACTTATATCGCTCAAAAGCAGCTTCTTTATCGTGCCAAGTTGGTATCCCCATTTTGAGTTGAATATGTTCGGAAGAATTAGAGGTCGATGAGCTCGTAAACGAAGAACCGGGAAGACGAGCTCGGGCTTTCTCTACCATTTGAAAGTTAAAACTCTTCCAGTCACACTTTCGAGCAGCGAGAATACGACTAAGCTCAGATATGTCTCCAGGGCACTTCGATACCGGATTAGGCAGTGCAACAAAAAATTAGAAATCGATCAAGACAAAGCATTTCAAAAAACAAACAAAAACCGATCTCGTTGCAAGAATGGGGTCGGCTACCCATTTTTTGCCAACTCGTCCCAACCAACTTGATGCCTTCAGTACCTTCGGTTTCCTCGGAGATCGGCACATCAAAGAAAAAATCAATCCATTGAGCATCTTTGCTCGGAAACCCCTTGATGATTCGACGGAGTTTCTTGTTGGTGGCGTAGTAAACAAACTTGTCCTTGGGACAAGTTCGTTTGAAATCCTAGAGATTCATCAGGTGGTAGACTCTGATCTCCTCGTCGTATTCATAGCTCCGAACAAGATCCCAACCATGTGACAAAGCCCTCGAGGCATGATTTGACCTAGAGATAGTCGATACTTCCACAAGAACGCGAGGATGACATGAGGGATCGGGATCGGGAACCAAAGGAACTAGAGATAGATTGCAAAAAGTCTTGTATAGAGTGAAATGACCTGTGGCGGGTCGTCAGCTTGATCGGACGAAGATGAAAGCACAAATGCAACGCCTTGAGAGATATGAAATCTTTGCTTAAGCAATTCAAGTGATTCCAAGGTTTAAAGCGTTGAACCTGGCAGATCGAGAACTTTCCTCTTAGATTTACGTCTCCTTGGAGCTTGCCTTTTTAAAGCAAACCGGTCGAATCCTTGTCGCATCTTGGCAAAATCAAACTTATCGAGCTTCGTTTTTACTTCAAAAGGGTTCTTCCCCTCGTCAAAAGACTCGTAAATCAAAGAAGGAGCATCAAAATTGATTAGATTTGTCGCGTTTCCTGCATCCAACTCGGAAGAATATAAAAAATTTCTCCCAAGGAGCGAAGGGCCACTCAACAACTTCCCCAAATCATCTAAACTCGCGGATGTGTACTTCTGTTAGTTTGAGATGAACATTTCAGTTTACAGACACGTAACCGTAAACATATCTGCTCCGATAATGAACATATGTTTGCATAGTATAGTTTGAACATTTCGGTTTATAGACATGTTACCATAAACATGTCCCCTCCGACAATGGACATATATGCTTGTATAGTTTAGAATGAAGATTTCGGTTTACGGATGTTACCGCAAACATATCCGCTCCGACAATGAACAAATATTTTTATAGCACGCTTTTAATCATGAGAAGAATGTAATGTCCCGCTGCTATGGCCAACAGCAATGGGGTGATATGAAATGTCTGTTTAGTTGAGACTGGTAAGTTAGACATAGTCTATTATAAAGATGGGAGTATACGAGTATATGTACCCACTCCCCCTCCTTTTTTAAGGAGGGGGCAGCTGAACCCATCCGAAGACAAGCTGTCTATGTACCATTTGCAGGGATCAAACCGCCTCGTAGTTCATAAAAAATAGCGTAGTGATAGTATTTCTTGATATTCATCGCGTTCCATGATCTTGGTACTGGAACATTGGACATGCTGGCCAGTTTTTAAATGTTGGGTTTGACTACCTCTGCGATTCTGTAAGGTCCTTCCCAGTTTGCTCATAGTTTTCCAACATTTGTTTCTGCTGTATTTTGGAAAAATTTTCGCAAAACTAAGTCTCCTTCATAAAATATTCGTCTTCGAACGTTGGAGTTGTAGTACTTTGCTGCTGCATTTTCGTTGATTAAGTCCAACTCGTCGAGCAACAATAGGTGACTAAGTCCTCCTTGTTCTGGAAGAAGTCTGCAGCGAACTCCAGGAAAATGTATTTTAGGTGGAATGACACACTCCGTTCCGTAGACAAGAGCGACTGGGTTTCACTAGTTGCTCGTCTTGGAGTTCTGCGGTGAGACCACATCACTCCTTCTAATTCGTTGGCCCAACGTCCCTTTTTTTTCATCGAGGCACTTATTCAGGCCATTAAGGATCGTCTTGTTGATTGCTTCTGCTTGACCATTTCCTTGTGGATACCTCGGAGTGGACTTGCTAAGTCTGATCTTCCATTTCTCGCAGAAAGCTTCGAACCGATTAGAAATGAACTGCAAGCCAATGTCTGTAACGATCTCATACGGTACTCCATGATGGCATATGATATTCTTCCATACAAAGGCCTCCACTTGTGCATCTTTGATGCTAGCATAGGAATCGGCTTCGACCCATTTCGAAAAATAGTCGGTCAAAACCAACAGGAATCGTTTCTTCTTTGAGGGATGCAAAGGCCTGACGATGTCCATGGACCATCGCATGAATGGGTATTGTGATGAGCTTGAGGAGAGCACTTCTGTTGGCTGGTGAATCATTGGCGCGTGGCGTTGACATTTCTCGCACTTGGCTGAAAATTTCTTGCAGTCTTTGATCATAATTGGCCAATAATAACCGTGACGCTTGACTTTTATCAACAGTGCTCTGCTTCCTGAATGATTGCCGCATGAACCGTTGTGAACTTCTTCCATGATCTTCCTTGCGTCCTTTACTTCTACGCAAATTAACAATGGTCCTGGGAATCTCCACTTAAATACGTTCCTATCGAGTAAGACATAACAAGCTGCCTAGGCTCGAAGCTTACGAGCCGTCCATTTTTTAGTCGGTAAGACTCCGTCGTATATATATTCTCTGATTACATTGAGCCAATCTTTGTCGCAGCTGTATTCTGCGTCCGGTGAATCCTCATCAATCTCGCCTGCTTTTTTTGCGGAGAGAGATTCAATGGCAGAAACGTTATTGCTTTTGACGATTTTGGACTCTTCCAGAGTGTCTTCTTCCATTAGAGTAATATCTGGTTCGACTACGGGTTTGTTTGCGTGTCCCTCCTGCATTTCAGCCATCTCTTCCTGCGTGTTTGTGACTTCTTTTGCTTGCCTAGCTGCTTGGCAACGAGTTACGGCATTCACCGTCTCGGAAAGATTGATGCTTGGGTGCCGAATGAATTATACTAGAATAACTCTCTTTAGGTCTGGATCATAAGTTGATGCGAGAGCTGCGAGTGCCGAGCCAAGATTGATGCTTGGGTGCTGAAGTGTTCTCTCCACGTGGAATGCATGTCATTGCAAATTTCTTGAACTGTGTAGCCAATTCTTTGACGATTTTCAGGTAAGCTTCCATTCGATCGTCCTTTGCTGCATATTCGCCACTGAATTGATTTACGACTAGCTGAGAATCACAGAATACATGAAGTTGCTCAATTTTCAGGCCACTAGCGAGCTTCATGTTGGCGATCAGGGTTTCGTACTCTGCTTCGTTGTTGGATGCGTGAAAGCCTAGGCAAAATGATTGCTCTAGTAGTTCATCAGTTGGTGAGGATAGGCGTATTCCTGCCCCTGATCCGTTTTTGGAGGATGAACCATCGACGTAAAGTTTCTAGAGAGAGTTCCGTGTCTTTGTGTCAATGCTCTCTTCAAGGAGCTCGATCAAAAAATCGGCTAGGACTTGACATTTTGGCGCTCGTACGTCTGCGATACTCGATATCATGGATCACTTAGTTCAATTGCCCATTTTGCTAGCCTTCCAGATTGAGTGCGACTGGAAGTAAGGCCTCAGCTTTCTTGCAAACATTACGAAAGACAGTGCTAATTTTCCATTTTTGGGTACCTCGTCCTGTCGTCTGTTAGGATTTTGCTGACGTAAAAGATTGGCTTCTGCTCTCCACGTTCGTCTCAAATCAACACACCGCTTACTGCTGTGGCGGACATCGCAGTGTACAGAAAAAGTGGCTCTCCTTCAACCGGTTTTGCTATAATTGGAGGGGTAACCAGATAAGTTTTCAGTTGGTGAAAGGCTTCTTCGCATTTTTCGGTCCACTAAAACTTTTTTTCCCCCGCAATGTATCGTAGAAAGGCAAACATTTGTTAGTGGATCGCGAGATGAATCTGTTGAGTGCGGCTACCCTTCCGGTGAGTCTTTGCACTTCTCTTTTTATCTTTGGTGAAGTCATCTGAATGAGCGCGTCAATTTGGTTAGAGTTTGCTTTGATACCACAGTGAGTAACCAAGTATCTGAGAAATTCTCCTGATGTGACCGCAAATCTGCATTTGGTTGGATTCAACTTCATGTGGTGAAAGTTCAACTGTGCGAAGCACTCCTCGAGGTGAGCTATGTGATCCTTCTCGAGGCGATCAATGTGTGGAATGGGGAAGCTGTCTTTTGGACATGCTTTGATAAAGTCAGTGAAGTCTACCCATACGCGGCATTTTCCATTCTTTTTCTTGACTACCACTAGATTAGCCAGCCAGTCTGGGTATTTGACTTCAGTTATCGAACCAACACGCAGAAGTCTTTCTACTTATTCGTTCACTGCTTTGGCTCTTTCTGGTCCGAGCTTTCTCCTTTTCTACTTTACTGGTTTGAACGTTGTATCAACATTCAGCTCGTGATTTGTTAGGCTGATATCGATTCCGGGTATATCCTCTGCTGCCCACGCGACAGTGTTCACGTTTTTTTTTTAAGAATGAAATGAGTTCTTCCTTGATTTTCTCGTCGAGCCTGACTCCAATCTCTATGCATTGTTTTGGGTGTTCATTGTCGATACAAACTGATATTACGGGGTCCCAGGTCGGTTCAGCCACTTCTTCTTCTCGATCCTCCGCAATCTGTAATTGCTATAAGAGTTTGGAGAACTCTTTCACTGGCTCTCTGTCTGTCTTCATCTTCTTGCGCTTTGAATTTGCTACCGGATCGGTGCGAGACTCGTTCTTATTCCCATGAATTGTTTTTATTCCGTTTAGGGTAGGAAACTTCAAGCAGAGGTGATATGTTGATACAACAGCATGCATTGAATTCAACCAAGGAGTTTCCATAATGACATTGTAGATTTTTGGATGATCAACTATAGAGAATTCGACAATTTTGGTCATCTCTCCAGCTCGGACATGTAGTTTGATAATTCCGGCAGTCATTGTAGTTTCCCCGAAAAATCCGGTCAATCGTTTCGGAGTTGGTACCACATCAAATAGCTCAATGTTCATTCTTTTGAGCGTTTCGAGGAAGATTACGTCCACCGTGCTACCAGTGTCAACCAATACGTGGGTTACATCGCAATTGTTCACGATTAACTCGATTACGAGAGGATCATCGTGCGGCCTGTCGATTCCGATTGTTTCCCTTTCTTCGAATGAGATCATGACATTTGGAAATCTTGAGGGTTTAGACCAGTTAATGCTGACGTCTGCCATTCGCTGGAATGCTTTAATCGACGAGATAGTATCCGAGCAATAATGAGATCCCCCATTATCATGCTTATCCTCCTTCTTGATCTGGTGTGTGGTGCCTCGTCGTCCCGTCTCTCACGCTTAGAATAATCTTCCTTTGTCTGGTCAGGTTTATTCGTGTTGTCGTCCATCTCGAAATCCTTAAGGCTGATATTTCCTCCATGTTCGCCAGCTGCTAACTTTTTGGCAAGTTTTAGGCCCAGAATGCGGCAGTTCGCGGTGGAGTGTCCATAGATGTGATGGTGTTCGTAATAAGCCGTTTCATCAGAAGAACTATCGCGTTTGGTCCACGTGCTCCATGAACTCCTTCCACGACCTCAACATCTTCCTCGACAGGGGCGTCAATTTGATATTTATGAGCTCCTCGAAAGCCTCCCTCATGCTGGACGTAGCCGGAAATTTGATTGTTTTACTTATTGTTTGAAAAATTTGGAGCCTGTGGAGGATGGCTTACTGGTTTTGCCTTTCCATACTTCTCGGTTAGGATCTTCATCTCTTCCTCTTCGGTTATGAAATCTGCAGCTCGATGCATTGCATCATGTATTGTCGTGGGGGCGTTAAGCGCGATCTCTTTGCGAAAATTGGAATTAAACCAAAGTGCTCATTTTAGGGCGAGTAAAGCTGCTTTGTCGCTTAAGCCTTCTACTTTGGACATGACTGCTTTGCATCTTCCGACGAAACTTCAGAGTGTTTCATTCTGCCCTTGAGCTAGGGTCCATAGGTCGGCATCTGAAGTCCCGGGATCCATGAATATAGAGTAATATTTTAGGAATGCTGCAGACAGCTGGTTGTAGTTATCGATGGAGTTCCTCTCGAGCCTGGAAAACCATTGGAGTGTCGGGCCTTTGAGGTGTTCCACGAAAAGGAGGCATTGTCCGGCATATCTTTCACTTTCTTTGGAGTTAGAGCGACCCATGGCTATGGTAAAAGCTGTTAGATGCTCCTTTGGGTTGGTTTTGCTTTCATAAATTGGAACTTTCATCATCCCTGGGTCAGGAATTCTCGCACTGGTGATCCGCACTGTGAACGAGGTGTTTTGTGCTTCCTCCAGTACGCGATCTATTTCGGGCACCTTGCTACTTGCTTTGTGCATATGGATTGGACAGCTTTTATGTCAGTGGCTGCTTGGTCCATCTCCTATTTTTGAGTCTAGATTCCTGCTCTTTGCTCCTCGTCAACTTGAGCTTGCTGGGCCCAAAGGATGTTTTCTTCCTCTTTGGTTAATTCTTGATCTTGTTTTAGGATGGCTTCGCGATGTTCGGTTTGGTTTTGGCCACCTGCTGGGAGCTCGGGGTCATCGCGGCTTTCTGTATTGCGCTCCATTTGATTCTTCTCCTCGAGATTGATTATCGAGGCCGGTTCATCTTCTGTCGATACGTTGCCTGCTCCTTGCGTTCCGGAGGCCAGATTCGCTGAATTTTGATGGAAAGGAGGCAACCTTCCACGGGTTCTCTGCAAATTGAGGGGGTACAAGAAGTCGAGAGCTGTTGGGTTGAGGTGCATTCCGATTCGTCTTGCTGGGTCTAGGCCCGAGCCCACTCCTCGGGTTCGACTTTCCATCACCAAGGCCTTTAGCTCGTCCGTCATCGTGCTATTCAGCTTGTCTTGCTCTTCCGCCTTCTTGAGCAATGTCTCCAGCATGGACTTGATCTGAGTCAGTACCTCTAGGGGTTGTCGTCGCGATTTCCTGTGTTGGGTTCTCCTTTTCTCCAGGGGTCAACTCTGGTATCCTTCCGGTCGGTAAAATTTCTATCTTCGTCGTTAGTCATCTTCTCCGGATCGTTTGTATGATGGTTCTTTTGAGTAAGAAAATTTATGTCGCCACAGACGGAGCCAAATTGTGGGAGTCAGAACTCAAACAATTATATTTGTCAAGACGTTTAAGGGATCTGAAACTTCTGGGATTAAAACCACAAAAACGAAGATCCAAAGATGGTTAATATTGTTGTTTTGTAAAGCTTTTCATACAAGTGTTTGTAGAGCAAAAAGCCTCGGGTTTTGCTAAGTAAATAGCGGATTCCCCTTTTTCAAGGGTTTACATAAGTATATATACAAGTCTAAGTCGGCTAGGCTAACCCCTAGGTGATAAGGAAGATTTTCTTTTTTTCGCATCTTTTTCCTTTATCGGGTCGGTTGTATCTTTATGGGCTCTTCGTCTGTGTTCATCGCTTCGGGTTACCGAGGTGTGTTTCGGCTCTGGTGGCCGAGGCCCATGTTTGGCTTGGGTGGCCGAGGCCCATGTTTGGCTCGGGTGACAGTGGCCCATGTTCGGCTCAGGTGGTCGAGGCCCATGTTCGGCTTAGGTGGTCGAGGCCCATGTTTGGCTCGGGTCACAGTAGGCTTCACGGCTCGGGTGGATTCTTCTTCGCGGCTCGGGTGGCATTTGGCTCGGATCGTTCTCCTCTCGCATGGCTCGGGTGATAGCTAAAACTATCACCGTGACACCAAGCCATTTTTCCAATATCTGCACAGGATCAGGGGTGCACCCGAGCTGTTTAAGTTTGGCTCGAGTCTTATTGTGACACCGAGCCATTTTTCTGGTTTCGGCTCGGGTCCATCATGTTCCGTGGATCGGGTTATGCTCCTTTTGACACATACATTTTCTCATCTGTTAACTTCAGGTGGGTGAAAATGACCCCAACACGGGCGTGAGCCAATATTGCCAGCTCGTGTATTTTGTGCTCGGCTCTCCTTCGCCAAGGTCTCCAGCTTGTCTTTCACCGTGTTATTCAACTTATCCTGCTCCTCTGCCTTCTTTAGGAACGTTTCCAGCATGGTTTTCATCTGTGTTAACGTCTCCGATGTTGCTTTTGTAGTCACAGGTGCTGGGTTATCCGTTGCTCTGGGGGAATTGTGACTTGTTTCCTTGGGGTCGGCGGCGTTTCTTTCTCCATTATTAGTCATCTTCTGCGGATTGTTTACGCGGTGGTTCTTTCGAGTAAGAAAAATTAAAGAGTCCCCACAGACGGCGCCAAATTATGGGAGTCGAAACTCGAACAATTAGATTTGTTAATACTTTTAAGGGAACTAAAATCTCTAAGTATGAATCACAACACAAAGATCCGAAGATGGAGTTTTTGTTCAAGTTGTTTAGAAAGTTGTTGCAGAGAAAATAACGTGTTTGCTAGGTCCAATTTTTGGATCCCTCTTTCAAAGGATGTACATGTGTATTTATTCAAGTCTAAGTCGGCTAGGCTAACTTTTATTGCGATAAGGAAAACTTCCTATTTTCTCGACCTTTTCCTTTCCTCATCGTTATCTTTCTTTTTTTATCTTTATTTTCTTCTTCTCGCCGTCAACATGTCGAATACCTAGCTGGATTTTTTAATCATCCGGCTCGGCCCATGGACCTTATTACTGATGCTTCGGCCCATTTGAGGTGTTGACTCTTTGCCTCGGCCCACCAGAAGATTTGGTTTGTCACCTCGGCCCGGTAAGGGTTTTGGGCTTCGGCATGTTGACTTTTTGCTTTGCCGCTGTCTCCGTCGTTTTAGCTTGCTTGGCTTTGCCGCTATCTTTGTTGTTATATGTTGTTTGGCTCGTCGCCTTAACACCGTTTTGGCTCGTCGCCTTAACACCGTTACAGCTTGTTTGGCTCATCGCCTCCTCCGCATTACCGTTGCTTGCCGAACTATAAGATTGGGATCGGCGGACCGGAGGATTGCTTGGCCCATTAGGGTTTTCGGCTAGTTTACTATATTTTACTAAGCCCAAAAATCTATACTTAGCCATTTTAGCAGTTTATATCGATGGGGTGAAACCTAACCCCAACACTGTCGAGTTCTCAAAATTTTTACCGAGCCGACGTGATATGGATAGCAGCATCCGAGGATCTGAAAGATTCGGTGGGGTCGGCAACTAGTCCTTCGTGGCTCGGTAGAAAGATTTTCTATTCTCCTGAGTTCGAAGAAGCTAAAAGTAGTGCTGCGAATCCTCCAGAAATAAGGGCTCCCTCATTAATTGATGAGCTGTTTGATGAAGCAGCAAATCCTTTCGAAGTAAAAATCGAAGAAGAATACTGGAATTTTGACCCTGCCGAGGCAAAGCGCCAGTTAGAGCGTTTAGTGGGGAGCCAAGGAGCAGGGTTTTCGAAATGAGCCCCCAAGGAAAGCAAAGAAGAAGCGTCCCAATCCACCGGGTTCAACCCTTTCTATTGCAGAGATGCTGGAAAACCTAAGGCAAAGGTTTAATATTTCAGAGGAGATTGATTTGATTCTTCCCTTGAAAACGGACCGAGCCGATCATCATCCTCCTAACCACTTTACCCTTTATGAGAGTTACTTTTATCAAAGTCTTTTGTTGTTTCCGATCTCCGAGCTCATCCTTCGGTGTCTATGGAAGCATAATCTTGCTCTCGCCCAAATCACGACTCGGGAAATTCATCACCTAGTCCAAAATACTGGTTTGGAGTTATGTATACGAACTGGAAGTTGGGGTTTGGAACCTCATGTATCTTCTGGAATTTAGGAGAACTGGTCCAAAGGATAAGCTAATGTGTTATATCTCCAACAAGGTCAAAAGAAAGATTATTGGAGGGTTCCCGAGCAAAGACGACTTATGGGCGGACTGCTTCTTTTACATCTCTATTACAGATGCGTCAGTGGATGCAAAATGTCTTGATTTTGTCAAGACAAGCTGGGGAGCACTTGGTACCCGACCCGTAGCTTGCTTTGGGTTATGGCTTGATTTTTATTTATACTTGGTATATTTCCATATTTCTAACCCTTGTTTCTTTTCTCTTTGCAGCTCGTCACCTTCTCCTCTTGCTGCCACCCGATTTGTTCTCGATTCAGGAGCAATTTACGGCTTGGAAGTGTAACTAGAAGAAGCATTTTAACCTTCAAAAAGTTGAGAGAGCCCGAGCCCTTCTTGTCAGTTGTTATGTTGATCTATCGTCTTCTAGCTTTTCTGAAGGTATTCGAGCTATTATGGGAAGACCAATTTTTCGTGACAGAATGGCTGCTAAAGCCAAAGCTGAAGCTGAGGCTCTCGAACCAGCAAAACGTGCCGAGGCATCTACTCGGGTTCAAGAGACAAACCTGAATACTGATGGTGCTGTCACCGAGCCCAATATTAATGCTATTACTGCTCCCGAGTACACTCTCATTACACCGGGTGCAAGAGAAGTTGTTATGGGTGTCCGACCTCCCAATTCGTCTTTGGGTCAACACAAAGACAAAGACAAGGACAAAATCAAGGACAAAGGGGCGCCGAGTCTAAAATGTGCTGCGACAAACAAAGGCAAAGACGTATTGGAATTCCTGCGTTGATCCCGAGCCGGCGCCTTTTACTACTGTTCCAGTTCTGCCATTTGTATCTGAAGTGTCTTACAATGATGCTTCGTCTTCGGTCGTTCTCTTCTCAAAAATCACTTACCCAGGCGATTGTTTTCCTCCTCCTGACACCTTTCTCAAGGATAAAGCCTACGCCGAGATGTCTCTCCGAGGCTTTAAGGTAATTTTTTAGCCGAGCTCTTGTGTGTGACTTTCTTCTATTGACTTAGGATTTTGACCGATATTCTTTTTGTGCAGTTTTTGGCTCATATTAACAAAATGGCTCTGGGCTATGAGTCAGATGCTCGAGAAGATAGGCTTCGTGTTGAAGATGCCCGAAAGCAGGTTGCGGATTTGCAGGCCAAACTAGACGAAGCGGAAAGCAAGAGGGCCGCCGAGCTAGAGAGAGCGGCGAAGAAGATTAATGATCTTGAAGCAAAGGCAAATATGCTTTAGGGAAAATGCGATCAGGCAGATGAGATGATCCTTAAGCTTCAGTCGTCTAGGGCCTGGAAGGATACTCAATTAGCTTCGCTTGAAAGGCAACTTGAAACAGAGATATCCCTTTCTGACTCCAAGGTGAAGAAAGCCGAGAAAAAAGCTCATTGTGAGATTGTCGATATGTTCCAGGAGAGGGTTTCCCGAGCTCTAGAGGATGTTAAGAAGCTGAGCGGTAAACCGAGAGACAATATGCTTAACCTTTTTCAGATCGACGGTAACCTGCAATTGATTGGGCTACTCCAAGATGAGGAACCACCATCTCTGGAAGTCGAGGTGGAGCAACTCACCAAGTTGAAGAACGAGCTGGTTGGGGCTGAGGATGAATTCGAGAGAATTGCCACCGATCTGAGGGGGATTCTAAAGGTCTCGCCTATTTCAGATGACTCGGTGAATGATCTCATTGGCAACGAGCCGGTGGAAAGTGCTACAGCGAAGGTTGACATTCGTGACTTTTTCGGTTCGAACAGGGGAACTCTGGGTCTGGCTGAATTGAGTACAAAAAGAGCTCCGAGTCCAGAATGACAACCGAATCAACCGACGGTGATCCATCTATGAAGAATGAAACTGAGCCCGCCGTAGAGACAACTGCTGAAATCGAGCTAGAGAAAATTGCTGAAGAGACAAACGACGATGTGGTGTCCAAGGCCAAAGAGATCAAGAAGGATTCTCCTTAGTCACTTTTCCTTGATTGATTTGTCTATAAACTTAGCGATTTATGTTGCTTCTCTTTTTGTTTCAGACTTGATTTAGATTTGGTGCCTGGATGGCTTTATCCATTCGTAGTATTGTTTTAGAACTGCTATTTTTTTTCGTACCTAAGATGATATTCATCTTGTATGAAATAGTTAATGAACGCGGCTTTTGGAGATGTGCATAATTATCTTATTTTCAGATGCAAACACTTAAGTGTTTTTATGTTGAAAATATTGTGCCATCGATGAGCTGCTGGGTTCTTATGAAACGAGTTTAAGTATCTCATACTAGACGACATACGCTTAGTATTATGTTTGAGAGATGTTTGATTTGTTTATTGGGTTTTAGATGTGTACTTCGGTTTACGAATATGTTCTCCTTTAACATTCTTGCTCTGATAGTAGACACTATATTTATATAGCGCGCTTAGACTCGTGAAGGGTGTAATGAATTTTAATTCGTAAAGGATGTAGTAGTTCGTTGTTGTGGCCAACAACAACGAGAGTGATTAAGATGTTTGTTTTTGAAAAGACTTGAGTAATCCACGAAGGATGTGATGTTCAAAGATTTTGACAAATTTTCTTTGATTAGATATAGATTATGTTATAAAGATGAGAGTATATGCACCCACTCCTCCCCCTTCTTAAGGAGGGGCAGTTGAACCCATCCGAAGATGAGCTGCCTACGTACCCTTTGCAGGGATCAAACGGCCACATAGTTCATGTAAAGTAACTTAGTGATAGTACTTCTTAAGATGCTTTGCGTTCCACGATCTAGGTACTGGAATGTTGGACATGTTGGCAAGTTCGTAAACTCCATGTCGGACTACCTTGGTGATTTTGTAAGGTCCTTCCCAGTTTGCTCCGAGTTTGTCGGCATTTCTTTCTATTGTATTCTGGAAGACCTTCCAGAGGACTAGGTTTCCTTCGTAGAACTCTCGACTCCAAACGTTAGAGTTGTAGTACTTAGCCGCTGCTTATTGGTAGTTTTGAATTCGGGTAAGAGCCTGATCCAGTCTTTCAATGATCAGGTCCAGTTCGACGAGTATCATAAGATGATTGAGTCCTTCTTGTCTGCAAAGAAGTCGTCGGTGAACTCTGGGAAATTCCATTTCAGGTAGAATCACACATTTTGTTCCGTAAATGAGGGCGAATGGTGTTTCTCCAGTGGCTCCTCATGGCGTTGTGCGATGGAACCCCAATACTCCTTCAAGTTCGTCAGCCCATCGTCCCTTCTTTTCGTCGAGGCATTTCTTCAAGCCATCGAGAATGGTTTTGTTTGCCGCTTCGGCTTGGCTGTTACCTTTTGGATAATTAACGAGTGTTTTGCTAAGTCTAATTGTGGATAATGTGGCATAGACTTGCTAAGTTGTATCTTCTATTTCTCACAAAAAGCCTCGAACCTTGTGGAAATGAATTGCGATCCATTGTCGGTGAAAATTTCGTATGGGACTCCATGCCAGCATATGATATTCTTCCAGACGAAGCTTTTGACTTGAACATCTTTACTGCCGGCGTAGGAATCTGCTTCCACCGACTTAGAGAAGTAATCTGTTAGAACTAGGAGGAAATGTTTCTGCTTGGAGGGATGTAGTGGTCCGATTATGTCCATGGACCATCGCATGAAAAGGTAAGGCGACGAAATTGAGGATAGCAACTCGGTTGGCTCGTGGATCACTAGAGCATGGCGTTGGCATTTCTCACATTTAGCATAAAATTTCTCGCAATCTTTCACCATAGTCGACCAGTAGTAGCCGTGGCACTTGATCTTTATTGCCAATGCTTTTCCGCCAGAGTGATTACCGTAAGATCCATTGTGGACTTCTTCCATGATTTTTCTAACTTTTTTTCCTTCGACGCAAATCATCAAAGGTCTTGAAAATTCCACTTGAATACTTCACCATCGATCAAGATGTAGCGGGCGGCCTAGGCGCGAAGTTTGCGGGCAGCCCACTTGTCCGATGGTACCTCGCCGTCCATGATATACACGCTGATTGCACCTGGCCATTTATTATCGCAACTGTATTCACCATCCGCTGGTTGCGGGTCTTCCTTCATTTCGATTGCCTCATCTTCGGGAGGAGCTTCACTGTTGGGTTCGACCTCCATGCTGGTTACGTTGGCATCGGGATATTCGCGTGATCATGGTCCGTGATAATTTCTTCGTGATCAAACATAGGCTTGTTTTCGGGACTTTCCTCTAATGCGGTCATCTCTGCTGATCCGATTGCATCATTCTCGGCTCTTTCCTTCATTTTCTTAGCTGCTTGGGAGCGGGTTACTACGTTCAAGGTGTCAGAAATATTTATGCTAGGATGCTCGATGAATTCCACCGGGATGATCCTTTTTAGATCTGGGTCGAAAGTGGATGTGAGGGCTGCCAGTGCATTTGCCGTAGTGTTTTCTCCGCGAGGAATTCGAGTTAACGTGAATTCCTTGAACTGTGTGGCTAAATTTTTAACGATCTTTAGATAAGCTTCCATCCGATCATCCCTAGCTGTAGATTCGCCTTTAACTTGGTTGATGACTAATTGGGAATCGCGGAATGCTTGAATCTACTGAATCTTAAGTCTGTGGGCGAGTTTCATCCCGGTGATCAGGGCTTGTACTCTGATTCATTGTTGGATGCTCGGAAACACAGTCGGAAAGATTGCTCGAGAATTTTTCCCGTTGGAGATGTCAAACGGCGGTGTACAGGAAAAGCGGCTCTTCTTCTACCGGCTTCGCAAGTATTGGAGGACTGGCTAAGTAATTTTTTAGTTGTTGGGACGCCTCTTCGCAGTTTTTGGTCCACTCAAACTTCTTAGTTCCTCGTAAAGTGTCGTAGAATGGTAAACACTTATCGATTTATCGAGAGATTAACCGACTTAGCGCAGTTACCCTTCCGGTCAGCCTTTGTACTTCACGTTTCGTTTTTGGTAACGCCATTTGGATAAGCGCGTTGATTTGTTTTGGATTGGCCTCTATGCCGTGGAGAGTGACCATATATCCGAGGAACTCCCTCGATGTTTCTGTAAATCTACACTTGGTTGGATTGAGCTTCATGTTACGCAGATTTAGTTGCTCAAAGGACTCCTCCAGATGGGCCACGTGGTATTTTTCTTCCAAGGATTTGGCTAGCATATCTTCTATATAAACCTCCATTGTCTTTCCGAGCTGGTCGGCGAACATCTTATTGACCAATTATTGGTACGTTACTCCAATATTTTTAAGACCGAAGGGCATCGCCTTGTAAAAATATATTTCTCGGTCCATGATGAAAGCGGTCTTCTCCCGATCGTCGGAATTCATCAGGATCTGGTTGTATCCGGAGAATGCGTCCATGAACGGGGGGTGGGGGGGGTTGTTCCCTGCGGTTGCCTCGACTAATCGATCAATGTGTGGCATTGGAAAACTATCTTGTGGGAATGCTTTATTAAGATCAGTGAAATCCACACATACACGCCATTTCCCGTTCTTCATTTTGACGACCACTGGATTTTCCAACCAATCTGGATATCTGACTTCGACAATCGATGCGACGCGCAATAGTCTCTCTAACTCGTCGTTGACTGCTTTAGCTATATCAGGCCTGAGCTTCCTTCTCTTCTGCTTCCCCGGTTTGAAAGTCAGATCAACGTTCAGCTCGTGACATGTTACGTTAATGTCAATTTTGGGCATGTCCTCTGCTGCCCATGCAAAAGTACCTGTGTTTTTCTTTAGGAACGAAATGAGCTATTCCTTAACCTTCCCATTGAGTTTGGCTCCGACTTTGACGCATCATTCTGGGTGATCATCGTCTATACATAATGATATCACGGGGTCGCAGGTCGGTTCGACCTCTTCTTTGCGATCCTCCGCGATCTGTAGTTGTTATAAAAGCTCAGCCAACTCCTTTGCTGGCTCCATGTCTGTCTTCATTTTATTTCACTCTGTCTTCATACTTGGATCGGTAACAGGATTCCTGAGCTTATTCTCAGCTAGGAAGCAAATGCAGGATTCCTTCTGGTTTCCCCAAATTGTTTTAACTCCATTGGGGGTTGGAAATTTGATGCAGAGGTGGTACGTCGACGGTACGACTTG
This sequence comes from Pseudoturritis turrita, assembly GCA_900406555.1. Lineage (NCBI taxonomy): Eukaryota > Viridiplantae > Streptophyta > Magnoliopsida > Brassicales > Brassicaceae > Pseudoturritis > Pseudoturritis turrita. The sequence goes on along the minus strand of OVBL01000900.1, from coordinate 30,094 downwards.
CATAGAATATATCCAAGGGATTCCCATGATCACGTTGTAGATCGCCAGATGGCCTGTCACCAAAAATTCCATGATCTTAGTTACCTTTCCAGCTCGGACAGGTAATTTGATCATCCTAATCGTCATTATTGTTTCTCCAGAAAATCCCGTTAACGGTTTCAGAGTTGCTATGACTTCTGATAGATCAATGTTCATTCTCCGGAAAGTTTCACGGAAAATCATGTTTACAAAGCTTCCTGCATCGATTAGCACCCGAGCAACATCACAGTTGTTGACGATTAGCTCGATCACGAGAGGATCATTCTGCGGTCTGTCGATGCTAGTAGTCTCTCTTTCCTCGAATAAGATTACATCATTTGGCAGTTTGGAGGGCTCGAGCCAATTGACACTGGCTTCGGTTCTTCTTTGATAGCCCTTGATTGAAGAAGGTATCTGAAAAAAATTGGGATCCACCCATTATCATGTTTATCCTCCTTCTGGACCAGGTTGTGTCGCCTCATCGTTTTGCCTTCCGCGCTTAGGGGGATCGTCATTCGTCTGGTCAAGTTGCTCTGTGTCTTGCTTCAGCTCGAAGTCCTACGTCTTCCCGAGTTTTCAAGCTGCCAACTTTGCTACGAGTTACAAATCCAAGTTACGACAGTTCGCGATTGAATGCCTGTATACATGGTGATGTTCGCAATACGCCTTTTCATAGTAAGAGCTCGAGTTCCTGGTCCATGTGCTCCACATGCCTTTTCCTCGACCTCGGCCGCGTCCAACAGCGGGTACATCTACTTGGTAATTATGAGCTCCTCCGAAGCTCGACCCTTCGTGATGTATGTATTTGACTCCTTGATTATTCTTTTTGTGATTTGGCAGGTGCGGAGCTTGAGCAGAGCGGTTCGTCGTCTGTGTTCCTCCATACTTTTGAGACAAAATCTTCATCTCTTCCTCATTAGTGATGAAGTCCGTGGCCCGATGCAAAGCATCCGAAATCGAAGATGATGCATTTAATGTTATCTCCTTCCGGAAATCTGAGTTATACCATAGTGATTTCTTTAGAGCAAATAGTGCGGCTTTGTCGCTTATGCTTGCAACTTTCGACATCAATGTCTTGAATCTTTTGATGAAGTTTCGTAACGTCTCTATCGGTCCTTGAGTCAAAGACCACATATAGGCATCAGAGATTCCTCGATCCATAAATATGGAGTAGTGCTTCAAGAATGTTGCGGACAACTGATTGAAACTATAGATGGAATTTCTCTCAAGTCTGGAAAACCACTAGAGTGTTGCGCCTTTGAGGTGTTCAATGAACAGAAGACAGTAGTAGGCATGCTTCTCGCTCTCTTTGAAATTGGCTCAGCCCATCGCTATTATGAACGTTTATGTGCTCCTTGGGGTCGGTTTTCCCTTCGTAGATTGCTACTTTAATCATCCCGGCTGGATCGGAAGCCCTCGTCTTAGTAACCCAAGCTGTGAATAGTGTGTTATGCGCTTCCTCGAGCACTCGATCAATTTGTGGTGCTCTGCTGGTTGGTTTATGCATCTGGGATCGGGCAGCTCTGATCTCGGCAGCAGCTCGGTCCAAAGATGCTTGAATTTTAGCCATCTCTTCCTTCTAGGCTCATATCGCCGCTTTTCGCTCCTCATTAGCCTGCACCGGCTGAACCCACAGGAGGCTTTCTTCTTCCTCCAATAAATCTCTTGCCTGCTCAGGAATGGTGCTATTTTCTCCGGCTCGGGTCCGCTTTACAACTGCTAGCTCGGATTCTTGGGGATTTTCCGCATCACGTTCTCCTTCTTAGTGGTTCTCCTCATCCGAGATGACCACTGGGGCCGATCCATCGCCAATCTATGTGTTGCTCTCTCCCCGTGCTTCCTCGTTCGGGATCATCACGTTTGGTCTGGTTGCCACAGGAGTCCAGTGCAGCAGTGGCAATCTTCCTAGGGTTCTTGGCGCGTCGCGAGGCGTTGAGAAGTTAAGAGATGTTGGATGGAATTTGAGACGTCATGCGGCTCGCCCGATCGGATTCGGGCCGGAGAGCATGTTCCCGACTCGGCTCTCTGTCGCCAGGGTCTCCAACTTGTATTTCATCGTGCTGTTCAGCCTATCCTGCTCCTCCACCTTTTTCAGCAGCGTGGCTAGCATGTTCTTCATCTCCGCGAGCGTTGTCGAAGGCTCCTCAGTGTTTTACAATCTGAGGTTCGTCTGATCTCCCACGTCGGTATCCTTTGGATCGGTAGCATCCTTATCTTAGTCGTTCGTCATCTTCTTCAGTTTGTTTATGCGGTGGTTTTTTGGTGTAAGAAAATTTTGAATGGCGCCACAGACGACGCCAAATTGTGAGAGTCGAAGCCCGCACAATTGAGTTTGGTTAAGACTTTTAAAGGGAACTGAAATCTCTGAGTAAAAACCGCCGGAACAAAGATCCAAAGATGGTGTTTTTATTAAACTGTTTCGTAAAGCTTTTTGCAGAGAAAATTAACGAGTGTTTTGCTAAGTCCAATTTCGGATCCCTTTATCAAGGGATGTACATCAGTATATATACAAGTTTTAGTCGGCTAGGGTAAATCCTAAGTCAAATAGGAAAACTTCCTAATTCTTCGTGACTTTCCTTTTTCTTCGGATGGTTCTGAGTCGGCTCATACCCATCGGCTTTAAACCAACTCGTCACCTTTGTTTACAGAGATGGGCCAAAACCCCTAGGCCGGTTTGCGGGTTAAAGCTCATGACGTGGCCCATGGCATAGCTTGGAGACTAAGGCCCATCGCGTGGCTCGGGGACATAAGCCCATTGCTTGGCTTGAGGGCTGGAGGCCCATAGAATGGCTCGGGTGCCGAGGCCCAGGATGCGGCTTGGGATACCGGGCCCATTTATACTTAGCCAATCTTTTGGTTTAGCTCAGTGGGGTGGAAACCAACCCCAACAAAACCTAAGACCCAATACTCTCTTAAAATGCTTCTGCGATCATTGGTCATTAAGGCGCCACAAACAATGATGGGAGTTTTTTTTATAAGCCGGTTGATCACTACGGATATTACACACCGAAGGATCAAAAAGTTCACAAGGAACTGAATGAGAATGACTCTCACAAAAACGAAAATATTTTGATTAAAAAGTTGGATATCTTTCTCCAATGGAGATTACATGTATTTAAAGGACATGAAACTTGAAAAAAGCTAGATAATAAATTATCTTGAAAACATAATAGAAATAAATCAGAGTTGAATGTGAATCCAACTCTTGGTGTTCCCTTTGACTTTAAAGTGACTTTTGATCTTCATTTTCGTCATTCCTTTGGGTCAGAGATATAAATCATTTATTCTGAGCATTCTTGACTTGATAATAGGCTTAAATGGGATGAACTTGATAGGTATCATCACCAATGGATTTCTGAATGCTCTCCTTGTCCATAACTTCACAAATAAGCTTGTTAAGTGCATCTCTTAGCTGCTTGGCACATGCCCTTGTAATTGATCCAACATGTACGTGCAATGCCTCCTCTTCATCATCCCTGCTACTCATGATACCCTCATCGGTTGGGCCGAAGGAGATAGACGGTTCATTTTTTCTTTTTATTAGCCTTCTCGTTGCATAGCCGAAGAAGATCTTTTAACCTTATAGCTCAATTCTACATTTCCTCGCCCGAGCTAAAAGGGAGACGATAGTCTAATTGGAGTAAGGGGTGAATTAAGACAGAGCTAAGCCAGGTTTGTGCGTGTATCTAATAAGTAGCTCAATGATAAGGAAGCGCAGTCCGTAATCTTGAAAAAATGATTCATATATACAGACATTAATACCTTTCCCTAGGTAATACAGGAGTTTTCCACTCTTTTGAACTACGAGATCAACGCTAAGAGGAATTGCACATAGTTTCTAGAGAGCTTTAAATGGTTTTTTGGGAGAAAATATCTTCTTGAAGCCAGGTTTGATCATGACAGTCCCAACTTCCGTTTCTTCTTCCACTCCAACATTCTCATCATCATTCACATCATTAGTCACATTTTGTTGTCCATGGAGAACTACATTTTCCCTATCTTTTTGTTCAAAGTCAACATCTTCAATATTGTTTTGGCGAATAAAATGATGAAGACCCATTGTAGCAAATATGACACGCCTTTGTACTGTAATATTATATCTTGAAAATTCATTTAAAACCCCTCATTTTTCTTCCAAACCCCGAATGTCTACTCGATAACTGAATGAGGGATGCATGACATCTATTAAACATCTCCTTGCTATTCTTTGGCGGTCCAACATTCAAAAGCTCATGTAGATGATACATCGTTCCTATATTACTTTCTTTACTATATGAAGCCAAATATCCACGTCTGTTGGCATAACCCGAATCTAAAAGATAATTTTACCATGCGGAGGCATATGAAACATAAGATCATCTCGAATTGATGTTGATAATACTAATGCATCATGTGCTGATCCTACCATACCAACAAAACAATATGTGAAAAACATATCTAGGTCGTACATGGCCAAGACATTGAGGCTCAAATTTTCTTTCTAGTTCACAAATCGAATGGTTTTTTTGTCCTCGAGTCACCATAACGGATATAAAATAAACGATTTTACTAAAGAAGCAAATTTTAACGATGTTGTCCCACATAAATTTTTACTCGCTAACAGATGAAAATTATTATTTTCTTCTCCATAATTGACTTCATCCTGATGTAATAACTGTGCTTGGATATCAACTTATTAATGAGACTCCAAATTGCACGTCACATGATCCTACTGTTTCGGTGATGACTTTGACTTTTTTAGATTCCGATATCCAATATTGTGTATATGAATATGTCTTGTGAAATACTCTCATTTTCTCATCGAAATCAATCTTGTACACCAAAACGGAAAATCTTGTGCCTTTCTCGATGAAGGTTTGGCTATTATGATTATTCCAAAATTGGTGATCAACGTATTAAATAATAGCCACAAGATTTTGTACCCAACGAAAAATAGATCGCCGGAGACACTTAGAAGAGAACTGTGAACCGTAGATGCATCATGTAGAGATCAATCACCCCACATCGAGATAACTGACATGGAGTGGATTACATGAGTAAATCTATCCAGTTTCTTGGACCATGAAGCAATAATAGTCTCCATGATAGGGAGTCTATAAAATTCGATTGCGGCATAACACCACATTCTCAATCACCATTGTGACTGTCAGTTCATTATGCTTGGATTGAAGATACATTTTTGTTGTAAAACTGATGCAACAACAACCTAACGGCTTTAACGACTTTTTCATATTTTAGTTCTTATTTCCTTATTTATGATTACCTTATTTTAGATAGACTTTGCTGAGCTTCTTCTTTGTATTTTCCTTTTCCCATGTCAGTTGTGACTAGGTTGAAAGATTCTACTTATAGTCTTTTATTTATAGCTTTGTAACGCAGCGTTTTTGAGAAGTGAAAAACAGAGAGTATTCATATCTTTTCCTTGATTCGATTTGATTAACTTCATTTTGTCAAGAAGCACGTCTCTAGAGTTTTATTTATACCCTAGATTGAGCTGATCCATCCCTCATGCCCTCTATCAGGTTGGTATCAGAGCAAAACATCACCTCCATCATGCCGCTTCCTCGCCGTGATCCACAACCAACCGCCGCAGAACGGACACAGCAAGCTTTGGCTCGCCTTTAAGAGAAAGTTCAACAACTCACTATAACGATGCAAGCTATGGCTAATCAACATGCTCCACCGCCTCTGGAACAACAAGTCCAACAACAAGATGAACGACACGAGGATTCCGATGACGAATACCCCTTCGCAGGAAACATCGTACAACCTATTGTGCATCAAAATGATGATTATCGATGGGAACAAGGCTTCAAATCTGGTATCCTTGAGTAACTGCTGAGGAGTTACTGCTGAGGAGTTACTTGATTGGATCGTGACAGTTGAAGAGATATTGGAATTTAAACACGTCCCACTGGAACATTGTGTCCTCGTTATTGCGATGCGTTTTGGCAATAGAGCAGCAACTTGGTGGACCCAAATCAAGGCATCACGTACTCGTTTAGGCAAGCCTAATTATCGTCTCTTCGAAAAAGTTGAAGAAACATCTGCGCAAAATGTTTTTGCCGTATAACTACGATCAGCTATTGTTCCAACGACTGCAGAATTTGAGACAAGGAGGCTGCTCCGTAGAGGAATACGCCACTGAAATTTTTTTGCTACTAAATCGGATTGATCTGCAAGATTCAGCCGTGGCCCGCTTCATCGGTGGTTTACACCAACAAATTCAACATACGCTGAATCTGTTTTTCCACTTACAATCGCTGAGGCTCATCAACAAGCTTTAACTGTTGAAACTCAAATGAAGGTTCTTCTGTGGAGTTCATCACGACAGCCCCGAAATCCTAACTCCTTGAGTTTCCCTCCAGCGGCACCAGAGATTGTGCCTACTCAGCCTACAATAGCACTTGTTCCGACGGACCCTAATCACATAAATCGGGTAGGTACTCTACGTTGTTTCTCTTGTGGCAAACCGGGTCATCGCCAATCATCCTATCCAAAACGTAATCACCGAGGACTGTTGCTTGATGTGTCTGGTCGTGATGTCTAACTCGAGTATGTAGATGATTTGGATGAGTCACCAGAAGAATTAGAAGATGACATGGGTGTATCATTGATGCTACGAAAGTCTTGTTTAGCACCCCACCTCCCAGCTGAATTTCCACAACGTCACGCCCTGTTTCAGTCTCGATGTACAATTAGGGGAAAGGTTTGTAAGTTCATCATTGACTCGGAAAGTAGTGAAAACGTTATTGCAACTGATGCAGTCAAGAAATTGGAACTTAAGGATGAAGAACACCCTCACCCATATCATCTTGCATGGTTGCAACAAACTAGTGAAGTATGTGTCACTTGTCGCGCCTTAGTAGCATTTTCCATTGGAGATGTGTATCATGATTGCTTATATTGCGACGTGATTCCCATGGACGCATGTCACTTACTGTTGGGCTGTCCCTGGGAGTTTGACCGCCGAGTCACACATGATGGGGTCCTTAACACTTATAGCTTCAAGTTTAACAACCGCAACTTTACTTTGAAACCTTCTACACCACAACCCCTGCCTCCGCCAACGACTCCACTTTTGTTGATGGAGAAACGCAGTTTGAGGTCGCTATGCGACAGAAAGGTCTCATTGTCATTCTTCTTGCCACGCGTTCTTCTTCACCCATCCAATCGCTGGTACAACCTGAATTTTCCAGTCTCCTCAGCGAACTTTCGGATTTTTTCCTGATGATTTGCCATCCGGGTTACCACCGTTGCGTGATATTCAACACCGAATTGATTTGGTCCCTGACGCATCAATCCCTAACTGTCCGCGTTATAGAATGAGCCATAGTGAACATGATGAGCTCTGTAAGCAAGTATAGAAATTGGTTTCTAAGGGATTTTTTTGCGAGAAAGTTTGAGCCCTTGCGCCGTTCCGGCATTGTTAGTCCCAAAGAAAGATAATTCTTGGCGTATGTGTGTCGATAGTCGAGCCATTAACAAAATTACGGTACGATATCGCTTTCCCATTTCTCGATTAGATGATTTGCTTGATCAAATAGGTGTTGTCCGCGTCTTTTCCAAGTTGGATCTTAGAAGCGGTATCATCAAATTCGCATTCGAGAAGGTGATGAATGGAAGACAGCCTTTAAAACTCGGTAATGCCTTTTTGAGTGGTTGGTTATGCCTTTTGGGGTATCTAACGCGTCAAGTACTTTCATGTGTGTCATGAATCAAGCCTTGCGTACTTTCATTGGCAAATCAGTCGTTGTGTACTTTGATGACATTTTAATCTTCAGCCTCTCCCTTGAAGAACATTTCTTCATCTACGAGAGGTTCTTGAAGTGTTGCGTTGAGAAAAGCTTTTTGCATCACTGAAAAAGTGCTCATTTGGCTCTCCGCAAGTGCACTTCCTCGGATATATTGTCTCGGCTGATGGACTTGATGTCGATCCAGACAAAGTTTCTTCCATTCAATCTTGGCCACAGCCTACAACAGTCTCTGAAACTCGTAGTTTTCACAAGTTAGCCTCTTTTTATCAACGTTTTGTACCGCAATTCAGTACAGTAATGGCTCCAATCACTAATTGCATTCATGAGGGAACCTTTGTTTGGAGAAACGATGCATCCCGTGTGTTCGCTGTCATAAAAAAGAAGTTGAGCTCAGCACCAATCTTGGCTCTCCCCGATTTTACTCTTGTATTTGAATTGCATTGTGACGCTTCCAAAACAGGAATATGTGCAGTTCTTAGCCAGCGTAATCGACCTATTGCATTTTACACTGAGAAGATCTCTGGTGCACGATTTCCGTATAGTACTTATGACATTGAGTTCTATGCCATTGTCCAAGCGATCAGACCACAACGCACTAAACATCTCGGCAACCAGGATAAAGTCTCTTCTCGCCATGCTTCATGGATCTCGTACCTCCAACAATTTACCTTTGTCATCAAGCATACCTCAGGTGTTAGTAATCGCATTGCATACGCCTTAATCAGGTGCTACTCGTTACTTACGGTTCTTCACATCTCCGTTCCCGGGTTCAGCTCATTTGCAGATTTGTACGCAACTGATCAATTTTTTGGTCCTATTTGGGAAGCCGTACACAATGGTTATGCGATATCGTATTCTCTACACGACGGGTTCTTGTTTCATGATAACATGCTCTGTCTTCCCGACTATAGTCTTCGCTTACAACTCATCTCTGAAATTCATAATGAAGGGCACGTCGGTCGTGACCGCACTTTGCACTTGGTTTCTTGGACCTATTTTTGGCCTTCTCTCAGACGCGATGTGGAGCGCTTTGTCGAGCGTTGTGTCACTTGTCAAACATCTAAGGATCAAGCATCTAATGCGGGTTTGTACCTTCCTTTCCCGTACCAACGCAACTGTGGACAGATATAAGCATGGATTTCGTGATGGGTCTTCCACGTACGCAAAAGAGATTTGACTCAATCTTTGTTGTTGTTGATCGTTTTTCCAAGATGGTACATTTCATTTCCTGCAAACGCACCACTGACGTAGTACAAGTAGCTACCTTATTCTTTAGAGAAATCTATCGTTTACATGGTTTGCCACTGTCCATAGTTTCAGATCCAGACTCGCGCTTCCTTAGTCATTTTGGCGTTCTCTGTAGAAACTTCTTGATATGAGCTCCGCCTATCACCCTCAGACCGATGGAAAAACGGAGGTTACTAATCGTTCGTTGGGAAATCTCTTGCGTTGTTTGGTTGGTATATCCATCAAAACATGGGATTCTAACAAGCCGAATTCGCCCACAACCATGCCGTGAACCGAAGTTCTGGTTTTAGTCCATTTCAAGTTATCTATGGGATTGCTCCTCGTGGTCCACCAGATTTGTCGTCTCTTTCGGACCGTATACGATTACATGGTGTTGCTGAAACTTTCGTGATACAAGTCTTGATATGAGCTCCGCCTATCACCCTCAGACCGATGGACAAATTGAGGTTACTAATCATTCATTGGAAAATCTCTTAAGTTGTTTGGTTGGTACATCCATCAAAACATGGGATTCTAAATTTCCACAAGCCGAATTCGCCCACAACCATGCCATGAACCGAAGTTCTGGTTTTAGTCCATTTCAAGTTATCTATGGGATTGCTCCTCGTGGTCCACCAGATTTGTCGTCTCTTCCGGACTATGTACGATTACATGGTGTTGCTGAAACTTTCGTGGATAACATTCGGGAGACTCACGTACAGACAAAGACCAATTTGGATGCTTCTGTGGTTAAGTATAAAGCTGTAACTGATGCGCACAGACGCCATCTTGTCTTTGAAGTTGGTGATCTTGGCTGGGCTGTCCTTACTCGTGATCGCATGTCTACTCGTGCCTACAACAAGCTCAAGGCTAAGAAGATTGGTCCTCTTGAAGTTCTCGAACGCATCAACGACAATGCGTATCGTATTTGTCTTCCTCCGAACATCACTACATCCAACGTCTTCAATGTCAAATATCTTTCCCGTTACCTTTCTGCCGATCTTGTTCCGTATTCGAGGGCGAATCCTTCTCATGTTGGGAGCCCTAATGCAGCAGCATTCTTACGGCTTTAACGACTTTTCCATATTTTAGTTCTTATTTCCTTATTTATGATTTTCTTATTTTAGATAGACTTTGCTGAGCTTCTTCTTTGTGTTTCCTTTTCCTATGTCGGTTTTGACTAGGTTGAGAGATTTTATTTATAGTCTTTTATTTCTAGTTTTGTAACGCAGCTTTTGAGAATTGAAAAACAAAGAGTATTCATCTCTTTTCCTTGATTCGATTTGATTAACTTCATCTTGTCAAGAAGCAGATCTCTAGAATTTTATTTAAACCCTAGATTGAGCTGATCCATAGCTCATACCCTCTATCAAAAATGCATCAGCGATCGGACTAACACAAGCGTCACTCATAAACCGCTAGCCTCAACCAAACAAGCTCTTATTCCAATCCATCTCTTCCCATCACCAGATCTTTTAATCCTCGATGAGAAAATCATCATTCGATGCTCTTTATACCCTCGACCAAAGACCATACGACCGAATCCTATCCCTCCAATAAACAACACCACAAAGATCATGGTTCGCAAAAACAAAAATTTGTTGTATTCTGGATTTTCTTAAAAATAGTTGGGGGATTTTGATAAGTAACCCAAATTTTATAGCAAATTTGAAAACTACATTTAATCTTATAGAAATTTGAAAACTATACTTTTTATTATATTAAAGTACGTAAATACCCCTATATATATTTAATTCTTTATTATATTAATAAATTTAATTAAAAATAACTTAAAATTATTTAATTTAAATTCAAAATTATGTTTAAACTAATTAATTTTCAGTTCTAAATTTTAATTTCGTATTTAAATATATATTTTTATAAAATATATTGTTAATTAATCAATATCTAAAATATAAAATTTTGATTAAATAAAAATAATTAGTCATCTCGACTTGTTTTTAAACAGTCGACTTATATTTTGGTTGGTTGATTTTTTACTTTGTCGATTTATTTAAACCATTGAATTATTTTATTATTTCATCGACTTAATTTTATCTTTCACCGACTTATTTTAAACAGTCGATTTATATTTTGATTGATTGATTTTTTACTTTGTCAACTTATTTAAACCATTGACTTATTTTTTATATTCATCGACTTAAATTTTTTCACCGACTTATTTTAAACAGCCGACTTGTATTTTGGTTGTTTGAATTTTTACTTTGTCGATTTATTTAAACTGTTGACTTATTTTTTATATTCGTCGGATTAATTTTTTTTTTTGCTGACTTATTTTAAACTGTCGACTTATATTTTGCATAGTTGATTTTTTATTTTGTCGACTTATTTAAACCGTTGACTTATTTTTTAATCTTCGTCGACTTAATTTTTTTAATTCATCGGCTTATTCTAAAACAGTCGATTATTTTTGTTATTTGATTTTTTACATTGTCGACTTATTTAAACCATTGACTTAATTTTTTTGTTTATCGACTTAAATTTTGTTTTCGTTGATTTATTTTAAACTATCGATTTATATTTTGGTTGGTTGATTTTTTACTTTGTCGACTTGTTTAAACCATTGACTTAATTTTTATTTTCGTTGACTTAACAAATTATATCTATATTAATTAAAGTTATAATTATAAATTAAATTTTAAATTATAAAATGTAAATTCGTAGTTATTTTTTTATAAAATTAGTATTTTTTTTATAAGTTCGTAATTAATTTAAATTAATTAAAAAAATATTAGCTAACATTTAAAAAAAATCAAATAATCAGAATTTTTTTGTTATTTTTCTGAAATTTTAAGATTGACTAGGGACAAAAATGTCATTTTAACAACAAAAGAAGATATATTTCAAATTTTAAAAAAATTTAGTATAGATTTCCAATTATTAATAAAATTGAGGGTATACAATCCAATTTTCTCAAAATAGTTTGGTGTAATGTTTAGAAAAAAACCATAATTTTTTTTTGTTTTTATATGAGAAAATTGGATTGTATGGCCTAAATTTTATTAAAAATTTGGAATCTATACTAAATTTCTTAAGAATTTGAAATATACCTTATATTTGTGTTAAAATGACATTTTTGTCACTAATCACTCTAAATATTAAGAAAAACTAATACAAAAAATAAATTAATTTTTTAAATAATATATTAGTTAATAATTGTTAAAACTAATAAATAATTTAAGAATAATTAATAAAAATAATTAGGAATTAATGTTTATTTATTTTATATATGATTAATAAACGCGTTAGTATGTATAAATATTTTAAAATAAAAAAGCAAAGAAATAACAAAAATGCAAAAACTGATGATTTTTGAAATTCAAGCATTATTTTATTGTTTTCAATTTATTTTGTATGAACTCTTTGGATTTAAATTATATTTTAATTGGATTTAAATTATGTTTTAGTTGGATTTAAATTTGTAACAAATGTATTTGTAGACTTATGTTAAAAATTTAATGAGCATATGTAGAGATTTTTACCGTGGCATATATAATTAATGGGAATGTTTGATTGATTAATTTAATTGATGCGTTCTTTAAATTTTTTTTGATCGACACATAAAATTTTTTTCACTTATGTCTTCTCAATTAATATATAAAGAATATTATCTTTTATGGAAAATTTGTAAAATAAATCATTGATTTACTATATTTCATAAATTTTGTTTTTATAATATTTTTAGTATATATCTCACAGATCGTTCATCAAAATAACAAGTGTTTGGTGATCTTTTTTTTAAAATGTGTTTGGTTTTCGTCTATTAAGCAATCAACAAACCAAGAGCAATGTCTTTCTAAATCGTGAGAGGAGTGTGATAATCTGATAGTTATTATACTTCATTTTTTTTTTTTTTTTTTTTGTCATCACTCCGACCACAACAAGCCAGCCCAATAGCCTTTCTTCTTTACGTTTATAAAACAAAAGATTCCACCGCAAATAAGATGATGCATGTTCTATATAAATTTATGAATGCCATTAGCTAGACTAATATCACTTCTCATCTTTTTATTTTATATGGTAGATTTGCATGAGCGCGTGGCTTATATGCGGTATATTTCCCAATATTATTCAACATAACAACGTTCTATAACTATAACATGAAATGTCAAAATACATAGGACTCGACTCGAGTGATGTAGTTGGAAATCAACACACCAGGGAAATATTAGAAGCAATGAACGATATCATTTTATTTAGCATCACCAAAAAAATCTATAACAGAAACCAAATCTTATCAAATAGTACATTATTAAAATGAATTTTATAAAGGAATCATATTACTTTAAAGTTTAGAGTGATATGTCCAAATAATTTTGGGAGTACGGTCCAGCTATATATATGGCCTCAGAGCTGCACCCTATAATATATAAATATATGGCATGTCAGATATATATCTATAATAGTTGATCATACAATTGAGATGGATATATAATAAGAAAATAAAGAATAATTGAAAATGGAATGTGGAAGGGAAGATCTTGGCATTGATTAAAGAGAGAAGAAGTTAATGATGAAGCAGAAAGACGTCATTGCTTACCCTAGCAAACCTTTCTTTCCAACTTTTTCCAAGACGTCTACCAGTAACGTATCTTTTTCCTTATTTAAAAAAAAAAATTATAAACAAAACCCTTTCTATATTTTACTATCTTTTGTTATTTTTCAACTTTACAACAAATCCCGGACTGAGATTCAGACCAAATCCCAGTGAACAAAATCAGACAAGATCAGATCCTGCTATCTCACTATCATCATAATAATAATAATTCATCACCATCCTCATCATTGCAAGATGAATCTTTGTACAAAATAAATTTTAAAGACAACTACAGGTTTTAGATGGATGATTGTCCGGAGAAGAGAAGGAGTAATAAGAAGCTGAGAGTTAGTCGTGAAAAAAAAATGGAGAAGATATTACACAGGGAAATTGAGAAACAAAGGAGACAAGAAATGGCTTCTCTTTACGCGTCTCTTCGCTCTCTTCTCCCTCTCGAGTTCATTCAGGTATATCTCTTCAAAAACCCTAATTTACGCATCTTGCTTTTGATTCCCCATCGTACAGATGTACGAGTTAGAATCCATAAAAGTATGCTTTGTCTCTTAGTTGTTTGTTGTTAAACCTGTGTTTCTGTTTCTTGATGCGTTTTTGATTTGGTTCTTTAGGGAAAGCGTTCAACGTCCGATCAATTGAACGAGGCGGTGAATTACATAGAGTATCTGCATAGGAAAATCAAGGAGATGAGTTCCAAGAGAGATGACCTCATGCTATTGTCTGGAAGAAGCTTTGGTAATCGTAATGAAGACGTTAGGAATGAAGTTTCGAATCATGTTGTGGTTCGTCCATGTTTGGTTGGCGTAGAAATCGTTTTTAGCGTTCTTAAAACGCCATTGTCAAGCGTTTTGCAAGTACTTCGTGAACACGGTCTTTGTGTTCTTGGCTGCATCTCCTCCAATGTAAATGATAGACTCATTCACACTGTACAGGCTGAGGTACTATATCTCGTGCTTACTAAATTTACAGCAATCGAAACATTTACCATGTAAAAATGTTTGCATGTATACATCAACTTTAGGTTTTAGATAGCTTCACCTTTCATAGAGAATTTCAGACTATTTAGAAGAAATGTTAGGTCTGGAAAAAAGGCGTGGCTAAACTTTTGCCTAGAGAAAAAACAGAGAGAAGAAAAAGTGAATGTAAATCATATATACATATTCTTCATATCCTCTTTAGCATTGCCTATCAAATCAAAAGTGATGCATATCTTTGAGTTAATATGTATAGTTGATTTGTTTTAATGTTGCAGGTCAGCGATCTGGCTTTAATTGACTTAGCAGACCTTAAGGATACACTTACCATAATGAAGTGAACGTTTTTGTAGTAGATTTCTCTTAACTTTTGTTAGACGGTTAATAATATTCTCTTACGATTCTATATAAAATATTGTCGTTATTTTAAAATATTTTTAAATTACATCCAATCTACTTTTCCGTGTCTTCTTCATCATCTTCAGGGGGGGTTGGTGGAGGACGCAAGTCCTAGAACTTGTCCAGAATCAGTTTTGTGACGTGTGCAAAATACTTAATTGTCTTGTCTTTCTTAGTTTTGTCTTTCTGTAATGTGGCAATCTTCTCGTTTACCAGCCACAACTTTTTCTCTTGTTCTGGGTTAGACGAGAATGAAGCAGATACGTATCACCTTGGTCTACAAATACACGAAACCCGAAGCGACATCCCTTAACAAAGGGTGTTTTTTGAGAAATAAAAAACGAATAATGAAACAACAAAATAAAGTATTCAAAATGTTTTAAACATAAATTTTACACTTCAATAAAACATCAAAACATAAACCTACTTACATCCGGAACTAGGACGTTGATCTCGGACTCGGAGAGGCTGTTTCACTCAACCTCAAAAAGGAGACCCCAAGACAGACAGACGCCACAGAAGAGGACGAACTCAAAACACCTTCGAACTTGGACCATGAAGGACACACGGACCTTTACTCGACCGCTACATAAGCCTTTGAAGATGTGGAGTGCATTCCAATGCCCCATGAATGGCCATTCCTGCTACGTACTTACTAGAAGTACGCCGACCTAAGTATCAACTCCCCCACAAGTGGAAGAATCACACTGTAATTTGGTATAGATCTCAATGATCCTTGAGTTGTATATTAACAATGAATTATATAGAGTTACAACGGTAACAATCATAACTAGGGGAATTTTTAGTATTCCTTATATACATAAAGGAAATATGTACATTCCTATTCTATCACACCCCCGCAGTCGGGATGGGAGCATCGCAGACGTTCAGGCTGGAACGGAAGGAGGTAAAAAGAGCAGTTGGAAGGCCTTTGGTGAAGATGTCAGCGTATTGGTGCTCCGAAGGGACACGTAGGACACGAACATGACCAAGAGAAACCCGTTCGCGAACGAAGTGAATGTCGATTTCGATGTGTTTTGTTCGTTGATGTTGAACCGGGTTGGTGGAAAGATAAACGGCGCTAACATTATCACAATAGACAATAGTGGCAGTGGAAATGGGACAATGTAGCTCGTGGAGAAGGTTGCGGATCCAGGTGGTTTCAGCGACGGCATTTGCAACACCACGATATTCCGATTCAACGCTAGAACGAGACACTGTATGTTGGCGTTTGGAGGACCAAGAGACTATGTTATCGCCAAGAAATACACAATATCCGGATGTGGAGCGTCGGGTGTCGGAGCAGCCGGTCCAATCAGCATCAGTATAAGCGGTGAGGGTGTTGGATGGACTGGTGGTAAACTGAATACCGTGAGAATGGTACCGCGAATGTAGCGAATGATGCGTTTTAAAGCATTGAGGTGAGGCTCCCGTGGATCATGCATATAAAGGCATATTTGTTGGACGGCATAAGTAATGTCGGGACGAGTGAATGTGAGATATTGAAGGGCTCCGGCAAGACTACGATAGAGCGTCGGGTCAGAGACAGGAGGGCCTGAATTCGCAGTCATCTTGGAACAAGTGTCGACGGATGTGGAGCATGGATTGTAGTTTGTCATCCCGGCCCGGTGAATAATGTCTGCGGCATAGTTATGCTGATCCAAGAACATCCCATGACTGTCCCTACGAACACGAATACCAAGGAAATGGTGAAGAGGACCGAGGTCTTTCATAGCAAATTCAGAAGCAAGAGAGGAAGTGATTGACCTGAGAAGTTGAGTTGTTGTGGCTGTGAGGAGAATGTCGTCGACATAAAGGAGAAGATAAGCCATGTCGGACCCATGGCGATAGACAAAGAGAGAAGTGTCGGATTTGCTGTTGATAAAACCGATGCGCGTGGCGTAGTGAGCAAAGCGTTGATACCAAGCACGGGATGCTTGTTTGAATCCATAAAATGATTTTTTTAGGAGACAGACATGATTAGGATGCATTGGATCGACAAAACCCGGTGGTTGGTGCATGTAGACGGTCTCGTTGAGGGTTCCGTGAAGGAAAGCATTATTCACATCAAGTTAGTGAACCGGCCAAGCACGAGTAAGTGCCAAATGAAGTACGGTGCGGATTGTGACTGGTTTGATCACTGGACTAAATGTTTCGTTACAATCGATGCCAATTTGTTGAGATTTGCCATTTGCAACTAGCCTTGCTTTGTAGCGCGAGAGAGATCCATCTGCATTAAATTTATGACAAAACAACCACATAGAACGCACAACATTAGTAGTAAGGGGGCGTGGAACAAGGTCCCACGTGCCACTCGAAATAAGAGCATTATATTCACTATCCATTGCACCCTTCCATTCACGGGTTTGGGCTGCTTGAACGTGAGAGGTTGGAAGAGGAACCACGACTTGAGTGTGAAGAGAGAGAATTTGTTTAGGTTTGTTGATGCCACTCTTGCTGCGAGTTTGCATACGGTGAGGAGGTTTGACAGGAGGTGGTGGGGCTTGAGCATTGGTTGTAGCGACTGGAGTTGTGTCCAAAGCTAGGGAAGAGGGAGCCGTGGGGGCAATGGTAACAGTGGTAGAGTCAGTGGAAGGAGCCAGTGAAGAAGAAGAGGCTGGTAGATCAGGTGGTGGAAGGGAATCATTTGAAAAAAGAAGAGGTTGACTAGTGGAAGGAAGACGAGGATACGATGGAGGGACTGAATCTGAAAGAGGTTGGGTGAAGTTGTTTTCCGAGGGAGCATAAAACGGAAAAGTTGTTTCATCAAAGACATGCCGCGAGATGATGATGCGTCGAGATTGAAGATCGAGGCAGCGGTATCCTCGGTGGTTGGATGGATAGCCGAGAAAGACACATTTAGTAGAACGAGGAGAGAGTTTATGAGATGAAGTTGCAAGGAGGTTTGGGTAACAAAGACATCCAAAAATTCGAAGATGATCATATGAAATCGGTTTTTGAAAAAGTCGGACATATGGTATGTCATTGGCAATGGAGGAGGAAGGAAGAATGTTGAATAAGTGAGCAGCCATATGGAGTGCCTCAACCCAATATTTTGTCGGCATTTGAGCTTGGAAGAGGAGAGCCCGAACAAGATTGTTCAAGGTTCGGAGAGTACGTTCTGCACGACCGTTTTGTTGGGATGTGTGGGGGCACGAGAAACGAGTTTGAATTCCATGAGAGGATAAAAATCCTTGAAATTCACGGTTGTTATATTTTCCACCATTATCACATTGGAAAGCTTTAATGGGGGTTTGAAATTGCGTTTGGACAAAGTTATAAAAATTGAAAAATTTTGAAAACGTTTCACTCTTTTGACGGAGGGGGTAAACCCAAATAAAATGGCTGAATTGATCAATAAAAATCAAATAGTACTTTATTCCACTAACACTTTGGACTGGAGATGTCCAGATGTCCGAGTGAATAATTTCAAAAGGAGAATAAACTTGAGACAAAGATGAACGAAAAGGAAGCCGAGTATGCTTGCCAAGTTGACAGGCATGGCACAAACTTTGCATATCGGGCTTTGAACATTGTAAAAAACCATATGAAATAAGAAAACGAAGAGTAGAATTTCCGGGATGGCCTAGACGACGATGCCATAAAGACGGATCAGAGGCAGAAGTTGTTAAAGCTTGAGTTTGGATAATGGATGTGGGTGAGGAGACGGAGTAAAGAGGTCCAGAACTATCACATCGGATAAGAGGCGTCCGAGTTGGAAGATCCTTAACAAGAAAACCAAATGGATCAAATTCAATTGAACAAAGATTGTCAGAGGTAAATTGGCGAACAGAGATAAGGTTTTTAAGAATTCCAGGGCAATGAAGGATGTTGCGAAGATGAAGAGTACGATTAGGAGATAAAATTGAAGAATTACTAATAGAAGTGACTGGTAATGATGATCCGTTTCCAACAGTAACAACCAGAAGCGGACCAGAGAGAGAGTGAGGTGTACCTGGCTGCGAGGTTAGGTGAGCGGTGGCTCCGGTATCCATATACCAACCAGAATCTGCGGGATCGTTAAGCGTTGGTGTGTTTATCGCATTGGTAAGAGCAAAGTGAATGAAGCCTTGTTGCGAAACCGAAGATGTCTGGCTGAGGTAGGCGGAACCGCCGAAGGGAGAAGGACCGAGAAGACCTTCAGCCAGCGGCGGTGGATGTGCCGAAGAAGAAGCGGCGTTGTTAAATTGTGAGGAGTTCACGAACTGTTGTCGTTGGTTAGGCCCTATTGTGTTGTTGTTGGGCCATTGATTAGTAACAGGCCATTTTAGTATTCCTTATATACATAAAGGAAATATGTACATTCCTATTCTATCACACTAGGAGACAAAGGACTCTAAGGAAGATGAGGAGGAAGTCCGTAGGAACATCTGGGAAATCCCACCATCACCGTCCCAAGGATCAGTGGAAAGCGACCCATCATAATGCTGGAACTAAAGTCACGAACATGCCGAATGAAGCTATCCAGTTAGGATTTTCCTTTATATATATTATTAAGCTAACTAAGTAGGATTTTTCTTTAAATTATTGTTTTGGGTTTTCAGATTTACAAATATTTCTCATTTTAGTATAAAATGTTATGTCTTATTTTTTTACTCAATATCAATGAGAATTCTATACTTATTTTGGAATGAGCATTGAGTTGGGTAAAATCCATGGAAACATTACGTTTCAAGCTGAAACCCTCGAAGGTAGTATGACTTGATCAAGTACAAGGGAATGCCATCTTGGATCCGAGGGCGGATCCAATTTAAGGGAGGGGGAGAATTTGTAACATCCTGGAATCAGCGTAAGTAGGTTTGGGAAAAAAGAACTAAGGAAAACATAGTTCCAACCCATGAAAATTGTTGCCACCAGAGGACGCAAGGCCAATTTATAAAGGAAATGGGATTACAACCATAGGAAAGAGAGGAATTGGTGGTCATTTCCTATGGAGAGATTCATCCCTTACTAGAAATGATGGGAACATTTCCTAAGGGAGATGAGAATATATCCTACACGGAAATGAGGACTCGAGTAGCATGCTTTGGAGCTTTGGGCAAAAGTTTAGAAGCCTTTAGAAGTTTCTAGAAGATTCGGCAAAAAGGAAACCTTCGTGAATAAGGAAAAGGAATTCTTATCATTATCGGAAAAGGAAAGAAAAGAAAAGACGAAATTTTAAACCTTGGGGAACAAGAGGAGTAGTGGGTATATATATAATGGGTATATATATAGAGGCCCTAGGCTCCTCACAATTGACACACCAAAACTTATCTTCACACCCAGAGAAGCAGTGAGCTCACAGGAAGGAGATAAGTAGGAGGAGGTTGAGAAGTTCTCACGACTCCACCCCCAAGGTTGGAGCATCACGGTCTAGAGGTAAGGCGTGATATGTAACCTATCTTTCCCTTTCTCTAGTTCTTTCCTATCAATCACTAGTTAGCTATGCTAGTTCATGCAGTAGATACAAGTTCAGATGAAGAACCCTAGTCGAATTTCTATTATAGTAATCCTATTTATCAAGCCATGAATTTTCATATCGATTTATCCATTAAATCCAACAAATCACTACTCGATCATAAATATAGAATTCAAAGAAAAAACAATAGATAAAATCATTTTCATTTAAAATCAGTAGTAAAGGGTTTAGAAAACTTCTGCAAAATGTACAAGGAGACGGAATCTTCTCCCTTATCGAATAAAGCGTAAAAATCTGTAAAAGAAACCTTAAAATATGAAACTTTGGGTGGCTATAAAGATGGTGGTGGTGCTCTGATTTTTGTGGCACTCTCTGTGTTCTTATAGTGATATATGATGGGTATGGTATATTCCCTTGAATATTTGGAAAGATATCAGATAAATGCCAACTTTCCTTATTTTTAGGAGAGCAATGGATCGATTTCCTCTGATTTTTGAAGGCAGCCAAATTTGCGGATGTGCAATCGATGGATTAGCCTAGGGGAAATCGATCGATTGGGTCTTCATTCCTCTGCTAGCTCCAGCTCGAACCCAGAGCGACTAATCTTCAGTAATTAGAGCATAGCTTGAGATCGAACCTCTGGATTTCCATGATCTGATATTGGAATGAAGCTAACACTCTCATCTATCTCGTGGTAAAATTTGAGAATGATCCAACGGTAGGAATATCTCCATCTGGTGCAAAACATTTGATGATAAGAAGTTGTCCAATCTTCGAATTGCTTGTTTTGCATTCTTTTTGGTCCAAATTGCTCCAATTTCTTGAAAATGTTTTTAAAATATAAAAACACAAAAAATCAATAAAATGCCAAAACTAAGTAGTTTATTTATTAAAAATAAAATAAAAATAAAGTAAAAATCAGTAAAATCTAATGTATATCACCCCATATCACCAATGCAGTTGACATCTCTTTCTTGCTCATTATCACTTTTGATAAGTTATATACCTCATATTTTATCAGTTATTACTATGTTTTAATAGGTTTTTAATAGAGAAACTATTTGATTTTGGTATTTTATGGATGCTTTTAGTGCTTTTGTTGTTTTTTAGAGTCTTTACATGAAATTGGAGGAATTTGAACCAAAAGGATGCAAAACAAGCAATTTGAAGATTAGACAGATCCCGAGCACCAAATGTTTCACACCAGATAGAGATCAACCGTTGGATCAAGCTTAAAATGTTCCACAAGATAGATGGGCTTCGATGCCCATATCAAATTGTGAAAATACAACGGTGCGATCTCAAGTTATGATCTTATTACTGAAAACTGGTCGATTTAGACTCGAGGAGAAGCAAGTTGGAGATTTGAAGCATGATCGATCAATCGCCACCAGGCAGATCGATCGATCACTCGTCCGCAACTTTGGCTGGTGTCGAGATATAGAGGTGATCGATCGATCCCCCTAGGGGCAATCGATCAATCACCCTCCGGGAAAAAATGGAAATCTTCATTTTCAACGCAATCTCTTAATTCTTCAAGGATTATCCTTAGTTTCACCCCTACCATAGAAATACTCTACAACAGCCACAAAAATACCAAGCTTGACACAATTCTTAAAAGCTCTTTCATCATCACCAAAGTCTTTAGTTTTCTTTTATTTTGTTCTTCAAGGAAGACGGTTCTCACCACTTGTATCGCTACAGAGAAGTTTATGAACCATTTTCTCTTTATGAATATGTTTTCTTATGCTTTTGCTATGAATTTCAAAATCACGACTAGGGATTTTCAAATGGATTTTTATGGTTCGATAGATAGAGTTTAATGAATAGAGTGTCGCTCTTGATAACTTAGAGTATCTAGTTTTTCTTCTAGATCTGATTTCAATACAAATTCCTATACAAATCATATAGGAATTGATTTTAGAATGATTTCAGTTTGCACACTACTTGAGTAATTTTTCTGATATGATGTTTGATGGGTCTAACGCCTTAACCTGCGAGAGTTAAGTTACTGAGTTAGATGAACAATTTAACTTGATTATAAAATGTTTAGCTACGTTATTGACTGTCAGAGTTGATTAATAGGATAGTTTAGACGTAGTTGATTACCAGCCACGAGAGTGGGTTAATCTTATCACAGTGATTTGAGTTCTATGACGAAATAAAAACGATGACAATTGCCTCAGGAGTTAATCCTGAATAATTCGAACTATGTGTCCCTTAGAAATTCCTGAAAGCACAACGTATTAATCTGATTGCCTTACGACGTTTTTAATCAACTACTTTATTTATTTGCAATCAAAACCTCAATTCTGATTTGCTTAGTTTTATTCTTATTTCTTGGTTAATTATTGTGCATTATAAGTCTCTGTGGGATCAATTCTTCAAGTACTACAATTGATTTGATGTGCACTTGCAATTCTACATTGTTAGTCTTACGGTAAAACCTGACTCGCATCAATAAGCTTTGACATTAGCATCTCCCACTTCCTCACATAGGTGCTCACCCATTTGTAGATTATTTAGAAGTTGATCAACCATTATCTTTAACTCTGAAATCTCTGAAGCATCTCATTTCGAGTTAATGACTTGCACGTGTTTTTCATGGCTTGGACCGTTATCTCTGTCTCTTGCAGCCAAGTTATCTATTAAGATCTTTGCTTTAGCTAATTACTTAGTCATGAAGTTCCCGTCACTTGCAAGATCGATAGATAGCTTGTAATCGTGCTCGATGTCTCGATAGAAAGTATTCCCCAAATGTCCATAAGAGAAACCATGGTGAGGGCAGTCATGTGTGTACTCTTTGAAACGCTATTCAGCCTCATAAAATGATTTCTTTGATCCTTGTTTGAACTCAATTATTCCTTTGATCCTTGTTTAAACTCAAGGATTCTTCTTCTCATCTGGTTCAATGTCTCCTTTGGGTAGAAGTATTTCCAGAAAGCTCGCTTGTATTCATCGTGATCTATCCTACGAGAAGATATTTCATCCATTTGTAGGCTTTCTCAACCAAAGAGAATGAGAATAACATACACTTCAAATATTCCTCACTAACTCCATTGGATCTTCTTGTACTGCAAATTTCTTTAAATTTTTTTATATGATCAATCTGGTGCTCTTGATATAAGCCATGAAATTGATGTTGCTCAACCAAAGCAATGAGTTTTAAGTTGATCTTAAACTCTCCAGGAAGTAGTGAAGTACTTATTGGACTGTGATTTGTGAAGAAGGCATCTAACGAATCGAATTCACCAATTGTGCGGGGTTGAGAATCCATATGTATATGTGCCACGAGTGCTTGTTCAAGCTCTCTATCTCTTACTCAAGAGAACCAAAACACGCAGAGATAAAGAAGAGTGCTGAAATTAAAAAAAAAAATTAAAAGTAAATACCTTAGACTAAACTCTAGTCCCAAATTCGAGGCAACTGTATTGGTCCCCACAATGACGCCAAAAACTTGATGTGCTCAGGGTTTAAACCTTGAAATAAGACTTCAAGTGCACAATAAACGCAATAGTACTTAGGGATCGATCCATTGTAATCACACTACGATTTAATGGGATTGGAATTAAGCTGAGACTAAAATATATGGGTGTTTTTTTAAGGGGTGTGAATAGTCACAAATATAATAATGAATAAACTAAAGCAGCAAGTAAATATCGATGTAGATTCAATTGGAAAATCGTTAGGCATTATGGATAATCGTAGAGATTCATGAATTATAGAAATCAGATAACTTTTGGAGTTACCTTTCATATGAAATTAGTTTGAAGTTATTTAGAGCAGTGGTTGAAAAGATACATCCGATGTACTGAAGAAATATCTGTCTGACTCGCAGAAGAAGCATGCGTAGGAAAAAGAGCCAGCATCAGTTAAAAGAGCACCAGAATGAGGCCTCCTTGATTCTGACCGATGTCCCAACACCATTCAAAATATCTAACCAATGTTCCCGCCCTAAACTTGACCATCTGAACCTGATTTTCTTTTTTTCCCTAAACTTAACTCTAATCGATCCTAGGCCTATATATACTTGTTGTTAGCCTCTTGTTTTTGATGTGCTCAGGTTTTAAACCATGAAATAAGATTGCAAGGACACACCAAATCCAATAGTACTTAGGGGTTAAACCAGTGAAGACCAAAGAATCATACTACGAGTTTATGAGATTCAAATTAAGCTAATACTAAAATAGATGGGTGTTTGTTTGAGGGGTGTGAATAGTCACAAAAATAAAAATAAATAAACTTAAGCATCAAGTAAATATCGATGTAAACTCAATGGGAAAAGCGTTAGACATTAAGGATAATTGTAGAGAATCATGAATCATAGAAATCAAATTAATATCATGGATTTAATAAAAAAATTGTCTTAAACTCGAAACACAAATATATAGTTAACCTACTCTATGATGCTAGGCTATTATGTTTAACAACCTATAAACTAAACACTGTTTGTTATTAGTAGAAATCAAACATGCTTCATTTGACCAAGTTCGATATGTTCACCAGACTATATAACTCAACTTATGTAGGTTATAATGCCTAACTTATCTAGATTAGTTTAGAAATTTATAAAGTTTTCAGAAAGTAAATCTACCTAATATCAAATCACAAGGTGCGCAGTCAAGCAATCATTAATGAAAACAATCAAGATAAAGAACCAATAGATGTCCCTAGACAATAATATTCAAACTAATAATTCATGAAATCTTTTTGAATCCCTAAAACATAACTAGATGACTACTCAAACATGGGGGCAAGTAAATAAGCAACAATGCTAAGTAGAAAACATCATTAATAAATTGAATTAAAGAGAAAAAGTTCATAAATCTTCCATATAATGAAGCTGAGATCTTCTCTTAAAGCTGTTAGAATCGAAAACTATGAAACACTATGAAAATTTGTTTGTGGTGGCTGATGTGGTGTGTGTTGATGATGAATTTCATGATTCTATGTGCTTTTATAGGTGTATACGTCAGCTAGGATGAATCCCTAAAGATTTACGAAGATTTTCTGAGAAATACAAAATTTCCATTTTTTCGGAGAGGTGATCAATCGGTTGCCTCTGATTTTTGAGGCAGGGTTTTTGGTGATGAGTGATCGAGCGATCAAATAGCCTGATCTATCGATTGGGGCTTTGATTCCTCAGCTTGCTTCATTTCCATGCCAGACCTACCAGTCTTCAGTAAAACGGGTATATCCAATCATAACTCTACATGACTTGCAACCACTTGCATATCAAAGTTAACATTCGTGGCTATCTTGTCACCAAATTTCAGCGTCATCCATGATGTACAAGTCCTTTAACAAACATAGAACTTTTGATGCCAGAAAACAATTGTTGGCATTGGATTTCGCGTATGACCCGAAATACCAAATTTGTGACAGTTCGTATAGAAATCAGTTCGCAGATATGAACCAGTTCGTATAGAAGCCAGCTCGAAGATACAAATCAGTTCGAATAGAAGCCAGCTCGCATATACGATCTAGTTCGTATAGAAGCCAACTCGCAGATACAAACCAGTTCGTATAGAAGCCAGCTCGCGGATACAACCCAGTTCGTATAGAAGCCAGCTCGCGGATACGACCCTATTCGTATAGAAGCCAACTCGCGGATACGATCCGGTTCGTATAGAAGCCAACTCGCAGATACGACCCAATTCATATAAAAGCCAGCTCGCAGATATGACCCAATTCTTATATAAGTCATCTCGCGGATACTACCCAATTTGAAAAACAGAGGAAATGGCCCGAGCACTCGCTTTGAATAGAATTAAGAGAGCTCAATATGTGGATCCGATATTGAATTCGAAATGCATAACATATGTAATCGAGCTCATAAAGAGAATGGATTACGAGATTGGAGAGGGAGCATGATAGACAGAACTGTAATCTCGTATAAGTATGAACATCGTCCATAAAAAGACGATATTCTGTAATCTTGCTAAAAGCTATACGCAATAAAACTATTTCTTATATGATACGCAATATTTACATTACTGTTCATCCGAATTCAATCTTCCATCTCCAAGTTATTCATCTTTCTCAGTGTGATCCAAATCGATCTAAATTTAGGACTCACAACTATCTTGTTCACCAAGTTGTGAGATTTACTTTATTTTGCATCATTTTGCACAAATAACCTGTAAAGACTATGAAAACTACAAAACACTGAAAACAGCAATAAAACACCAAAACCAAGTGGTTATTTTATTAAAAACCTATTAAAACATACTAATATCGGTAAACATACTAAAAACACCGCAAACCACGAATATAAACACAACAGCCGCCGCTTAGAGAGAATTTCATCCAGTCTCTTTGTTCTTCATAGCTTTTGAGTTTTAAGAGTTTCAAAGAGAAGATCTCGTTTTGTACTCAATATAGAGAAGAATTCTAAACCTTTAATCTTTTAATTCCAGTTTATCCATGATGATTTCTACCTATAATTGTTGTGTTCTTACTTTCATCATGTTCGAGTAGTCATCTAGTTAGGTTTTGATTATTGTTTAGCGATATCTATGGTGTCTTCATCTGTACTCATTCTCAATGCATGATTGTTTGACCGCGCATCTTGTGATATTATCTTAGGTGAATAGAACCACGACAATGATGCATATATTAGCCTGAACTAGTATTTGATGAGTTAGGCATCTTAATATACGTAAGTTGAGTTAAGAAATCTAGTGAACTTCACCAGAACTTGATCGATTTAAAGCATGCTTTCTACTTGTAATAACCTGCAAAATTGAGTCTATTAAGTTGTTAAAACATAGTGGTCGGAGCCACGAAAGTGGTAAGACAATATATCTGTGTTCTGTGTTCTAGACGGTTCTTATTAAATTCTGTGAAATTCATTTATCTTATCGTTGCATGTTTCCCTGCGAATAACCTAATATATAACGCTTTTCTCCCATTGATTTAACCTCGTTTTAATTACTTGATGTTTTTATTTAGTTTATTTGCTAATATCCAATGACAATCTTATTTTATTCTAACTTTGAGTTAATTGCCTATAATTTGTAGTGTAGTTGCCAATGAATCAGGAGGAGGAGGCAGCAGGCAATAGAGAGGACTTTCAGATGCGAGGGGTATATGATCCCTATTATGTAAAATGTGGCTTATACACGCTTTATAATAAAGAATTTTTGGGTAATGAATGATTCAATTTTCTAACACTCATACTAGAATCTAGTTCTTTGGACTGGGTGTTACATGTTGGTATTAGAGCCCGGGATCGTCACTTTCGGTTTTGACCCGAATGATTGGAAAGAGTTATGGGATTTGACGTCGCCTAAATTTACCCTTCCTAGATAGTAAGGATCCAATTAGGCGTGTGGAGCTTTACATTTATAAAGCCTCAAATAGTCCGCAAGTGCACGGAACGCCATTGGAGTATTTAAGGGTCGATCCCAAGAGACTAGAGATTGCACCCTAGAGTTATGAGACTCAAACTTATCTAGAGCAATTGTTTTTTTTTTTTTTTTTGGTTTTGGGTTAGAAACTTATAAGAAAGACAATAAAATAAGAAGAAACATATCAAAATGGTACGTTTTCTAACTTTAATGTCAAGCGTGGTATCTTCGTAGGGAAATTATAGAACTAGTACACTTTTTGGAAATATCAGGGCTACCCCTTAAGACCAGCAAAGTTAACATAGACCGGTTGCACTTTTTCTGCAGTTTGACATTTGCAACGCAAGTAAATGTAGACTACATAGAGTACAAGTAGAGAGAGAAAAGAATATGCGCAGTCTCTGCTTTTACTCGCAGAAGAAAAACAAAGCGTTCTCAGTCTCTGCCGTTGAAAGCAGAGTATACGCAAACACTGTTTAGATTCTACTTGTATTATGCAAAGTTTTGGTAAACAATGCTGTGCTTTTTTACAGTTAGGGTTTCGCAGACCAAACTACCTAACGGTAGACCAAAGGGAGACTGATATCAGATTTTAGGATAATTAATTACAAGAAAGAGCTGAACATTGACTCCTTCCAATTAGCTTTGCACTTATGTTTCTTCAGCCGGTGTGGTATTGAGTACTTGAGGTCTTTGAAGCAACTAGTGTTGCAATATCGAGCATTTTGAAAGAAACAACACAAAGGCATCTCGTCCTCGTCCATGAAGCCCTATGCGAGCGTGTTGTTAGGGAAACAGGCCGAAAGTGAGTGAGTATTGGGTTGGCCCAACCATGAAGTAGACATATCCATGTCCATTCGCTTCATCCTCAATGAACTTCACCGTGG
Source organism: Pseudoturritis turrita (assembly GCA_900406555.1). Classification (NCBI taxonomy): domain Eukaryota; kingdom Viridiplantae; phylum Streptophyta; class Magnoliopsida; order Brassicales; family Brassicaceae; genus Pseudoturritis; species Pseudoturritis turrita. The sequence goes on along the minus strand of OVBL01000900.1, from coordinate 1,509 downwards.
CAAGGAAATGCATGGTTGGCGCGGGGTAGATCAAGTAGTCCATATATCCTCCAACTCCTTCAAGTGCTTGAACCCTTCTTGTGTCCACTCCTCAAACTCGCAGGTGCCTTGAAAAGAATGGTGACTGATTCTTGTTGAAGTGCTCGTGGTTCTGAAATAATTTAAGTTATGTTCTAAAATAATTTTGAAAATACTAGCGCTACCCCTTAATGTATATCCCGAATGGCAGAAGACAATCACCAGTAGTGCATTAAGCGGTATAAGCCGAAACGAGAAAACTCGGTGAAAACCGAGTGGGTAGGGTATCGCAGACTGACTGAATATCACCAACGGCAGACCAAAGGCAGATCGCAATCGGAGAATTCGTTTGTAGAGAGTTTTTGTTGATGTATATTTGTATATACTTCCACTTCCTTTATACATTATTTCTTTAATTTCTAACTGTTGTCAAAGTACAACTTATGTTAAAAAGAAAAACTTCACAGTGAAAACCGAGTGGTTATGGTATCGCAGACTGAATGAATGTCACCAACGGCAGACCGAATGTAGATTGATATAGGAGAATTCGTTTGTAGTGATTTTTTGTTGTTGTATATTTATATATACTTCCACTACCTTTATACATTATTTCTTACTGGTTTCAAAGTAAAACTTATGTTAAAAAGAACAACTCAGACAAAAAATTTCGTTATCATATGTTTCTTCGTGTATCTTTCTTCAACACGACACTATGTGAAACATTTCCTTGGTATTTACCATGGTTATTGATTTTTCTTCCATTCTGAGTTTTCAATGTAAATAAGCTTTTAAACACATAGATTGAAGATCACTTTGGAGTTATGACGTCTAAACAAATGTTAATCGAAGTTTTTAATTCGTTTTGAGTGGTTTAGGTTTAGCAGACTGTATGCCGACATAGCGTAGCGTTTTTGAAGAGTTTCTGCTAAAAGAAAAAGACGGCGCTGACTTAACTGTACGACAAAAGAGGGCGCCGTCTTAATTAGGTAACATTAGTTTAAAAATATTTCCACAATATATATTCGGGCCTCAAAGCAGTTGTTTCAGGCCCATGTCGAAGCCCAGAAAGCTTGGAAAACACAACATTGACTCTTCTTCTACTTCCCCTCAGCAACCCTAGAGCAGAGGAGCGTATCTTCAATTTTATCGATATCTTTCTTCAATTTCTTCATTTCTCCGATAATCTGATAAGGCAGCTCTTTCCAACGAAGCAACTGTCGGTGAAAAAATTGATGGGAGTGAAGAACATCTTCTTGCTGATGGTGGAGTTGGATATGCTGAAAAAATTGATGGGAGTGAAAAGGCAGAGGATGCCAAAGAAGAACATCTTCAAGATGATGGTACAGTTGGAGATGTTGAAAAAATTGATGGGAGTGAAAAAGCAGAGGATGTCAAAGAAGAACATCTTCAAGAGGATGGTGGAGTTGGATATATTGAAAAAATAGATGAAAGTGAAAAGGCAGCTGATAAGTGGTAAAGAAAAGGTTATAT